>CM071944.1:20030000-20585000 GCA_036784905.1 Acrossocheilus fasciatus
AAGCTGGATATTTAAATTGATCCTACTTTTTTTTTACAGTATACTCAACTAAAGTGATATGATTTAAATTGAACCTTTATTTGCATACATACACTATACTCATACATAGCAAAACATACAGTATACTGTATAAAGTGATACTACACAGCAAATCTTAACTGCTTGATTGTTTATATCATTGCAGAATGTAAACTATAATATCGCACAGATCTAATTTGCTTGATGTGACTATAAGACTTGAAGAAATGATAAACATTAACATGATTCTCTATAAAGCTGCTTTGAAACAATGCGTATTGTGAAATGTGCTATACAAACTTAATAGCCAGCTATTCTGCTTTAATCATGATTGATTTTAGCATAAAAATGAATGGATATTCCAGACAAAAGCCCTAAATCAGAGGCAAATCAGTGTTCATCTCTCTGTTTAAATGATCAAAGACGTGATTTGAGAGAAGAGCTGAAAGATATTAATAAGGCTCAATATCTAGACTTCTCTACAATCTAAGTCTTGTAGTGCGAAATGTGACAATCTCACAACTCTGAAAGTCGTGTGTAGTGGGCAGTAAAATCGTAGATGTCTACCACGTTCCTTTCATCCCGTACCTTTGCTCTAAATAGGTTTACTTCAGTTCAGCCCAGATAAATAAGCAGTAGCCTCCACATGCAGCTGAGGTGGGGTTGACAGGGAAAGATTGGTTAAACAGAACTGTGTGTCCTTTCACTTATCAATGTCTCTCAATCTGTTTCATTCATTTCCAACAGTGACCTCATCATCTATAGCCCTTAACCAGGAAAAAAGGAAAGAAAATAAGTTATGCTAGCAGCAATCGTCTCTATGACAACAGTTAAAACAAAAGCTGAAATATGAAGTGAGTGTTTGATGCCTTTAGTTTGACCCTCCAGTGGCTCCCACACATCTCTCTGATTTTCCCACCGCTTGTGTCTATTAAATCACAGCAATGTTGTGGACACCAGTGGTCATGGTTGGACAGATGGATGCAGTACTTTGTTTTTCAACGGTCACACATACAACCAGGCTTCAAAAACACATTACACACTTCATATTATGGCCCACGCTGAAACAAGCTACCTTAATGAACGCTGGTTGGTGGAATAAACACACATGCAGAAACCAACAGCCCTAGACCTTTTGTTCTGAGGTGCACATCTGTTTCCTGTTGGTCATGGATTTCTCTGCTTTCACAGCGCTAAATGAGCTGAAAATGAAGAGACATTCGTTTACACAGAAAAGCAGCTATGTAAATGAAGCAAATGAGAAAAGGAAGAGAAGGAAGATGATATTTTTGGATCGCAGCAGCCCAACAACAAACCACTTCCTCATATGCACACCGAATCATGCGATGAAAGAGTAAGAGTGATGAAATATTCAAAACCGATGATGCATAATGCATCAAAACCACTTCTGACGGGTCAACTTTCATGTATGTAATTTATGTGTGTAAAACTGATATATTGTGTGTTTAAATAAGGGCGATAAAGAGGTGCTGAGAATGAGAGAGTAGAACAGGATATTAACTGAAACTCTGTGGTGAACGCATGTCATGTCCCGTCTGATGCTTTGTAAAGCTGTAGTGCAAGTGTTCAGTTTGTTTGACATGTTGTGCACTGTAAATGTCACACTATAGCAGATACTGGACCGTTCACTTTCTGCACGCCATTTTGCTGTGTTAAGTTTGATATCACAACAAACTGTTTCCAGGACAACTCGCATACACCCACTAAATGTGTCAATCGTCAAAAGGACAAAGAGATACACAGTGTGTGTCTTAGCCGCTGAATGTGTAACAGACATCACTCAACACTTTATTGAAACATAAAAGTTCACTTAATAGGGCTATGAGTGCATGTCACACATCTGTAGGTTCGAAATCATTATTTTTACAGAAAGAAATAATCCAATCCAGTGTGTTTCCATATTAAATGATAATGTCTATAACAGAGTGTGCTCCTGAGGTTTTTTTTTCTGTTACTTTTCAGGATGTGAACGATTTTCAGGGTAGTGTAGGATGGATTGGTGTTTATTGGCTAAGCATTTAAAGCTCATGTTGTGCATGAGCTCTTGTTCTCAAAGCTAAAATACAAAAATAATGTATGCCATTCTTAATCTCATAAATGTGACGTGAATGCAGTGGCTTTCCACTTTCAAAGGGGGGTGCCGCTAAAAAAAAAATCATTTTCTGAATCATTGGTTCTCAGCCTTGCTGACCTGAAAGCCATTCATTTTCCAACACAATATTCAAAGGCCCCTCATATTGGAAAATATATTTACTCTGGTATATCTGCTGTAATTATTATAAAGCTGCTTGCTTTCAAACGGTTTTATTAACATATACTGTGAGTGTTGCTATATTAAAATAATAAAGAACAATTCATTTTGAGATTAGAGAAGATTCAAGATTCTGATTCGGTATGTGCTTCAATAAAAACAGTAGTTATTAGGGGAAGATTTGTGCTTTGTAGCATTTTAATTTTAAGTCATCTTGGCCCACTGAGAACAATTGTTTTAAATAACTACATATCTACTGAATATCCTAAATGAGAGTTTTGTTTCTGAATAATGACGGATGCCTTTCCCTCACGCAAGAGCCTTTAGAAATAAAATGGGGAGTCCTGATATTTTAATATTTTAATGCTGACAAAGGTATTCTCAGTTTTTAATGGCTTTGATCCTAGTTATATGAACACAATGTCTTGTTCCCTTTCTCTTAAACATACACCACACACCCAATGTATTGCTGTGGTATGCAGTTTTCCTTTCTCGTAGCAAGTCTCAATACTGTTTCTGGTAGAGGCATCTGTAATGTAATCTGGTCAAGTGAGTGATGAAAGATCATTTCATTAGATCACTATTTGGAATGGCAACACTCCAAAGTTTCTTTAGAGTTTGTTAAAGTACACGCTCACATAAACACTCAAAATATTTGCATACCCACAATGTATTTGCTGAACCTAGGAAACAGTGCATGTGACTTAGCTGGACTACCAAGAAGAGGATAAATGCCGTGCTGTTGAGTTGTGAAAGAACACCACCCTACAAAGTTCATCATTCTAGATTTGCTAATTGGATTGTCATGATATTTGAAAAAACACTGAAATTAAACTAATAAATTCACAGAAATATAAATTATTATTTTCAAATATTTTAATATTGTTTTATTTTTAAAATCATTTTAATAACCTTATTTATAAAATATAACAGCCTGTGCAGCAATGAGATGCCATGGCTTCAAAAACACAGTGCCACTGCTGTGGAAAGATGAATGTAGAGAGCTGTTCAAATAAACCTCTCTTTAAAAAATCTGAATGTGAAGCTAATCATAGAGTGAAAGAGTAAATCTTTTAGCACCATGATTCAGCAAATGAACAAAAGTGGTCTTTGTATATCTAACAAGTTAAAGTCAGCATTTGGCAAACAGTTTTCGAAGGGCAATTTGATCAGTCTGATGTACCGTAATAGAACTGGCAAGGCAAATGCTCCAACACAATTCTGTATATATGAGCCTGAATTATTCAGTTCATTTAAACTGTTGTTATATGTTATTGGTATAAAACTTAACATGCTCCACACATTTGTCATGCATTTTTTGTTGATTGATGGTTCAAGCATATTGCAGTGGTACAAACTGTTTAAAAGGGTCAAAATAAAGGGTAAAATATATTTTGGTCCTGCATGTTGTATCACTCATAAAAAGTAATCCCATATGGCAAAAAAAAAATGGTTTAAAACATAAATAATACATACAAACAAAATTAAAATACATAGTGAAATCAGATCACATTTGGGTCCAGGCTGTTGCTGAATCGTAATTCTCGTTTTTACATGTCCTGTTCTTTACAACAAGAGGAAAGAGACAGACAGTGAGGGAAACCATGGAAAATATGAACTCAGTGGATGAAGGAGAGGTGCCAAACAAGAAAAAGACAGAAAGAGCAGAGAAAGAGAAAGAATTAGCAAAAAGACCTGTCTGGCCATCTTCAGAATGTGAGAGGCCCTCTGTGAGATTCATCTGCACCTGAGAGAAGCTATATTGAAAGGATGAAGAGTCAGTTATTGTAAATTAACCCCAACAGGCCAATCATTTCACTCTAAAATAATGGCCATCCGACTGTACTTATTACACGGCTAACTAAATATACTAGTCAACATTTGAAGTGGATCAAAACTTTTCATCAAAGTTGTTCTAAAACCTAAACCCAAAATGCGTTCTTGTCTTAAGACAACTTTAATGAACTTTTTTGATCCACTTCAAATGTTGACTACTGTAAATAGTTGGACATAAAATAATGGATTGAGTTTGAATAATTGTTTTAGCTTTATTAGAGATGGTTGACGTGACGGTTTCCTAGATGAGAAACAGTAACCATACAAAAATATTTGAATACTAAATGCTTTTATTGACCAATCAGGATCAAGCATGCCAGAGCGTTAAAGTTAGCATGCAATGAAAATTAAACTATGAAAATGCATTCTTCTTATGCATATATTTCATTTTTCATTTTTTTTTTATTTTACTGGTGAAACGATCTCTGGTAATGTATGTCAGGTTTCTCCATTCATTTAGTTTACTTAAACCTAGCCTCTACAATCAACTGAAACTTGCAACAATCAATGAATAGAATAAGCCTTTATTTATACATCATTTTTACAAATGACAATGTTCACCAATGTCCTTAAAATTAAAATTTTGTCAGATTTGGCTTGAGAACTCAGGACAAATCTGGTTTCAAAATTTAGCTAAGTATAGACACACACACACACACACACACACACACACTTTTTTCACACACGCATACTAACACATGCATGCAGTGCTGGATGAATCGCATTACTCGCTCTCTTCTTACGCATTCACATCGTTGAATGAGTAGCATTTACATTCAAACACAGCAGCAGCCAAAACGGAAGATAAACACAAATAAAACACAAATGCCCCACCCAGGATAGAGCTGAAGTATTTTCCTGGCTTGTCTATGTTGCTATGCTCAAGCCTCCAGTTCAACCTGACTGATAAATGACCCTGGTCACTATAACTCGAGTAGGCTCTCTTTCTTTCTCTCTCTCTCTTTCACACACACACACACACACACACACACACACACACACACACACACACACACACACACACACACACACACACACACACACACACACACACACACACACACACACACACACACACACACACACACACACACACACACACACACACACACACTTGTTTTTATGAAAAGTGGGGACATCCCTTAGGTATAATGTTTTTTATACTGTACAAACTGTATGTGCTATTGCCCTACACCTAAACCTACTCCATACAGGGAACTTTGTGCTATTTCAGATTTTCAATATACTCCATTCTGTGTGATTTATAAGCGTTTTGAAAAGTGGGGACATGGGGTAATGTCCTGATAAGTCACCTTCTCCTTGTAATACCTATGTCATACCCTTGTCATTATACAAATTTATGTCCTCATTTGTCACAAAAACGCGCACACACACACACACACACACACACACACACACACACACACACTCACTCTCGCTCTCTCTCTTTTATTGCCATCCCTTGATGTTAAACAGGACGTCTCCATGGATACAGGAATAAACAGATGATAACAAGCCCTCAGCCTTTAAAGCGCATTTCAGAAGGGAGTAACAGGAGAGACAGCGAAAGAGAGAGAGAGCAGAACGGGACAGAAGTTGTGCAGACCTGGGAGCGTGTGTGCATGTGTGTGGATTGCCAGCAGCTGAAAGTCAGTAGCACAGGTACGAGCGATTTCACTGATACTAATGTGAGAGAATGTCTTCATAAACAAATGCACATGCATGCATGCACTCATCTTATTAGCTATATGCATGCACACATAACATCATATAAACCCATAATACACCATGCATCAGCAGTTGTGGTTTGCATATTGAAACATGCTGTATATAAATATTGCTGAAGTGTGAATTCAGTGCGTAAATTGACATAAAGTGGCATAATTTCAAGACAAGATGACATATGCTACTGATTTTGCACCTAAACAAATCTGAAATTTGCATTCATTGCTATGAGACACTGTTGAATGGAGTATCCATCATGACTATTTTATTGTTGGTATTTTTCTCTTCTTCTACTGGTCATAAATATACAACACAAAAGTCAAAATGGGTAGAAAAGAACTGAAAAAAGAATTGCGTGTTAATTGCAAAAAAAATTAAAATAAATAAAATAAAATAATTAATAATAAAAAATTTAAATGTACTGTTTTCAACAGACGGTTGTAACATAACTAACTGCAACATCTGCAATCTGACTAAGTACCATCACATGCCAAAAGATGAAATCATGTTCACTTTGGATAATTACAACTGTCACTGACTAAAATGATTTAGATTGCTATTATACATAAGCTAAATATACTGCATGATGTTTTCCCAGCGGCACATTGGCACATGGCTATTCGCATTATAAATGTTGAACAAAGCACTGCTGACATCATCAGGTTAATTATAGGGCTGCTGTCTGTCTGATCAGAAAGTAAACACCCATTAAGTTGTCTAAAAACATATAACTTTTTATGGATTGTGATGATCATATATTAAAATCTATTATACTTTAGTATGAAATACAGAGTAAGTGTATATAAACATGTTGTGTGGGGAATACAGGTGTCCTGTGGGCAGGACCACAGAGAAGGTTTAGCCATAAAACTCTGGAGCTGAAACATATGATTATGATCTGCTCATAAAGTCTTCAGGACATGATGTGTCTGCTGTTTGTTTGTGTGTTTTGTCTGGATGGGTGGGTACGTGTGTCTCTGTTTCCGTCTTTAATACAATGGTTTCCATGGACACCTCCACAAAGTCTTGTCCTGAGTGAGGGGATCTCTGGGGAGGTGGGCAGTGTGTGTTTATGTGGACGGCTGCCTTTGGATGTGTGTTAGAAGGGTGAGGCTCATGCTCACAATGATGTCTTTATTCAGCTGCCTGTGTGGGAATAACCTCAGCAGCAGCTCACACATGATCCCTCATACACTGTATTAGGGAAATACACAGCACACACATGCAACATGTTAAGCATGATGACTTATAAAATGAGATGACTTCAACGGTTCAGTGACTGAGGAACTGTTTGACACACCAGTGATGATTACAACATAACTTGTCTGCATAACTTTTTTCTTTTGCATTCAGCAAGGACACATTAAATTCATCAAATGTGAAGGAAAGGGCATTTATAATATTACTGTAAGGGTTTTATACATAAATATAATTTAATTTAGCTCAAAGGGAATCATTAATGATTTTATAGGGAATTTGAACAGAATCACTGTTTTGCGGCTGATCACTGAGCGATTCACTGAACGAGCCGTATAACATTAATTCTGCACTGGATATTAAAATCCAAAATATAGTGAAAACACTATTAATAAGCACAGTAACAAGATCAGCAGATTAAGACATTAACTTGTAAGCACAAAACACAAGATACTTCTCTTTTCAATATAAATAAGACTTTATTTATATAAACCTAAGACATAAACTAATCTAACATGAACACACGCATTCACACATTCACACGTTGCAGAAAAAGAGAAAGGATGAGTTTAGAGAATGAGAATGTGAAATCCCAAGTTTACAGCAATATGTGCTATTGCATAGACCTGAACAACCATCAATCACTTAATTAACCCTCGCGTTGAGTTTCTCAATGAGGCTAAAATTTATATTAAATACACCAGCTCAGTTATAATCTGGAGTTTGTACTTGCGTTGCCTTTGTGTTACAGGGATTCCCTTTTTGTCTTCGTCGTCGTTGCAGGAAAGGGGTTTTCCCGAGTTGGTGATTGGCTGGAAGTTCAGTAGTCTTTGAAGCGATGTCTTGGGAAGCCAATGGTTGGGCCGTTGGCTGAGGATGGTCTTGGAGTCCGTTTCTGGTTGAAGTTTGAAGCGGGTGCAGTCGCTGGACATTGCGGCAAACTTAACTTTTGAACACGAGACTCAACGGAAAGAAAAGAAACTAAAGTAAAAGAATAAAATGAGTAATGAGACTAGGTGGTTTTTCTTCTCATCGTGGTGTTAAGTAGCAACTGGCCTGTAGGCCAGAGCACGCTCAAAGAGCGCTAAAACAGCGTCAAAACGCTGTGGCGAGAAGAAGAAGGGTAGAAGGGAAGAGAAGAGAGGGTTTAGAGAGAAAAGAGAGAAATTTGATGGTGTCCTGAGTTCTTAAACTCGGCTTTGGGACACATCCCATTTGGTGTTTTGACCAATTAGATAGGCTATTGTCTTAGCTAGGGTTGTTCCTTCCATCATAAATCAGCCTGTTATCAGTCACATGGTCTGAATTTTACACACTCTTGCAAAGTATACTTTTGGATATGATTTCTATAACCAGAATATGATACATTTGACACAGAATTAATTGAAAGAAACATTTCAAGCTAGAAATGTCAAACTCATACATACCAAACACGACTAACCTTAAAGTCATTCAATAGTTATTAGAAAGACATACATAATATGTGCTTAAAACATGATAGTCTAATATGTGATTACATACATAATATAGTGTTATGCCTAGCATTGTCCTTTTAGGATGGTTTTATGTGCATATGAAAAAGAAAGTCTCTGTGTACCAAAAAGAAGTGTTCTTTGGCCAGAGGAATTTCAGTCTGGTTCTTTGTCTTGTATGTGTGGGGGAGAAGTCAATCTGAAGAAGCTTGTGATTTCTCTTGTGGAACGCCATGTGATGGCCATCTCTTTGACCATTAATCTTGACTATTTACCCCAAAGTTGATGATCTCCTTCCTGCGTAGAACACTTATCAATAAGTGTTCTTTTGTCTTAATGTTGCGAGCTGTTCTGTGAAAGAGGCTTGTTAGTTAGGCTTGCTCCAGAAGTCAAAGATAGGAATCTTTACGATGTTGTCCTGGAATTTCAGCTCCTCATGTTTCGATGCTCCGATCGAATCTTAGTTTTGTCTGACTCGTTCTGACGCTACATACCCCCCTTGATTGGCGATGTGTCGAGTTGGAGACATCGGCAAGCACTGGATAAACAGAGGCAGAAGAAGCAGACACAAAAACAGCAAACAACAAGACAACATCTCCATGACAGTTACTGTACTGGTGCAGGGCATCAGGTTATTCGGGTACAGGCGGCTATATTCAATTGGTCAATCTAGTTTGGTAAACTGAATAGTTTTAGTTCAATTTTGGAAATTGTTGTTCTAATTTAGTTTAGTACGTTGATTCTTCGATCAAATTTTGTGATTAGATTTGTTTGTTTCTTCTAAGTTGTCTCAACTTAAGAATGTTCACCTTTAGTTTCTAGTGACATCATTTGTGGTAAAATGAATTGACCTATCGTGCGTGGAGCTCTCTGGCTTCCATTCGGTTTCGAGTGGTTTGCGGATATTAGGTGTGGTGAGTCAATCCTAATATCAGACCTTTGACCCTTGCAGGGTGTCTAGGTTTTTCACCTACTAAAGAAAGAGGGGAAGGAAAGGATAGGTAAAAGAAGAACAAAACAAACAAAGCTACTGTGGGTTTTCCTAGCATGTTTTGCAACTACTGTTGAGCTAGGATGTCGTGCAGCTAGGGAGTCATGTACCTTAACTTAGTGTCAGGTTTTCTAACTATGGTGAGGATAGCTGCATGTTTCTTCATGGTGGTGTATGTAACTATGTTACGCTACAATTTGGATATTCTACTTGTGGGAAGAATATGTTTGTTAAATGTGTTATCAGTAGATGTGGTTACCTCTGGATGTAGGTAATGTTGTGTGTGTTACTGGTGTAGTGTAGTTGTGGTCAGATCTGTTTCAGTCTGTGTTGTCTCCCCCCCTTTTCGGGTATGTCAGTGAAGACGGGCTCTCTGCATCCTTGGCTTGGATGAGGGCGTGTCCATGATCTAATGGGGGTCAGTCCAGAAAGGCAGGAAGTTCTTTAGCAGATAGTCGGAGGTAGTTTGACATGGCCGTGCGAAGCTGGGATGCAAACTTCGTCTCCTATGTTGCATTCCTCTTGTGCTGCCTCCTGGATGTGGCAGACTTTCTGACCTTCTGTGCTTTGGTGATTGCTGTTGCACAGACAGAAATGTGGTTCTTGGAGTTGGAGTTCATTTACCAGTTTGTTAGTGAGTGATGGGTGACTGAGGTGATGTTCTCTGGTACCTCAGTTTTCATCAACAGTTGGCCGTGAGAGAATTGCTCGTTCAGGGTGGTTGTTGAACAGGTGCTTGTCATCTCTGATATGGTGGTGTACCATGTGATCACCGGCCTTCCATTCCGTCGCTGGTCACAGCGAGCATGACTCAATTTTGTAGTCATCCGTGTTCAGCTTATCTTGAAGGAGCTCTTTCAGTTGTCTCATGACTTGTTCCATGTCTTCTGATGGTAAGCTGTCTTGTTCTTGTGCATACTCAGCACTGTGCATGTCTGAGTGGTGCGGAGGTGGGTTTCGTTGTCGCTTACTCACACGAGTTGCTCTTGGATGAGTCAGGCGATTACCTTTGGATGTCTGATCTTTTGGGTTTCTTGAGAAGCGTGGCTTGTCCCATGGATTTTTCCAGCGGTTGGGCTGATAGCTGTCGTGGACATGGGGGTCACGTTCTCCGTGCTCTTGATGGAAAACTCTGGTGTTGTGATGCAACTGGGTGTCGTCCAGTGCAAGGTTAGAGTCTTTAGTGACAGAGTTCAAGAGTGTGGAGGTTTTGTTACCTTTCTTTGAGGCCATCTTCTGCTTGTTGTAGGCCTTCTGTGTTAGGTCACGCAACTGTTGGATGGTCATGGAGCGTGGACAGGCCATGACGCCTAGATGGTGACTGACTCCAGGGTGCAGATTTTTTAGGAAGAGGCTTTTGAAGTTCACATCCTCTTCAAGGTCAGGTTCGTTGTGTGCACCAAAGTAAGCTTGTCGGAGTCGGTTGTAGTAAGCTTGTGGAGTCTCTTGTCGACCTTGTTTGGTTTCCAAGGCAGTTAACAGTCCATGTTCGGACTCTGGGTCTGTAAATTCTTTAATCAGGACCTCACAAAGTAGCTGGTAGTCTGACTTCGTTCGACTGGGCTGCCGATCTAGGAAGTTTCGTACCTCGGGACTGGATGTTGCTCTAAGGAGGTATAACCTGTCTCTGTCAGTCACATGAGGTCTCATTTCTAGATAGAAGTCGATATCTTGCAGATGAGCCTCGATGGTGTGGCCCTCTGTGGAGTTCGGGTTGAACTTGCTGATGTTTTTAGACAGCTTGTCAAGGTCTTTGACGGTCATCCCAAGCGCAGCTCCAAGGTCTGCTTGGATGGGAGGTTTTCTTTCGTTGACAGGAAAGAGTTCTGTGGCGAAGGCAGATGAGGTTTTGGGTTGTGGCCCTTCGCTTCTTTCGTTGCATGCCAGTTCTTGGACGTAGGACTCGGCTCTGCTCAGCAGTGGTGAGGCTGAGAGATGTTTCTCTTGCCTTGGCTCTTGTTTCTGCTCATAAGCATGTTTGAGTTCTTTTCTGACCATATAGAGCTCATAGTTGGTATCGTCTAGTTGTTGGGTCAGATTGTCCATTTCAGTTCCATACCTTTCAAGGTTGTCTTTCAAGGAACTGGTTTCGGCGTTCTTGTTGCTGATGTCATTCTTAGCTTTCTCTAGTAGCTGTTCGGGATACTGGAGCCTGTTTACCAGGTCTTTCTGGGCAGCTTTTGCATGTTGTTGGTCAAGCTGAGCTGCTTTCAGGGCTGCTTGGAGCTCCTTAACTTGTTCCGTTGTTTCCTGCTCCCTCTCGTTGGGTGCTTTGAGTTGATCTTGAACTTTCACTTCCAGCTTGTCTATGCGGCGTTGAGCACATGTCAGCTCCTCTTGAAGATGGGTGATGTGCTTGTCGCTCAGTTTCAGCTGGGTCGTGAAGGCATAGCTTAGGGAGCTGGTGATTTTGACTAGCTCCTCGTGGTTGGTGTTCTGGCTCGAATCTTGTGTCAGAAATCTTCTCAGAATTAGGATTATTATTAAAAATAATAACAGTTCAAGGGTCTTGGGGGTGAGGCTGTCTGTCGTGCCTCTCAGCCAAGTGTTCCCATCTTCCCCTTGGGCAAAGGGGGCTGCAGTCTGCGGCATGTTAGCACGCTGGGGAGAAGAGAGACTGACACAGATCTGTGTGGAGTAGAAACCTATGTGTGGTGGGACAACTAAGTGTTGTGTCAGTGATTTTGAACCACTAGTGTAGTGTGGTGATGACTGTGTTGGTCTCAGGGTATCTAGGTAGACTAGAGATGTGAAGACTTCATCACTTCTAATGAGGAAGAGGGAAAAGAGAGAAAAAAGGTGAAAAACAAATTCAATTAACAAAACAATTCCTTTTTTTTTTTTGAATGAGGAAAATTCTTTTTTTTTCTCAATTAAATGTTATCAAGGAGGCAGACAATATTATTAAATCTCTGTTTTAGACAAATGATTATAATAATAATTCTGATATCTCTTTCTTAGTCTGACAGGATTGACAACATACACCTTACAGTTGGACCGCTCACCAGGGAGGCTGCAAAGGCAACGGTTGCCCAAAACTTATCTCTATTAAATTGATCTCAGCGTTGGATGAGATGTTAAAATTTGGATTGCGTTTTCAAATGTGGGGAGGCTAGGAAGAACGAAAGAGTGTTTGATTACAATCAAATTCATAAGGATGATTCTCCTTTTGACAGGATTGTGTATTTCATTCACTTAGAATTGATTGATGGTTCTTACAGGTCCCTACAAATGTGAAAAGTGAAGAGTGAAGAAAGCAGGAGAGAACAGGAGAGAGACAGTAGATTAAGTGGATCGGGTCCACTAGCACGCTGTTATGCCCAACTACGAGTAGAGCGTTATTTTCAGTTGCTGCACAACTAATAACAAATAAATAAATTTTGGGTGAAAGAGATTTGTCTCTCTAATTTATTTGTACTCGTAGTGAGGGATAACAATGTCTCCTATTAAGGCTCGGGTGTGTCGTTCCCAAGCTAGGATACACAGAGGAAAGAGAATGGTAAGACAAAGTAAACTTGAAAAGTAATAAATGGGTAAAATAAGCAAAAATGAAATTAAATAAAACAGGAAATCAGTAAATAAAAATAGTGGCTAAGTGTATAACCAAAACAGGAAGAATGAGGGGGTAAAACGCAATAAAGTAATGAGTGAGTATAAGTTTAAATAGAATCTATCGATATGGGTAATAAATCAATTAGGTAGAATAAGTTTAAAACTTTCAAAGTTCAAGGCTTATTCGTACCTAAAATGATTAGGCCCAAAAGAGAGTACTAGAAGTAATGATCATATGAAATGATCTGAGGGGGAAATTTTGAATGATTCCAAATAAATTTAATGTTTTAATTAAATTTTGAATTTGACACAATTAATAATTGTGAACTAGTAGTATTTCCCTTTCTAGTAAAATGCAAATAAGTGGTAAGAAGTGAAAAATTAGAGAAATAAGAAAGAGAAAGACCAACAAGTGTATTAGTTTAGATGTTTAAAGGGTTAAACCACTTTAGCTTTTCAAACACACACACTGTATTCAACCACTGGATGCTAATGCTAACTTCTAACCTTTGAGGCTAATGGCTTTAACATAGGCTTCAATGTAAACACAACCGTTCCGTTAGCTTAGCAACAGTATAGAGTTTGTTTACAATAGCATCAATGTGCTGCGCGTGCGCAGTTCAGAGTTGCTCCGGAAGTAGGTTAAGACTTCCGTGTCATGCAAGTAACTGTGGCAACTAAAACAAACTCTAGTGGACTAGATTACAATTACAGTTAATGCAGTTACAGTTAGGCATGTTACATTAAATGTCGGCGCATTTCAACACTGTACAAATAACAACACCGCTTTTAGTTGGTTCTGCGATGTGGCGCTTAAACTCTCAGTTCGTTCAGAGTTTACTTTAAACTTTATTCAAATCGCCGCTTCGTGCTGCAGTTAAGGAAAACAGTGATCGGATCATAAAAGCACGTGCCAGTTTCTCTGGACACGTAAACACAACAGGTTTTCTTCGCTGTTGGCACAAAGTTAACTTTAACCTTATCAAGCTTATATCATAGCTGATCTGACAATGGGACACGCACTGAAAATCAAACTATGAATAATAAAGCTTTGAACAGATAGAATTGAGGAACACGCTCAAAACTATTCTTTATCCACCGATTTATTTACCTTTTAACTATTGCAGTTTAGCTCCGTTCAGCTAACAGTGACTGAGATTCAGGAGTATAACTATTGAATGACCTGGAACACGCAGGACATCAATTCAGCTATAAAACAAGGCATTACAGAAAAGAGGAACACGCTCAATTTCAACCTTATTGTATGATCTCAGATAACTTTAAGTTCACTTACTGCAGTTTAACAATGAAGAGGCAGACTGGAGTTACAGCCTTCTCTGCGTTCATTCATTCAAGCAGGCGCGCGCTGCTGACGTCACACACACACACGCTAGTCTCGCTCAGAAGCGTCTCATCTTTCATCCACAGCAATGGAAAAGATTAAATAACTTGGTTTATGCTCACAATTTAGATTAATCTGCCCGCATTCTCCACCAATAAATATGTAAGGGTTTTATACATAAATATAATTTAATTTAGCTCAAAGGGAATCATTAATGATTTTATAGGGAATTTGAACAGAATCACTGTTTTGCGGCTGATCACTGAGCGATTCACTGAACGAGCCGTATAACATTAATTCTGCACTGGATATTAAAATCCAAAATATAGTGAAAACACTATTAATAAGCACAGTAACAAGATCAGCAGATTAAGACATTAACTTGTAAGCACAAAACACAAGATACTTCTCTTTTCAATATAAATAAGACTTTATTTATATAAACCTAAGACATAAACTAATCTAACATGAACACACGCATTCACACATTCACACGTTGCAGAAAAAGAGAAAGGATGAGTTTAGAGAATGAGAATGTGAAATCCCAAGTTTACAGCAATATGTGCTATTGCATAGACCTGAACAACCATCAATCACTTAATTAACCCTCGCGTTGAGTTTCTCAATGAGGCTAAAATTTATATTAAATACACCAGCTCAGTTATAATCTGGAGTTTGTACTTGCGTTGCCTTTGTGTTACAGGGATTCCCTTTTTGTCTTCGTCGTCGTTGCAGGAAAGGGGTTTTCCCGAGTTGGTGATTGGCTGGAAGTTCAGTAGTCTTTGAAGCGATGTCTTGGGAAGCCAATGGTTGGGCCGTTGGCTGAGGATGGTCTTGGAGTCCGTTTCTGGTTGAAGTTTGAAGCGGGTGCAGTCGCTGGACATTGCGGCAAACTTAACTTTTGAACACGAGACTCAACGGAAAGAAAAGAAACTAAAGTAAAAGAATAAAATGAGTAATGAGACTAGGTGGTTTTTCTTCTCATCGTGGTGTTAAGTAGCAACTGGCCTGTAGGCCAGAGCACGCTCAAAGAGCGCTAAAACAGCGTCAAAACGCTGTGGCGAGAAGAAGAAGGGTAGAAGGGAAGAGAAGAGAGGGTTTAGAGAGAAAAGAGAGAAATTTGATGGTGTCCTGAGTTCTTAAACTCGGCTTTGGGACACATCCCATTTGGTGTTTTGACCAATTAGATAGGCTATTGTCTTAGCTAGGGTTGTTCCTTCCATCATAAATCAGCCTGTTATCAGTCACATGGTCTGAATTTTACACACTCTTGCAAAGTATACTTTTGGATATGATTTCTATAACCAGAATATGATACATTTGACACAGAATTAATTGAAAGAAACATTTCAAGCTAGAAATGTCAAACTCATACATACCAAACACGACTAACCTTAAAGTCATTCAATAGTTATTAGAAAGACATACATAATATGTGCTTAAAACATGATAGTCTAATATGTGATTACATACATAATATAGTGTTATGCCTAGCATTGTCCTTTTAGGATGGTTTTATGTGCATATGAAAAAGAAAGTCTCTGTGTACCAAAAAGAAGTGTTCTTTGGCCAGAGGAATTTCAGTCTGGTTCTTTGTCTTGTATGTGTGGGGGAGAAGTCAATCTGAAGAAGCTTGTGATTTCTCTTGTGGAACGCCATGTGATGGCCATCTCTTTGACCATTAATCTTGACTATTTACCCCAAAGTTGATGATCTCCTTCCTGCGTAGAACACTTATCAATAAGTGTTCTTTTGTCTTAATGTTGCGAGCTGTTCTGTGAAAGAGGCTTGTTAGTTAGGCTTGCTCCAGAAGTCAAAGATAGGAATCTTTACGATGTTGTCCTGGAATTTCAGCTCCTCATGTTTCGATGCTCCGATCGAATCTTAGTTTTGTCTGACTCGTTCTGACGCTACATTACCAAAGATAAATGCTGTTCATTTGAACTTTACATTCATCAAAGAATCCTGAAAAAAAAAGTATAAGCACACAAATACTAAGCAGCACAACTGTTTTCAACACTGATTATAATAAATGTTTCTTGAGCAGCAAATCGGCATATTAGAGTGATTTCTGAAAGATCATGTGACACTCAAGACTGGAGTAATCATGCTGAATATTGAGCTTTGCATCACAGGAATAAGTTTTAACATTTTCAAAAATATGAATAAAAAAAAAGGGTTATTTTAAACTAAAAAATATTTCACAATATTACAGTTTTTACTGTGTTTTTGATCAAATAAATGCAGCCTTGGTGAGCGTAAGAGACTTTTTGATGCAACACTTAAGTCATTGGGTGAGCTCAGAGGAGACTACAGATGGCTGAAGGAGTTAGAGTTGAAGCCAGGGCAAGCCCACCCACTGCTGCTGTACACTCATCACCTCTCCATGAGCCATCGGCTGCCAAACTTCTGACATCCATCTGAAACATTCCACAATAACTCCAAGACACAGTAGACCATACACACACCTACTCTCGCCTCCATCAACAATGGCTGGACTGTGCAGACACACCAAGAAATTCTAGAATCGGCCTCACTTCTGAAATTCCACGTTATCCAAACACATCCACAGATCTTCAGCTTTGAATTAATGCAGTTGCAAGTACAGAGACGATGCATTTTTGCACTTTACATCACTAAGCTTAACAATCCCATTTATATTTGTTATTTTATGCCTGCATATATTAGCCTTATTGAGGCTGGAATGGGTATTAGCAAACATTTGATTCATATTAATGTCTCTACAGTCCCTTTTCTCAGTATAGGCTATTATTAATTAGTAAGAAGGTATCAATAAATGCGGGAATACACTGCACAGCATTTAAAATTGGAACATTTAAAACTCTAGGCATCCTACACTTGCCAACTTTGTAAATGTTTTCAGAGGAAAAACTGGGCATCATACACTAAACGACTGAGAATCACATGCTACCAGACTTTCACGTTGTTTAGAAACAGAACACAACAATGTAAAGAATACATATGCTCTAAAATTGGCTCAAAATATCAAAAATGTATGATATCCTCCAACACAGTGCTAATCATAATCATAGTGCCCATCAAACAGTGCATGACTTTCTATGAAATTTATTAAATCCAACTGCCCAACTTAAGGCTCGTTCACAACTATAATGCTAACTATATTAGTGTTTTGTCAGTTATGTCATCTGTCGCTTTAGTTTTTTAAAGTCAGGTGGATTCTGATGGCAGTGGCTATTTTATCGTCCATCAGTTCTGAAAGTGATTCTAACAGTATTGTCATTATAGTGTGAACATCCCTATTCTTAAAGAACTTTATATTTATATTTAATAAGACAAGTTCATAGTGACAGGGTACTGCATCACTATGTATGATTTTGCATCTTAGGATTAGGAAGCTAAGCTGGCTGAAAAAAGTACAACTACTAAGGAGGGAAAGAGGTCGTCTGAAAAGTGTTTTTGTCTGTTGAGCAGCGCAATAATTAGCAGTCTGCTGAGTGTTGATAATCACCTCATTAGCTCAGTCCTTACAGACTTTAAATTTTAAATCAGGCTCTGTTGCTCCACACACACCAAATGTGTTACTTTTGGCTGGTTCTTTAACTGGTGTTTTATTCATTCAGGCCATTCAATACGCAATGGAAAAGAGGTTGACCTGCTGAAGAAGTTTTCCAAAACTCTGCAATAAGAAGACCATTAGTGAAATATCT
Source organism: Acrossocheilus fasciatus (assembly GCA_036784905.1). Taxonomy (NCBI): domain Eukaryota; kingdom Metazoa; phylum Chordata; class Actinopteri; order Cypriniformes; family Cyprinidae; genus Acrossocheilus; species Acrossocheilus fasciatus. The sequence goes on from CM071944.1 coordinate 20,048,095, forward strand.
CAAAGCCAAAATCACAGCACAATTTAGATAGCCTAATGCAGATAACTTGGATCAGTCAGAACTGATAAATCAGAGTGTAAGGTGCTTTGTTGTCTGGGCTCAACCTTATCTGTACAGCCTGAGGCTGTAGACGTTATTTGTGCATACTGTATATAATACACATCTGAGATTCCTATTAGATAATAATGCAGTGTAATCTTTCTTTTGTGAGTGTACCACAGTATTCTGTCTTCTCTTTAACCATTAAGGCTTCAGTAATGCCAGTTGATCATGCCACTATTGCAGATGTCTTATTTGGTCAGTTAATACACCTCTTTTTCATGAGAAATAGTTCCATTAGGTCATAGTCTTACTATTTGTTTGGCAGAATACCCAATATGGCAGAAAGCACAGAAATGGACGAGCTTCTGAGCGCCTTTAAGAAGTTTGCTGTTCATGGTGACACCAAAGCCACTGGAAAGGAGATGAATGGGAAAAACTGGGCTAAACTGTGCAAAGATTGCAAAGTTATTGACAGCAAGAATGTCACCAGCACTGATGTAGATATTGTCTTCACAAAAGTCAAGTGAGTTTTTCAGCATTTTTTGTTCTGAAGACGATTTAAATCTTAATTAATTTTTTATTTTTATTTTTTACCTTGCATGCAAAATAAACCACATAAAATGTAAAACATAAGTACTGTAAATATTAACAATATTTTCATATTTTCAATATCTAGAGCAAAGACATCTCGGGTCATAACATATGAGGAGTTCCAGAAAGCTCTAGAAGATCTGGCACCAAAGAGGTTCAAAAATCAAAGCAAAGAAGAGGCACTGCAGTCTATATATAAGCTAATCGAGGGAAAAGAACCCACCAATGTTGGTGTAACGGTAAGTCAACCATTTGAAAACAATAATTTAAGGTATTTTTGTATGAATGTATTTTGATTATTATAAATAAATGTGACTGCGATGGCATCAAAATCAATATTGACATTTCAAAACAATAGTGTTATATACTACCAATCAAAAGTTTGAGGTCAGACTTTAAAAAAAAAATACTTTAATTCAGCAAGGATGCATTAAATTGATAAAAAGTGATTGTAAATACACACTAAATACATTTATAATGTTACACATTTCTATTTCAAATAAATGCTGTTCTTTTAAATTCATCAGATAATCCTGGAAAATAATCACGGTTTCACTGTATCGTGGTTTCACGAAAATTCAGCTTTGCCACCAGAAATAAATTACACTTTTAAATATTAAAATAGAAAAACAGTTATTTAAATATTCAAATATTATTTTTAATAATATTTCACAATAATAGTGAAATAAATGCAGCTTTGGTGAGCATAAAAGATGTCTTTATAAAACACTGAATAATCCTATAGAAAAAGAAGCAAGAAGACCTCATCCATCTTGCAATGACATCATCCATCTAGTCACTAGGCTTCATCAACTTCTTCCATATAATATCTAGGCAACTAATATCTTAGATGTGACAGAAATATGCTAGGGTATTGCCTGAATTTTTAAAATGTAAGCTGAACTAAGAAAAACCAAGCCTGCCAAGCAGTTGTTACTCATGAAGCTCCATCAACACTGCACAGTTTGGATGTCTCCTGTATCTAACACATAATTCAACTCATCTGAAGTTGCATGCGCTTTCAATGAACTCATTTGGATGTGTCAAATAAAAGAGACACCTAAAATGAGTAGTGTTGGTGGATCTCCAGAAGCAAGATTGAGAAACACTAACAAGGTATACTACTACATCATTCCTCAGTCGGTTCAGCACTAGAGGGCAGTAAAAAAAAATCAAACAAAAATAAATCAAACCTGGCAACTAGTTAAAAGTTCAAAAGGAGTTGCAAAAATATGTGATGTATATTTGGAATTCATTCAATTCAGAAAAGGCTCTGCTGAGGCAGGCTGAAACAACCTTGTGCAAATCATCTGGTTACAGCTGCAGTCCGTAATTTTTTTGGTTAAGAATTATCCGAAATCAATATTTGAGCAAGTACATAACAAGCCAGTGTTCAAAACTATCACCTCACTTTAGCCCGATTCACAACGGTGAATTTCTAATTTGAGTGGTACGGGTAGGTTTTCGCAGGAAATTCGAGCAATCTGCCGTGTCATTACATCACGTCTGTAAACAAAGTAGTTGTCCCGGCTACTAGGCTCTCGCATGTGAGGATCCTGCAGGTGGCGGATCATTTATAGCCTTTTCTCACAGCAGCTGGAATAATTAAATGTATCATTTTGATGGTGGATTGTAATCCAGAAAGTATTATGTGTTTATGAAACACATGTGAATGAAATTAAATTATATTCCAGTTTTAAATGTGCTTCTGATTACAGATAGCCTGTGATTACACAAGATTTGTATTTTAAAGAAAACCAGTTCGAAAGGAGCATAATTTGGTTTTTGGGTTAAAAGAATTTCTTAAAATTGAAATCTACACGCTACACTTTACCGTTACACATAGTCATGCAATGCTGATATTAACATTAATAATTTGAGAATAAAGTATAATAATAATAATAGTTTGCACGGTTTGATGTGATATGAGCTAACCGATCTTTAGATCAAATCACCATTGGTAGCGCAATTTATGGTAATGCTTTTTTTCTCAGTTGGTCAGAACAAACGTGGCAGGCTTGTTACTTACTTGTTCAGATGGCAATATATGGTGAAAATTCTTATTTGGGTCATATATTCAAGACGTAGGCTAGAATTTGTGATTGTTAAGTACAGTAAATATCCACACCGGAGCGGTGACTGACAACCACACATTCACCTCAAAACATTAGATTCATCCGCTATGCCGGAGCACAACCCCCAAAAGCAAGATAATACCGCAAACAGCTGCAATTGCAGGTTTTCAAACAGAGATGGCGACAAAGAAGCAAAACTTACGGACTGCAGCTTTAAATGAAAATGTTATTTGGTTTGCTGAAGAACATTTCTAGTTCTTTTTTTTTTATTATACTTTCCATTTATTATATCACTCTTATTCCCATATATATATCACTCACTTATATGTTTCATTTGTTTAACCATTCTAGAAAGTGGCAAAAACTGCTGCCGTGGATCGGTTAACTGACACATCTAAATATACAGGCTCACACAAGGAGCGCTTTGATGAGAGTGGGAAAGGCAAAGGAAAAGGTGGGCGGGAGGAGATTGTGGAGCACACGGGTTACGTAGGTGCCTACAAGAACGCTGGGACTTACGAAGAGAAGACAAAGGCCAAGTAAGGCCCCACTGTCTCCATGTCAGCAAGCTCTGAGCTTCATCTTCATCAGCACTTAGGTCTGGACCAAAGCCAAACTTGAACTTTGACCTGTAAGATCACACAGCCACTATGCAGTGTAACACAGGAAGTGTTGTAAATGTTTGTCTTTAAGGATAAAGAACATAGTATTACAGTCGGTTTCATTTAGAAAGTTGACAGAAGGGTAAGAGAGGAATTGGTGAGGACTGGTCTCAATCCTTTTAGATACCAGCCCCTGCTGTATGTAGAATTTCAGGTGAAAATCTCAAAGAGCAAGCATAAAGACAGCTCTTCGGGTGGGGAAACAGATAAGTATTTGTTTCAGTTTTTATGTTGCTGTTTGCTTCAGGGAGGGGACAAGTGGAACACAGGAAGCCATTTTAGAGATTTATTTCTTCCAACATGTGAATAAATGCAAACGGAATTGCTGTCAATAAAATCTAACAATATACATTGCTAAAACTTAAATGTCATTCTCTAAAGATAATGGTAAACCAGCTTTATGTGTGTAGCTACCCTTCTGTTATTATTTCCAAAAATTCACTGACATATCTTTGTTTAAGTTAGCTTACTGTGTTACTGAAACTGGAAACTGCCTTTGTATAAACCATTACTAAATAACTTTTGGTGTGCTTTATTATAAGTTTTGTTTTTGTATTTTGTCTTTTTTTTAAATAACAAATAAATAAATACACAGCTTTTTTTCTGCAGCAACAGCAAAACCTTTCTGGCAAGGTACAAGTCTAAAACAGACAACAACAACAAAAAAATAGTCTCTGAGAATTACAACTATTCATCACTACAATAACTATTAGTTTAAAAATAAAGATGAAATAGATTGTGGTTTCATATTCTACAGCATGCTTAAACACATCCATCATGCTAATATCAATATCCTGTAAAACTAAGGGGTTTCAAATAGGGGTCCATGAATTGGGGATCCCTGAAGGCTGTTAATGAAATGATATGCCAAGGTCTCTGGTTTGTAAAGGTTGAAAACCTTTTTGCTTTAGGCTATTCAGCACTCGGCACATAAAATGAAGTACTTTGCACCTGCCTGTGCTGCCTCTCATAAACCTAACAAAAATGTGCCACTGTAACCACAGTAACCTCCAAAAATACAGTAGTACAACTGTGGTTAAAATAAACAAATAACTCCAAATACTTAATAACAAAGTCAAAAGCGCGGTTTACTGTCATATCCAGCATTACACACGGCGTGTGTACGAAACACCGGTCCATTTGTCCGAAGTCTCCCCTGAGGGACAGGCGCTGCCGGTCCCGCTGTTGCTATGGCAACCGCACCACACACAAACAAAACAGCGGCACCTGGCTCGCCTTCCCCTGCCCTCTGAGTGTTTGTAACCAAACACACTCGTTCATGGCAACGTTTGTTTGGTTCATCTCCTTGGAAGCGTTTAATCAAAAACATCTCGCTCCATTCCAGCTCGAGCCTTTGTTGCTCCTGTCACATGTTGATGAATGGCATCGCACAGCAGCGTCGCAATCGCCTTTAGTCAAGTTCAGTGCTCGCAGCGCGCTGTAATCAACCGGCTGATTAATTGCCTGTTAACATGAGTCGCGGAGCCCGACGGGCTTGCACAGTGTGCCGCACATGCAGGCGGATGACTGCCGAGTGCCTCTATGGGGAGGTACGAGACACGATTATGTAATGTTAAAATGTACATTTACACTATATAAGAAGTCATTTTAATGGCCGGTCACGTGTTTTATTTCTAATGTAAGGTCTGTGTGCAATTTGAATAATCACGTTTTTACGTCGGCTATGTCTGATTTGGTTCTGGCTCTGAAACGCTTGTGAACGATTAATGTTACATTTCTCCCGGATGTCAACAAAGGAAGTGGAACGACAAAAGACATAATTTAATGAGTGCACTGTGTAAAGTAAGATAACTTTTTTGTAAAGTTAACCTCCCTTAATTTGGAAACCAACCCACCTGTTAAATATTTCGCATGCTCATATTCCATATTTGTCAGATTAGCCTATATATTTGTATTTGTTTATGTGTATGCGGATACCCCTACTATTTAACATGCTGCGCTAATTCTAGTGAACACATGGACTCATGGAGCCAAATATGAGTCAGCGTCATGTCTGACCTCACTGATGTTACATGAGCTCTAAATAATAAGCTATATGCGATAATTAGTAATTAACAAATTGCTGAAATGATAATCGTATCATCTGGTAGATAGCCTACTGATGCTCTTGTGTCTTTTCAAATATTATTTTGAGGTTATAGCCTATAACAATCAGCAAGTAAGCTAACAATATGTTAGCTTGAAATGATTATCACGTCATTAGGCTTGCTACTGTAGTAAAATGCTAAAATATGAAAAATAAAGACAAACAGAGGTTATGCAATAAGACAACTTTCAGTGAACCCACAGGAGGCCACTATACATGAGATGTCCGTGGATGAGACTAATTGTTGACTCGAGGGTACCACCTTGTTGCGCTTTGTAGGATTATCTATCTATCTATCTATCTATCTATCTATCTATCTATCTATCTATCTATCTATCTATCTTCACAAGAAACCAGCTTCACTGCTGTTCAAAAGTTTGGGGTCATGTCTATCAAAAAAATCCTACACACACACACACACACACACACACACACACACACACACACACACACACACATATATATATATATATATAAAGTTTTACTGACCACAAACTTTTGAATGGTAGAGTATATCATTCTCAGACACTGCATGGAAGAAGCAGAAAAGTATGGTGGCTGAGAGAACTCAATGCGCTCCAAATAGAAAAAACACCTGCGAATTAAGAAAACAACTTTATCAGTTTGACAACACACGCGCTGTAAATGCTCACAACACAACCAAATAAAGAAACGCACTGCAAATAAAATTCTTTATTTGGTTGTGTTGTGACCATTTGCAGCGCGTTTCTTTATTTGTTTGTGTTGTGAGCATTTGCGCCACCTGCTGTCAAACTGATGAAGACGTTTTCTTGATTTGCTGGTGCTTTTTCTATTTGCATGTGTTTTCTGAAGTTGCAGCGCGTTGAGCGCTCGGCCACCGTAAAAAAGCCTGACATTAAACTGCACAAATATGTGTGCATGTAGCCTGAATTAGAATACCAACAAATTTTACCAAACAACAGATTATTATATAATTGATAAACAATCTATGCACATGTTCTGAACTGACTATTCAATCAAGGGCCATACAGTAGTTTGTACCTTTAATGAGTTCTCCGTGCTGTTGCTAACATTGTGATTTGTGACTCATTAAGTGTAGACTTACTGTTGTTTGGCTCCAAGAAGAATCCACAAGCAATGGTATTGCTATTTTTAATAGCCTACACACGTTAATATACCTCCAGAGGGTTGAATTGGTTGTTGTGGCGTTTACAAGAAAATCTGAAATGTGAAGGAAACACAAAATAAGTAAATAAAAATGGGTTCTGAAAGAGAGAAAGATGAGTAGAAAACAGGTCTCCAGAGAAAAAAGAGGTGAGGGCCCTGCAATGAACTGCAGTTTGTTTTATCTGGTTAATACTTTACCATCTGCTGTGAAAGCATAATCTCATCATATCAGGTAGCATATATATTTTCAACAGCGAATTGTCTTACATGTGCTGTATGTTTGTAGTATGTGTCCTCATGAATTAATTTTGAGCAAAAATAGCTTCATGGACTCCACAGATCAAGCAAACTATGCTGTAAGAAATGCTGTCCTGCAAACCTAGTCAAAGGTCATACAACCTAGTCCTTAACAAAAGTTATTTAAAATCAACATCACATTAATATTGCTCAAACAATACTACCAATGATAATTTTTGTTCATTTCAATATTGATTCAACAGCAATGATGTAGAATTAACATCATAGAGTAACATCGATTCACTGATATTACCATTGATTATTTTTGTTAATTTCAAGTGCTTCAACATCGGTGACGTGGAATCAATCACAGTATAACACTGATTCAACAATATTACAATTGATTATTTTTGTTCATTTCAATGTTAATTCAACAGCAATGTAGAATCGGTAACACTTTACAATAAGATGTCATTTTTTAACATTAGTTAATGTATTAACTAACATGAACAAACAATGACCAATACATTTATTACACTATTTATTCATCTTTGTTAACGTTAGTTAATTAAAATAGAGTTCATTGTTAGTTCATGTTAGTTCACAGGGCATTAACTAATGTTAACAAACACAACTTGTGATTTTAATAATGCATTAGTAAATGCTTACATTAACATTAACTAAGATTAATAAATGCTGTAGAAGTATTGTTCATTCTTAGTTCATTTTAACTAATGTTGATAACTGATGAACCTTATTGTAAAGCGTTACCATAGAATCAATCATAGTGTAATATTGATTCAATGGATTTATTTGTATTTTTTTTTCTTTTTTTGGTTGAAGTCTCACCATTGTTTCAACATTAATTGCAGGTACAAAGTGATAATAAATCAACATCTCTTCATGTCGTTGATTCGATGACATTAAAAAAAAAAAAATGTTGTTGTTGAAAACTCAATTAAACGGGTCCTATTATGCGCTTTTACAAAGTCTTGATTTTGTTTTGGGTGTACTAGAACATGCTCTCATGCTTAGTGGTTCGAAAAAACACATTATTTTCCCACATAATTTACATTATTGCAATACCTTTCTCCCCAGCCTGGCACGCCACAAACGGCTCAATTAGTTTCGGGTTTGATGAAGGCCCGCCTTCCGAAAAACGAAATGTGTTGTGATTGGTTAGCTGTCCCCGAGCGTTGTGATTGGCGAACAGCTTAGACGGTGTTTCAGTACTGCCCCGCCCCTTGCCAAAGCAGCAAGTTCCAGGTGGCGTCAATATTGCCATATCAATTTGAGCCTTATTCAGACCGAGAACATTTAACAACAGAATCGCGCAGAACCTTTGCAAGCATGGATATTGCAAGACATATTAGAGTGGTAACGTTATTGTTTTTTTTTTTTTTGGGACTAAATCACGATTTGTGGCAGCATATATGCAAATTGGTAACACTTTACAATAACAGTAGCCTACATGAATTATCATGTACTAATACCTTAATTAAAAAATTACTTGACTATGAATTAATGAAGAGTTAAGACATGTATTAATCAAGAACTAATGAAGAACTAACTTAACTACGACATGAGTCATATGAATTACCGCATGAATTACACCACCTTAATTACATGTTAGTTCCTGCATGTTAGTTAATGTATTAATTAACACTTTGGGGTAAACTAAATCAAACATGCTCTAGAAGAAAGATTCATGAAAATAGCACACTGCAAAATTGTTTATTAATTTTCCACCTGCAGCTATGTCACAAACATCAGTGAATGACAGTGGATTTCTTGCAATATTTACGTTTAACCTAACTCATCCAACGCACAATGATGCATTCATAATTAAAAACAACTTCATCTCATCCTGTTTGGAGTGATTCCACTGCTACCCTCCTACAATAATGTATTCATTAAGCAGATGAAATTTTCCAAATTAAAATCAGTGTTAGCAGAGTTGATGGTTATGTTATGGATTGGTTTACTGTCTTTATATCATAATAATGCACTGAAATCAGACGTTTGTCTTGTGTTCTTGCTCTTCTTTTGGGCCACTATTGCCCCTTCAAAATGTTAACCTTCCTCCTACCGTTCAGTTCCTTCTCCATCCAAATGCAGCCACATCACCTCTGCTCTTCCACTTTTCTACAAATCACCAAAAAACACCAAATATCTGATTTAGATGAGCTGAATATGTATAAAACATGTGTAATTGATAACTTTTTAAAGATGTGCCCCTCCAAGACAAGTCATGACACGATACATTAACAACTCATGAATTCATGTTAAGTTATAAGTCATTAATGATGAGTTAATAATATTGTGCCCCCCCCCAAGTAAAGTCATGACATTATGATACATTAACATGTCATGAATTAATGTTAAGTTAATAATATTGTGCCCCCCCAAGTAAAGTCATGACATTATGATACATTAACAAGGCATGACTTTATGTTAGTTAGTCTATGAGTTGTTAATGATTTATTAATAATGTGTACAGTCAAGTAAAGTCCAACGTGATCTCATGATAATTCATATGTATTTTACGTAAAATGTGGTTCTATAAAACGTACATTTACTTACGTTTTTACAGGCACTAAAACGTACAATACTAACGTATTTTCGGCATCTAAATGTACAAATACTTACGTATTGACAAAAATAAATCCTTATGAATATTGAAATCGCGGAATTAATTTTATTATTAGTTGTCATATCAATTACCTTGTTTTCAATTGCATCATTACTCGTTTACTTAGGCTAATATGAAATGATAACATTTCGGTTTGTTGTGTGATTTCTGCTGCTGGCTCGAGGCCTACAAGTTAAACAAGACTTAACTTTAAACCTTAAAATAAATAACATTTGAAATCGTTTAACCTCTACTTGTCATGAAATGTTTACTTTGTTTGCCATGGGCCACAAAAGGCGTATTCTCCGACATGCTGTGACTGACAATAGAACTATAAAAATAAAAATAAAAAACCCCCACCAAAACCGCAACATAATTACGAAATGAAACAATTTTATTCGTGCGCTGTAATCCAGATCTTCAGAATCCATATGACTGGAAGGAAGACCCAAATCCAAGCCTTTATTCCGCGATATTCATCTCCATCCCGAGCAACGAGTCCAGAGACCATAAACAGCAAAGCCCGCGCTGACTGACGCATTCGTTACAGATTCAAATGTTGCAGTTTCAAACGACAGGTTTTACTGCAGGATAATCGAACGCTCATTGGCTCTCGCCTGCCTTCGTCACAGATTGCGACATGCCGTGTTTCTGGTGAGGTGTGTATTTGAATGATTGTAGCAGCACGCTCGCCTTCACGAGTTCACTGAGAGCGAGAGGATCAGGAAAATAATCTGGATAATATTTTCAGCGATTAACAACATAAATTCTGCTCAAATGAAGATATCAATCTTTCATTTGAAAGCCGTTTCTAGCATCTGTAAAACGGAGTCTCAAAAACATATCTAAATTGCGACCTATGCTCTCAACGCCAAATGCAGAAATACTAATTCATGCGTTTATGACCTCAAGGTTAGACTATTGTAAATAAATGATTGTAATTGCACTTATCTGTCTGTCATGTTTTTCTTCTACTGTACAGAAATAGCTATGTTTAGGTGTAGATGTAGGAGTGGGATTAGCGATTATAAAAACTATTGTTGCTAAAATGGTTATTTTCCAATGTTAAATGGGGGGGGGGGCACAATATTATTAACTCATCATTTACATAACATTAATTCATGACTTGTTAATGTATCATAATGTCATGACTTTACTTGGGGGGGGGCACAATATTATTAACTCATCATTAATTTAACATTAATTCATGACATGTTAATGTATCATAATGTCATGACTTTACTTGGGGGGGGCACAATATTATTAACTCATCATTAATGACTTATAACTTAACATGAATTCATGAGTTGTTAATGTATCGTGTCATGACTTGTCTTGGAGGGGCACATCTTTAAAAAGTTATCAATTACACATGTTTTATACATATTCAGCTCATCTAAATCAGATATTTGGTGTTTTTTGGTGATTTGTAAAAAAGTGGAAGAGCAGAGGTGATGTGGCTGCATTTGAATGGAGAAGGAACTGAACGGTAGGAGGAAAGTTAACATTTTGAAGGGGCAATAGTGGCCCAAAAGAAGAGCAAGAACACAAGACAAACATCTGATTTCAGTGCATTATTATGATATAAAGACAGTAAACCAATCCATAACATAATCATCAACTCTGCTAACACTGATTTTAATTTGGAAAATTTCATCTGCTTAATGAATACATTATTGTAGGAGGGCAGCAGTGGAATCACTCCAAACAGGATGAGATGAAGTTGTTTTTAATTATGAATGCATCATTGTGCGTTGGATGAGTTAGGTTAAACGTAAATATTGCAAGAAATCCACTGTCATTCACTGATGTTTGTGACATAGCTGCAGGTGGAAAATTGATAAACAATTTTGCAGTGTGCTATTTTCATGAATCTTTCTTCTAGAGCATGTTTGATTTAGTTTACCCCAAAGTGTTAATTAATACATTAACTAACATGCAGGAACTAACATGTAATTAAGGTGGTGTAATTCATGCGGTAATTCATATGACTCATGTCGTAGTTAAGTTAGTTCTTCATTAGTTCTTGATTAATACATGTCTTAACTCTTCATTAATTCATAGTCAAGTAATTATTAATTAAGGTATTAGTACATGATAATTCATGTACTGTTATTGTAAAGTGTTACCTGCAAATTAATTCTCTGCCAGCGGGAGGCACTGTTGGAGTGGGAGAGATAGCAGTTTCCCGGACACGCTGTACACAAAGCAGCTCTGCTAACAAATGCTTTATCAGACATTACATATCAAGATGAAATGAAAACGATATCCAAATTTTTCTGAAGACAGTCGGTTTCCTTCAGAAATACAGTGTTATAAAAACACCAATTTTGGGTTTCGATTTTGAAACGTGCAGTGCTCATGTTTATTCAAGGAATTCAAAGCCTCTTGGAAAATCTATTTGTAGCAGTCAGTTTTGATAATGTGGCGGCGCCACAAATAAATCAATGTAAATACTCTAGTCTCATAATTGAAGTGTAAATTCTGCAGATTACATCGTTGTCCAGTATTGTAGCCTACTGTCAGCAATTTATAAAAACATTTTCATAATTGTAACACATAATTATTCAGGTGCATGTTTAATAACTTGCAAAAACTTGACTACAGCTGAACTTCTTCGTCGTCGTCGTCATGTCTGAAGCACTCAACCAAACTTTTTAACCTCGAGATCGTCCCTCCCCACCCCCCAACCATTTGAATTTCCGTAGGCGGGATTTATTTTAATGATATTCTACAACACCTGGGAAAACAAAGCTGTAGTCCAAACGAACCGTTCGTTGTAGTTCTTGAAAAGGGATTTAAAAAAAAAAAAAACGAAATATCTCCCTTTGGAGTGAACTTTGAGATTTGTAACTTTGTAGATCTTTTTATGCCCAAACATACACACTACACACTGACTAAAATTCAAAAGGTTGAAATAGGACCCCTTTAATTGCGGGTGCAAAAGTGATATTGAACCAACACCACTTTATAACATTAACTCAGATAGCATTGACGCATCAACATTGACTTAAAGTACATTAGTAGGAACACGAAGAGCAGAAATAGTATATTAGTAGGAACAAGAGCATATAACGAACAGAAAGAAACATAACAGGCACATCTAATATTTTTAATTAATTTGAATATTAATAAAATAAGTTGGCCCTACGTTAATTATTTCCTTTAAGCGGTCTAGGCTATTTATTTATTTTAAAAAATAAAAACATCCATTGTGGCAGCCTGAATGAATGCTTCAAATAGGCTACATAATGCTCAAAATATATATATATATATATATATATATTTTTTTTTTTGCATCCAGGCAAGTTATGAGGCTAAGAATAGACAAAAATTAACTTAACCTGTGAAATAATACTAGCATCAATCTCCCATATTAGTTTCTAATTTCACTCTATATTAAATCGATGAAATTGGTTTTGAAGGACCAGTTTCGATAATCTGAATCTGTTTTGGATCTGTTCCCTTGTTGCGCCCTCTCCCGTGCAACCTGAGGTAAAAGACAAGACAACGCTGGACTGGTTTTACATTACTCTGCTTAAGACGGCCGAAACGGAATATTTATGTCTTAAGGTGTCCTGTTATCGATAGTCAGTTAATGACAGAGAGAAACTTTTGTAATTTGTGTATTGTAATTATGGCGCTGACAGTTGTAGATGTGTTGTCCTGGCCATGGCTTCAAATGTACGCAGCATTCAGTGTATGTTTACTAACAGGATGCATCTACAATGTGTATGAAGAGGCAAAAGATCCGTTCAAACAGACCGTTCTCAGGAACAAACTCTCTCAGGACTCACCCGCTGGCAGGACAGGCGATGACAATGTCAACAATGAAGAATTATATGCAACTGTTTTGTGGTATCACGATACGGAAAGCTTCTGTATATGGGTAAGTGGTCAAATATCCTTATGGGTCAATGACTTAATTGCCACTCTGTTTTTCGTTAAAAAACGCAATTCGTATAAAAATTACTTGAATAAACTAGGATTATCAATTTCTGAATTAAAATAATTTAAGCTTTAGTATCATTAAAGCAAATGTACATTAGTGCAACTACATTGTTCATCTCCTCAGGCCCTTGTGAACACACTGTGCTGTTTTCTCCTGCTGATGGCAAAATGTGTCCAGCTTGTTGTATTTGGTGATCTTAGAATAAATGAAAAACAGGTAATATTTAATATAACAAGGAATGAATTATGTTTCAGTGTGTTTCTCCATATCCAGACATATCAATGTATGACTAATGAAGCCTTCTGTATGTTCATTTATGTTGTTGACATTCCTGCTATAAGAACCTCAAGGACAAAATCTGGAACTTTCTATTCTACAAGTTCATCTTTCTGTTTGGTGTGCTGAATGTGCAGTCAGAGAGGGAGCTGGTCATGTGGTGTTTTTGGTTCTCTACACTTCTCTGTCTCCAGCTGTTGGCCCAGCTCTGTAAAGATCGTTTTGAGTATGTAAGTAAAATATTTTCAGTTAATATCAGATACCCAATACTCAGAGAGAGAAATCCAGTGGCTGGAAACTGGAAAACACAGATGACCTACCATGTGACCAACCAAGTCCATATCAATTTCAGGGTTAACATTATAAATAGCATTAGAGTCCTTGAATCCCTAGTGTGTTTACTAAAATAATTTTCAGCTTAGTTTAAGCATTACTAGACAAGATTATGATTTCAAATCAGTATCATTCCTCATGTATGTGCTTTCACAGAAATGGTGAGGTTAAAGAGGTCATAAAACTACATTTTGTTGTGCTTCTTCGTCATTTCGTTTTTAGTGTTACAGTATGCATTCAATGTAATCTATGATATTGTGTGTTTTTGTTTCATAGATCTCTTCATCCTCCACCACGACTCTGGGCAGCCATATGCGTGTGTTGTTCCTGCTGATGTGTTTGTTAGTGTCCTCTGGGGGTCTCACTGTATTATGTGGCCTGCTGGGGTTTTCCCATGGTATGCACACTCTCTCCTTTATGGCCGTTGAAGTAAGTTTGAATGTGTGTGTGCATGTGAACCTGTTTGTATGTGTTTATCTTAAGTCTGTATGCATGTGGAAACAAGTACTGTATACTTTTGTTTTTAAGTATACAAATACATTTAAAAAAATCATTGTTTTTACAGTGCCTTATGGTAATTGTGTATATGAGCCATGCAATTCTTCGGTAAGTATTGTAAACGCGAGGTTCATCATCAACACACAAATAAACATTTGATCAATTTTAAACAGAAGGAAAGTTGAATTTGTATGGTTGGTTGGCTTGTTATTATTCATAAATAGAATTGTTTAGATTCATAAATATTATTCTATTCATAAATAGAATACAATTATTCATAAGTAAGTATTTGGTTTTAAAGGGGTCCTATTATGCTCTTTCACAAGGTCTTGATTTTGTTTTGGGGGTGTACTAGAACATGCTCTCATGCTTAGTGGTTCGAAAAACGCATTATTTTAAACATAATTTACATTATTACAATACCTTTCTCCCCAGCCTGGCACAAACGGCTCGATTAGTTCCGGGTTTGATGAAGGCCCGCCTTCCGAAAAACGAAATGTGTTGTGATTGGTTAGCTGTCCCTGAGCGTTGTGATTGGCGAACAGCTTAGATGGTGTTTCAGTACTGCCCCGCCCCTTGCCAAAGCAGTATGTTCAGTCTGCTCCAGTATACAGGTGCTGGTCATATAATTAGAATATCATCAAAAAGTTGATTTATTTCACTAATTCCTTTCAAAAAGTGAAACTTGTATATTATATTCATTCATTACACACAGACCAATATATTTCAAATGTTTATTTCTTTTAATTTTGATGATTATAACTGACAACTAAGGAAAATCCCAAATTCAGTATCTCAGAAAATTAGAATATTACTTAAGACCAATACAAAGAAAGGATTTTAAGAAATCTTGGCCAACTGAAAAGTATGATCATGAAAAGTATGAGCATGTACAGCACTCAATACTTAGTTGGGGCTCCTTTTGCCTGAATTACTGCAGCAATGCAGCGTGGCATGGAGTTGATCAGTCTGTGGCACTGCTCAGGTGTTATGAGAGCCCAGGTTGCTCTGATAGTGGCCTTCAGCTCTTCTGCATTGTTGGGTCTGGCATATCGCATCTTCCTTTTCACAATACCCCATAGATTTTCTATGGGGTATTGTTAACCTTGGACCTCAGAAAACACAGTGGACCAACACCAGCAGATGACATGGCACCCCAAACCATCACTGACTGTGGAAACTTTACACTGGACCACAAGCAACGTGGATTGTGTGCCTCTCCTCTCTTCCTCCAGACTCTGGGACCCTGATTTCCAAAAGGAAATGCGAAATTTACTTTCTTCAGTGAACATAACTTTGGACCACTCAGCAGCAGTCCAGTCCTTTTTGTCTTTAGCCCAGGTGAGACGCTTCTGACGCTGTCTGTTGTTCAAGAGTGGCTTGACACAAGGAATGCGACAGCTGAAACCCATGTCTTGCATACGTCTGTGCGTAGTGGTTCTTGAAGCACTGACTCCAGCTGCAGTCCACTCTTTGTGAATCTCCCCCACATTTTTGAATGGGTTTTGTTTCACAATCCTCTCCAGGGTGTGGTTATCCCTATTGCTTGTACACTTTTTTCTACCACATCTTTTCCTTCCCTTCGCCTCTCTATTAATGTTCTTGGATACAGAGCTCTGTGAACAGCCAGCCTCTTTTGCAATGACCTTTTGTGTCTTGCCCTCCTTGTGCAACGTGTCAATGGTCGTCTTTTGGACAACTGTCAAGTCAGCAGTCTTCCCCATGATTGTGTAGCCTACAGAACTAGACTGAGAGACCATTTAAAGGCCTTTGCAGGTGTTTTGAGTTAATTAGCTGATTAGAGTGTGGCACCAGGTGTCTTCAATATTGAACCTTTTCATAATATTCTAATTTTCTGAGATACTGACTTTGGGATTTTCCTTAGTTTTCAGTTATAATCATCAAAATTGAAAGAAATAAACATCTGAAATATATCAGTTTGTGTGTAATGAATTAATATAATATAAAAGTTTCACTTTTTGAATGGAATTAGTGAAATAAATCAACTTTTTGATGATATTCTAATTATATGACCAGCACAATTCGATATCACGATGCACTGCATCCTCAATTTTTAATTTTACTTCACATGTAAACAATTTTGTCAATAAATACAAGCAGTCAGATATATGAACTGAACCTTTAATTTTACCTGCTCAAAGAAAACACGCTTCTTGAATGTATCAAACATCAAACAAAACTAAGTTTGGGCGCAGAAGACAACAGGAGCATTTAGAACAAATACATAAATACTATTTACAAAAGTAAATACTAAATACTTGGCACTGACAGGGTTAACAGCTCAGGGTGAAAACAGTTGACGTGATTTCTCAAGTTAGTTGTATTACCCCCTGCATATTTTATTTGTGCGTAACATGATTTACACACAGCGTGTGTCTTCTCCAGGTCGTGCTTACCAGGTTGTTCATAAAAGCCTAAATGTGCCCAGATGTCGACTTTTGAAGTAGTTGGAGCATTTTTAATTATTCACGTCTCGCCTCCCTCTGCCATTGTATGCTCCCGCGACAAAGCACATGTGCGACAAATGACCTCAAAAAAGCGTCAGTACGTTATAATCGGTTATGGTTATGTCTTCCCTGCAGAGCCAAATGGGAGAAGCTGGAGCTCTACCTGGAGCGAGGGGGAGCTAGAGCTCCAGCTCCTCCCATTTGGCTCTGCAGGGAGCAGTACTTGCCTTTTTTTTCACAAAACCTTTTGCTCTCTAGAAACCATGTCAGTTTCGGCTGAAAATATTTCAAGTTCAAGTGTTAGCATTATATACACTGAATTAATACCAACATATGAAATTAATTAAATTAATGACAGAAAAATTAGGAATGTTGGACAATAAATATAACAGAAATATAACTGCTTGACAGTAAACTGTTTTTGCAGTATTGTCTTATATTAATGTCTGTTAAAGGAAGACTAAAAAAACAAAACAAAAAAATGTTTTTATGTAAAAAACAAAACAAAAACACATGTACAGCCACTTTCTCCAAAATTGTTTAATTATTTAATTATGACAGACACAGCAATGCATCATGTTTTAGATCATCATGTTTGTAGTGTGTTCCAGGGGATTAAAACGTACAATATATTGTTACGTCCAGTGACATATTCACTGCATTGTGTATTGTGGTAGGTTTTCTTTGTTGTTGTTGTTTCTCTCTCGATCTCCTGCTTCTCTGGCTCCTCCCACTCAGTGAGAGCTGTCTTTGGAGGCAAAAAGATCTACTTTTGCCTTGCCAAAGATCTTCCAGATCATCTGAACCGTCCGCGGATGGAGCATCCACTCTTCTGAGGGGACATTGCTCCGAGATAACATATCCGCTCCTTGGTTCAATTTGCCCGGCAAGTGTGTTGCCCTCAGCGAGCACAAATTGCGCTGAGCCCACTCCAGAAGGCGCTCTACCAGAATGAAGAGGTGCTTCGAGGAGAGACCTCCTTGGTGATTTATATAGGACACCACGGACATGTTGTCTGAGTGAATTAACACATGGTGTGCTATTAAGTCTGGCAGAAAAATCCGGCAGGCTCGACATACTGCTAGCATTTCCAAGCAGTTGCTGTGGAGGCCGTTCTCCGCTTCCGACCAATGGCCAAAGGTCGGTTTGCCTTCGCACAGCGCCCCCCAACCTGTGTTGGAGGCATCTGTCGTGACAACCTTCCTGTTGCAGACCATTCCCATAGCCACGCCCTTCTCCATCCATCGTGGGTTCTTCCAGGGGGCCAGGGCTGTCACACAGGCCTGGCTCAACCTGATATGCAGGCATCCGTGACGCCATGCGTGGGGTGGAACCCGTGGTTTCAACCAGCGTTGGAGGGGCCGCATGCGAAGCAGGCCCAGCTGTAACACTGGCGATGCTGCGGCCATGAGGCCCAGAATTCTCTGAAACGTTTTGAGGGGGCGAGCGGTGCCGCTCTTGAAGGAGGCTGCGAGTTTCTGAATGGCCAGAGCGTGTTCTGGCGCTACCACCGCTCTCATCTGAGCCGAGTCCAGAACTGTTCCCAGGAACGATACTCGTTGTCTGGGGGACAGTGCACTCTTGGCGAAATTGACCCTGAGCCCCAGGCACTTTAAGTGGCTGAGGAGGAGGGTCCTGTGTGAGAGTAACTCCACCTCTGACTGGGCCAGAATGAGCCAGTCGTCGAGGTAGTTGAGAATGCGGATTCCCATCTGTCGCAGAGGGGAAAGAGCCGCGTCCATATACTTCGTAAAAGTGCGGGGGGCCAGAGACAGTCCAAAGGGGAGGACCGTGTACTGATAAGCCACTCCCTCGAAGGCGAATCTCAAGAATCGTCTGTGATGGGGGGCTATCTGGATGTGAAAGTATGCGTCTTTCAGGTCCAGAGAACAGAACCAGTCCCCTGTGCGAATCTGCAAGAGGATCTGTTTCAGTGTGATCATCCTAAACGGCCTCTTCATGAGGGTGTGATTCAGGCATCTGAGATCGAGGATGGGCCGGAGGCCTCCATCCTTTTTGGGGACGAGGAAGTAACGGCTGTAAAAGCCTGATTCGCTCTGAGCTGGAGGAACCTTTTCTATGGCTCCTTTTCCCAACAGTGTCATCACCTCTGAGCGCAGAACGTGAGCGTTCTTGCCCTGTACTGAGGTGGAGACCACGCCGCCGAAGCACGGGGGTCTTCGAGCGAATTGGAGTGAATAACCTCGTTTTATTATCCCCATAACCCATTCTGACATTCCGGGGATGGCCTGCCAGGCCTCGGCCCGCGTGGCAAGGGGTTGGATAAACTCAAGTGACTGACTGCACGGAGGCAGGGCACTCGTGAGTGGCGGAAGAGGAAATCTGCTCTCTTTTTGAAAATGTTTGTGTTTTATTTTTTTTCACTATCACAGCGGATGGTTGCTTGGGCGCTTGTACGGGCCCTGTATTTGCAACAAACACACTTCCCTCTGCACCCGGAAATGAACGGGGTGAAAAGAGGTTTAAGAGAGGCTGCTTGGTGGGCAGTCCGGCCATGGCGGGACTTGGCCCTCTCCTCTTCCTGCCCTGTAGATCAGGAAGACGCCGGAGGTGCAGGGTCCAACGCTAACCTGGGTCGGGGGCCCTGGTGCTTCGGAAAGGGGTGGCGTCTGGCCGAGCGGGAACGTCCTCACGTCTGCTGAGTCTTGGCAGACTGAGGGGCGGGAACGGCAGGTGCAGGCTTCGCTGGCTGCTGAGTCGGCGCAGATTTAGGGCGACTCGAAGCAGCTGCGGAGCTGGAGCGCTTTGGCAGGAAGTGTCGCATGGCCTGTGACGCCTTCTGTGCCTCTGTGAAGCGCTCAGCAAATCCTTCCACCGCAGGTCCAAAGAGGCCGTTGGGGGAAATCGGGGCATCAAGGAAGGGGACCTTGTCCGCGTCCTTGATCTCCGTCAACGTGAGCCACAGGTGGCGCTCGAGCACCACTAGGCTGGCCATGGACCTTCCTACCTAGTGAGGGCGGATGAAGCGGAAGTACGGAGGCGAGCAGAGTAGGGGGCGCGCCAAGATCTCGTGAGCTCGTCGTGAACTTCAGGGAAGAACGGCGAGGGTCGCTGGGGAGGGGCCTGACAGCGCCCCGGCAGGAACCACTCGTCGAGACGGCTGCGAGATGGCTCCTCAGGTGGAGACCACTCCAATCCCAGCTCTTCAACTGCCTTTGAGAGGACACGGAAAAGTTTGGTATCCATCCCGGCTTTGGCGGCGCTGGGCGCGGACGAACGCGAGGGGGCGGGGTCAGCCACTGAGCCCGACAGCTCCTCATCGTCCGAAGCTGCCAATGACATGCTGTCATTGGCCAGCTCTTCGTCACTTCCCCCGAACGAGACCAGATCGCTCGCACTTGCAGAGGGACGCTGGTCAGGTTGGGAAAAAAGGACGGGTGAAACCTCTCTGTGTGGCGAGAGCGAGGCACGCGGGATCTGATCCGATGTGAGCTCGCTCTCAGCCGGGTGCTGAGCTCCTCTGCCCCGCTGTTTTTTCCTCACAGGTCCCTTTCCTCACAGGTCCCTTGAATAAGACTTCAGTTCAGGAGAAAAAAAGCTTTTTCCCATATGCGTCTTTATCAAGTGGAGTATCGACAGGAAACTAAATACCAGCAGGGCTGAGGCTCCCAATGGCAGGAATCAATGTAGAATTTGGTTTTACAAGGGAAAAGTGTACACTCAAAGTGTACACTGTACACGATAAGGAACCACCACCACAAGGAATAAGATCAATCCACCCGTGGGACCCCAGCTCCTCCAATAAATCAAAAAGAAATTAAGAAACTATAAAAATGAACATGGAAATGACAATATTGACCTCACTAATGAAGCAAGTCCTCACAACAGTGAATTTCAATAACAGATAAAGAAAGAAAGCATAACCTTACAAGGATCAAACAGTTGGTCACCTGAGATCACAAAACCACTTGAACTCAATAAGTGATCACATACACAAGTAGAGTTGCAGAGTTCGGGAACACCCCCATAAAGCTTATGATGTGGCCAGTGTTGGGCACGTTACTTTAAAAAAGTAATTAGTTATAGTTACTAGTTACTTCTCACAAATAGTAACTGAGTTAGTAACTGAGTTACATCATTATAAAAGTAACTAATTACCAGGGAAAGTAACTATTGCGTTAATTTACAAAAAATTTTCAAATGTCAAATAACTTTGGATGCCCCCAATATTAAATATGTTAAATTAATGAAATGGACACTAAAAAGAATAAATGATTATTATAAAACGTTGTACATTAATCTACACTATTTATCTACTGACACTTAGTATCAGTCAGTCAAGCATTATAATATAATATTATGATAATTTAATATTTTATGATGATAGAACTTTAGTAATTAGAATAACCCAGTATGAATGCATATTTGTCATCAATATAAAACGCACTAAGGACTAATGAGCTGGGTTCATGAATATTAATCACGTTGTCTGCGTTCGCTCGAATTGATTTGCTGAAATCAAAACAGGGAGGATAATAGGTGAGCGCCAGCCAATGAGATTGTCGTTTGCGCATTAGCTCCGCCCACTACCAGAGAAACCGGCAGTTCTTAAAAGCTGAAGAATTCCAAAGGAACTCCGTTATTTTGACAGGAAAATACAACAAAAAATATCGTTTACATGTAGCGCATCAATTCTGCATGTTATGAAAGACTCTCTTGCTCTGTATCTTTTTTCACGATGTATGTGAGAGAAAGCGACGGCGACTCGTGCGCTTCACTCTAGAGTTTATGGTACGTCAAATACAGCTACACTGCACATCCATTCAGATGAACTGAAAAATTCAATTCTAATAATATAATATAGTAACGCCACATTTTATTGTCAGTAACGATAACGGTGTTGTAACGGGGGAAACAGTAATTCGTTTGATTACTCGTTACTGAAAAAAATGACGCCGTTAGTAAAGCCGTTTATTTATAGCGCCGTTATTCCCATCTCTGGATGTGGCAAAAGCTCACAGGGTGGCCAGTCAGAGGCTTATGTCAGAAAAGAAACCTCAGAGGCTTGTGTTACCAATGTTGTACCTGAAATTGCCGCTGCTGTATTGTCTGCAGCGTATTCTCCTGTAGAGGATAACCTGGTTGCAGAGGTGGACAGTAACGAAGTAAATTTACTTGAGTATTGTACTTAAGTACACTTTTTGAGTATCTGTACTTTACTTGAGTATTATTTTTTCTGGAAACTTGCGACTTTAACTTCACTACATTTGAAAGACAAATATCGTACTTTTTACTCAACTACATTTATATCAAGGTCCCCAAGTAGAAAGTCGTTTTATGTAGCAGTTTTTACAGTGTGTGCATTTTCAGATTCACTGAACCCTTTTTTTCTGCGAAAATCTGGCCTGCGATCTGCCAGGACCTTCCTGTGTTGCAATTCTTGTGTTGCAATACTGTAAGTGTTACAATATTTCTAAGCCTGCAGTTTTCCGCCTAGCTTTGAATGGACATTTGGCTGATTTGTTTTACGCAAATCTGGCAACCTCAGGACCTTCCCCGCTAAACTAATGTAAACGTCCGTGCTACTGCACAGCTAAAAGCACTCTAAAAAGGCATGTGTTAACTCATTAAAGCCTTTGGAAAATTAACCATGTTTTTACTATAGTAACCATAACTATGGTATTTGCAGTAAAATCACAGTATCCACAAATTTACTATTATCTCATTATACTAACCATATGCTATTTGTAGTAAAACTTCAGTAACCACAAATTTACCATAGTTTCATTATATTAACTATAGTTTGATTTAAACTATGGCAATACAAATGGTAGGCTAATATATCTGTCAAAAATCACTGCCCTCACTTTACCATATATATATATATAGGCTATAAACTTAAGCTTACTGGTAAATTGCTGCTAAAAACTGGTCAGGGAAGTATATAAATCTGAACATTATTTTATTGTCAAAACACTGCACATATATATATATATATATATATATATAAATTATTATTATTATTTATTTTTTTTTTTTTAATTTATTATTTTTTTTTTTTGCAAACAAATTATCAAAAAGTAGGCTAAATGAAAACTTTGGAATCTAAACTGGGAATCAATAAGAATGACCATACTGAGCGAATATAATCCAGTTTTCTGAAGAGACTAAAGGTTTGTTTTCTTTTCAATGTTTGCTTTGTTTGCCTAAAATTAACCATATCATAGACTTCAATATCTCTTTGAAAAAGAACTTTGTAACTTTTAAACAAGTATTAAAATGAGTTCAATGTAGTTGTAGGAGTGTTAAATAAAAAAATAAAGATGATTATCTTCATTCAGTTGTTCCATTTCTATAGGTTTGGTAACATAAAAGCTCTTAATTCCAAAGATAATACAAGCTAATCAGTGTATTCAGTAGGTTGCATTAGTGGCATGAAGTATTGTAAGTATACAATAAAAGCAAAATACAATAAAGCAATGCATTTACTTTTTACTTTTGATACTTAAGTACTTTTAAAAACATGTACTTCTGTACTTTTACTTAAGTGAAAATCTGTCTTTACAACTTTCACTTGTAGTGGAGTAGTGTTTGACCACTGGTATCTGTACTTTCACTCAAGTAAGGAAATTGTGTACTTTGTCCGCCTCTGCCTGGTTGTACATGAGGTCCGAATGTCCTGTACACGTCTAAACAATTCTGCGGTCTTGAAGGATTTTGATGCATATCTTACTCATTTTCCAAAAGACCAGTGAACAGATATCATTGAGTTAATAAGTAGATATCCTACACTGTTCTCAGATATCCCCAGCCAAACTACCGTTCTCATGCATGATATTGATATAGGTAACTCTGCCCCTATTAAACAGCACCCTTAACGTGTCAACCCTCATAAACGTGTAGACTTGGCCTCACCTGCTTTGCTGCTTAGCATTTATTATGCATTTTCCCTGCTACCAACAGCTTATGCTGTACTCTCTTGATTGTTACACTTTTGTTAGCTGTAGGGAGGTGGGCGCCCTTTCTTTTGGACTGCACCTGTTTTCTCCTGTTTTGATGATTAGATAGGGAGTGAGAGTCTAATTTTGTTGTTGACTTCCTTTTATTTGACAGGTTTAGAAAGAATTTAACCCCCAGAGTAGAAGTGCTTTTGTTTGTTATTTTGGCAATGTTCCCCCTCCTGAAGTTTTGCTTCCCTTTTAATTTAACTTCCCTTTGTTTGGAAGATATTGTATACTCTCTGAGCTGTGAATAAAACTTTGTTGTTGTGTGGCAGGGGCTCGGGCAAATGCTCTCCTTAAACCCTTAATATTGTTCTGTTCTCTTTAAACCCCTAAACACTTAAGATGTAACAATATATTTCAGATAATATAGTACATAATTGTAAATGTGTAAAGTTACATAAGCTCATTATAACTTAGTGTCATCCATATAAATCATTGTTTTCTATGGCTAGGACCTGCAGTTTCTAAAAGGATTTAAGTTTACTACTAGACTAAAAGCAGTTGAAGTTAGCAGGTGCATAAGACAGCGCTACGTCCTACTTCAAAACACACAATTTTTTTACACTTTTGTGAATATTCACTTGTCAGGGTCTTAGTAAAAATCTTGCCTTTCATCATTTTTTCAGTCACACTGATTGCCCAACATTGCGTTCTTTTGTTCCACTTTGACTTCTCTTTCGTTGTTATTTGGTCTATTTCTGTGTATCTGTCACGAATCCTGTCCATGGCCTTCCGTCCACTTGCCAGAGGTCACCCTCCAATTACATTGGCTTTCACACCACACAAACGGTTACACATCACCCTGGACTACGTTTCCCATGTTCCAATGTACTGATTGGATTCACCTGCACTCAATTACATACACATTGCTGTAACCAATCAGACATGCTTTACCCAAAACACATCAGAGTTTCGCCTCTTGGTCTTCTATACTCTTTGCTATTACTGAACCGATACCGAATCGTCCAGTGAGAGATCTTGAGACTTGCGCGACGCTTTGGTACCACGGCACGTGTGCTCCATAACGGATTAATATATATATATATATATATATATATATATATTTCATATTTTAACAGTTTTAATCCGTTATGGAGCACGCGTGCCGTGGCACCAAATCGTTGCGCAAAAAATATATAGCTGGAAAATGGGTAAATGTTTTTTTTTTTTTTTTTTCTCAAAATATTGAGGCAGGTGTAGAAAGGAATAAAATGTACTGTGATTAGTGTAGAATTGTACGGCCTGTTTACTCATTTGCATCAATCGGAGTGAGAGATGTTGAGACAGGTGAAAAGCGTTACGTTAATCGTGAATATTGACCTATTGTGCGTACCGTTGTGGCTCCCGCTGTTAGCAGGGGATAATCGCTGCATTTGGGGTGAAAAAGACAAAATTAATCATTGTGCCAAGAAGGCTGTTAGTTCAAGCAGGCACAACCTGATTGACAGCTGCCTTTAGCGGAGCCTTCACACATTACCTCCATTAATCAAATCAGCATGGTCGTCTGTGAGTGATGTCACTTACCAATACAAACACGCCGCCTAGTACAGTCCTGCCCCCTCACAATGATTGACAGCTTTCCGTGTAGACATCGGAAATTCAAATGCAAAAGGAATTGCGATTTCATTTGAGTTTTGGCAGGTTAAATGCGCGACGCAGAGAAAGTGAAAAACCAAATGTGGTAATTAATATTGCTATTTAGATATGACATGGGAAATACAATTGCAAATGGACTTTGACTGCCACATTTCAAATGAAAAGGCACAGTAATGCAAGATTTGCAATTGCATTTGGATTGTCACAATTTATGCGCCCACATGTGGAAAACGCAATTGAAAATACAATTTGCAATAGAGTGGGTGAACTATGACGTCACTTTGTAGGCGGATCGGCGGTTAGCATGAAACTGGTTCCTTCGACAAAAAGCCAATGGGATTTTTCCATAGGCTTTTGGATTATCGCAAAAAATAAGCTCTGTGTTCAACCATAGTTCATGAAACTTGCATGTTTTGTCCATCAAGATAATCTTGACAAAATAATATAACTTTGACGAATTTTGAAGCCTAAATAAAAGCGCCAGAACTAAAAAGCTAAACTTAGGCTATAAACGAACTACAGCACCACGGTCGCTCGCCTTCAGCGTCACCGCCAGTAAGCTCTCGAGAACTGTTTTAAACTTATTTTTAACATGTTCAGTGAAACGTATTTACTCTGTATATGAATTTTAATCCACGCTACAGGAACCGTTTCATGAATAAATACAAAACTAGAGACAAACTAAAACTGAAATGAGACATTAGTAATAAATAGTATAGTGAATAAATGAAATAATCATAACTAAAGGACATTTAAAGCACATATTTCTGTACATTTCTAAATAAGGTGCATTAAAAGTCAATAAATCCTTGATTAATATGAATATTTTAATTAAAAATGTATCCCCGCGTATTTAAATAACAGCAGAGTGAGCGGGTTTTTGGATATGGTAAGATTAAACTTATTTAGTGAACAAAGTACCACATTTCAGCTCTCATTTTGTTAGGATTGGTACACAAAATGTGCTTCAAGGAAATCCTCAATCTGTTTTCTAACCGCTTCATGTGGCCGCAAACATTTAATTTTTACGTGCCTTTGAGCAATATGCATCATTAAAGTTTAACTTTCACAACGTTAAGCCGGCAAATGTGGTGTTTACATGTAATAATCGTTTACCTTATGGTGCGGAGAGTCTCCGTGTCAGTAAAGCGATAAAACAAGCATCTGAAAACATGGGTCGCATTTCGGGGCAAAGCAAAAAAAAAAAAACAACAACATCGAACAACAATATAAAATGCTGTAAACTGTTCATTGGTTAGCCTAAAATTAATTGAATTACAAATTATACTACAACTGGAAAATACTGTATATTGATAAACTGTTCGGCGTGATGACGTTTAATGTCTCCGACAGCGCCTGTAGTCCCATTTAGCAACTTGTTAGCAAGCGTCTTTTTTAAGAAACATAACAGCTTAAAAAAATCACGAGTGGGGTGTAACTGGTGTGTTTTATGTTGTAGAATAAAACGTGAAAGTATCTTGAGCCTGTGTGAACCACGGACCTTATTTAAGGGATTTAACCAAAATCCCATTCAAAAAACCCATTGACTCTGGGATGTTGGAACCGGAAGTGCTAAAATGCTAACTCGCTTCCGGGTTTTCGCCTACAAAGTGATATCATAGTTTCCCCACTCTATTACTTTTGAAAATAGTCTGGAAAATCCTTCCATACAGTTTTGATATTGTGGCGGGCGCCACAAATAAATCAGTGTATGGTAAACAACGTTTTCATAATTGTAACATACATTTACATACATAATTATTCAGGTGCATGTGTAATAACTTAAAAAAACTTGATGCTACAGCAGCACTTCATCGTCTGTCTGAAGCACTCAACCAAGCGTTCTAACCTCGAGCTTGTCCCTCCCCACCCCCCAACCATTTGAATTTCCGTAGGCGGGATTTATTTTAATGATGTTCTAATGGACCACTTTGTGATATCACAACACCCGGGAAAACAACACTGTAGTCCAAACGAGCCGTTCGTTGTAGTTCTTGAAAAGGGATTTTACAAACAAACAAACAAACCCCCCCCCCCCCCCCCTACTTTGAGTTTTGTAACTTTGGGCATAAAAAACATCTACAAACATACACACTACACACTGACTAAAATTCAAAAAGTGAAAAAGCATAATAGGACCCCTTTAACAGAAGTAAAGTACATAAGAGGTGACTGGAATGCCATTGTTCTATGCATTTATAGCATACATTATACCTTATTATGTGCTTTAAGCTGAGTGCCTGCTATAAATGACATCTCCCTTTGTTCAGGTACATAATTCACCTGTATGACCTGATCTGTGAAGGTTCATGGGAAGATAAAGAGGCCTGTATTTATTACACAGACTTTGTCATGGAGATGGGAATTCTTTTCCTAAATATGATGCATCATATCCACATGCTGGTGAGACAATCTTTTTTTTTTTTTTTTTACTTTTATTTCAAAAACTATTAATAATGAACCATTGAAAGAGGAATATTTAGTTGTTTTATTGCTATTAAATCATAGATTTTTTTTAATTTTATTTAATTTTTTTTGTCTTTTG
The DNA here is from genome assembly GCA_036784905.1 of Acrossocheilus fasciatus. Lineage (NCBI taxonomy): Eukaryota > Metazoa > Chordata > Actinopteri > Cypriniformes > Cyprinidae > Acrossocheilus > Acrossocheilus fasciatus. The sequence continues at coordinate 20,076,223 of CM071944.1, forward strand.
CCTGTCTCTTTTTCAGCTCTATGGAAATAATTGGTTCTCTGTGGCTGATTTTATTATATTGAGACAGTTACATTTATTGTCTCTGGAAATGCAACGCAGGTTACGTCGTCACAAAAACTACCTGCATATTTATGATGTTTTGGACAAGAGGTAAGTGTTATGGGACTTTTAAGCCTTCCTCACCATAGTTGGGTAAATAGTGGTGAATAAGAGACTACAGCAATGCTCCAACACCAAAAGAAAAAAATCTCCACACTGTTCCAAATGTGGGGAAAAAAAAAAAAAAATGCAGTCAGAAATGTTTAAAATGTACCATGATTTAGAAGCACTGGTACTCATAACAGTGTTAGATTTTTGTAATTTGGTGCCAAGGTTTTATATATATATACACTCTAAAAAGGCTGGGTTAAAAAATAACCCAACCTTAACCCAGGTTAACTGTGTTGCTGGGTTAAACATTACCCAAACATTGGGTTATTTGTTGTCTCATTGCCTTGCTACGTTTATATTTACCAATATTACTAATAATAATAATAAATAACAATCACAAAGAAATGTAAAATTATTATTTTTCTGTAATACAATTACACAACACAAAAAATGCAACTGTAAATATCAATTTAATGAGTTTTCACATTTCTTTTTAAAAAATTTTTTGAATGGGTGCTATACTGTTACACATTACACCCAATCCCTACAGACACAAATAAAATGTTTTTTGTAGATCAGTTTCTTTAAAAAACAAAACTTTGTAAACTAGGTACTGTAGATTCCTATTCTTTGTCAACATTGCAGCATCATAACACTATAAAATTGATTATTGCCACATGAGAATCAGTCCAAACATTGTGGCATTAAACCTAAGCCAAACAAAGAGACCTACAACAGACAATACATGTGACAAAAAATGGCCAGAAAAAACTGTTGCCCTCAAATACTTCACACATGAAGACTCATGTCCATCAATATGATATACTGCATGCTGGAGAAATTCCCAGGAAGGAAGATGTTAGTGTAGCTAACATCAAGCACAAAAAAAGGACTTGAAAAAGATAAACAGCCTCAAGCAACATGTCCGTTTCAACGGCATGGCCCGAAACAATGGCGAAGGTGTGGGATGTCGCTGTCTCGTCACCAAGGCACAAAATGTACAGGAATGCATCACCATGTTGGTCCCCGTCACCTGTTAATTACACAACACTTAGTCTTGCAACATAACTTACAATTTTACAAGTTGTAACATTTAAGTTGATTTAAATAAATAACGTTTAAGTGTATTTTACGGAAATCAGCCAAACCATCTGAGTTTTCCTGTGAACTGGGTCTGGTAAAGGTTGCTCAAACTAAATATTTATTGTGTTACTGATTTAGGTTTCTTTCTGCTTACTGGCGCTTCTTGGTTGTCTACCTAAATTTCATCCAACCAATATGGCATAAATTATGGGGTATTTAAAGCCCCCAGTATATGTGTATGTGTGTGTGTGTGTGTGTGTGTGTGTGTGTGTGTATATGTATATATGTATAGTACTGTGCAAAAGTTTTAGGCCACTAGTATTTTAGCCAGCTAAATAAAAAAATGGTTTTAAGTCAGTTATTTTTATCTTTTGCTGTAATGTGTCTGTAGGAAATATCAGTTTACATTTCCAAACATTCATTTTGCAATTAATTGTAATAATCCAGTGACATTTTTGTTTGATCTGATCTGGTCATCATCAGTCTGTCTGGATTGGAATGACATGAAGAAACAGAATAAACTGAGACAGACTAAATCTAGAACAACTGTGGCAACATCTCCAAAATGCTTCAAGAAACCTCCTGCAAAGCTCCTGAGAAACTCTGCTCAAGTGCAGCGAGGGCAAAAGCTGCTTTAAATTTAAAGGATGAACACACCAAATGTTGATTTAATTTAGTTAATAGAAGTTAATTGATAAAGAAAATCTATTTATGACATTATTTTTGACAGCATGCTCATTTTACAGCATTTTTTCACAAGTGTCTAAAACTTTTAACAGTACTGTAGGTTTGCAGGTAGGTTCTTGAAGCGTCTTGGAGATGTTGCCACAGCTCTTCTGGATTTAGTTTGTCTCAGTTTCTTCATGTCATTCCAGACAGACTCGATGATGATCAGATCCGATCTGTGTGTGGAGCACTGGCTGTTGTCAGACATTCACTGGATTATGACAATTAATGACAAAATGAATGTTTGGAAATGTAAACTGATATTTCCTACCGACACACTACAGCAAAAGATAGAAATAACTGACTTAAAACCATTTTTAACTGTTGAAAATACTAGTGGCCTAAAACTTTTGCACAACAGGGTACAACAGGGCAAAAGGCACCTTTGATATTATTTTCATCTAAACCACTAGATGGCACAAAAACGTGGCGTAGCACTTTGCAAAACATTCGCTTTTCAACATGCACGTGTTTATTTGTCTGATCTTTGACGTGATCACACGCAGCAGTGCAAAGTTGATTCTGTGCTTACTTGATCTTATATTTTATGTTTTTTAAAATGTTGTAGATTTAAGTAGCAAATGAGAATCGCTAAAAATAATGCATATATTTTGAGACATATATTTCTTTATGATTTTCAGTTTTGTTTAAGATAATTAAAGCAACAGTTTTTAAATAAAGAAAGAATATGTAAAAGTATGTATTTGGGGTAAAAAGCTCCCCTGCTGTTGGGGCTAAAGGCGCAGTAATTAACATGATAATTAATAGATGGCTGACTTTTCCATTTGTTCACATGACATGGTTAGATTCAGATGGTAAATATCAAATATTATGTTGTTATAAACATCATATATTATGTATGTATCCATATTAAAGATAATCACAATGTTTAAATTAAACCATCATATTTAAAAACATGATATTTATCATATAATAAAATATAATTTGTTGTTAGCCTACTACTGTAAATATATTTTCAATTATTATTGAATCTGCTTCAATACTTTCAGAATCTTTACTTATTAAAATGACTTTATTTCTGTATTTTAAAATATATTTTTTATATTAACATATTTTAATGACAGTAGGCCTATATTTAATGAACACCTTTTTTTTTTTTTTTTTAAATTAAGCAGAAAACAGAACAAACTTTGCTAAAGTGATTGTTTTTAACAAGTATTAACTTAGACATTATAAAAAATGTATTATTTTAGCTGAAGTATTTGTATCAATACTGTGTGCCCCGTGTGTGGGGTAAAAGGCCCCCTTTGTCACCTCATACATTTATAGATTTTGAAACAAAATAAACAACTTGAATGATTTCTTTTCACACAAAATCTGTTGCTCCATTAATGTTCAACACAACGTATATATTTTTTCGGCAATTATACATTTTAATTGCGCAGCGCAGTGAATACCACATTTTTTCCTAAGGTGGGCCTTTAGCCCCATTGTGCCCTACTGTGTATAGAGTAGAAAAAGTAAAAGAAACTTACAGGTTGTACGTCAAATGAATGACTTCCAGGATTCTGTGGTTGTGGGTCTGAAGACCTTTCCTCCGTTCTTGTATTGATTGGGGAAGCAGAGCGGGCAGGACTTTGAAAGCACTCTCCCTTTCAGCATCTAAACCATAAGAATAATACAGTGCAAGCTGTGAAACTGATCTCACAATCAAAGATGTTAGTGATGTTAGTGACGTTCTGGCAGAGGTGCTGCTGCTGTGTACACTCACAGAAAACAATGTGCTCAAATTTTAAAGATGTGGGACAGCTCCTGTAATATCGCCTTGACTATCGACATCAGCTCTCAGCGATATCTTTAACTATCGTCAATACACTATAGGCTACCATCGTCTATCTGCACAATCCCACTAACAATTTAACCATTTCAAATTTCTGTAAACGAAACCATAAAATCTAAATTATTTCTTACCATGCCAAGTTTTTCTAGAAGCCTGGGGAACTTCAAGATTTCTGGGATGCTTGTAGACCCATTGCAAAACAAATTCTGTAAAATAAGGATGAAAAACTGGGTTAAAAGCTAGCAAAACCATACAGTATGCCATCCTGGAAATCTCAAATACAAATTGTTATTTCTAACAGTAACATATAAAGAACACATTACATGCCCTGGGTCCCAATGTGCATACTATCCACCCTATCTGCCCTAAATAGTATTGAAAATTACTACTATCACATAGAATTTAGGATGGATAGTATGCACATTGGGACGCAGGCATAGCCTCTCTAACTTACTGTTAACCTGGATACACTTGTGTTCTGATTAAAGCAACAAAAGCATTCACTAAAACAGAGGAAGAAGGACCTCAAACACCATGAGAGATTAAGTCTAACTTTAGACAACATTTTAAGTAAAATATTTAAGAATATTACATACCATTTAAGAATAATATTACATACCTGCAATATTGTGGTTTAACGTTAAGGGTAGCTGCAGCTAACGTTACCTGAGGAAAAAAGAGCGCGAAAATAAGTTATTATTGGATTCGGCACGTCGCAGACATTTACTCGAAAAAAAAGACCTTAAAAGATACATTTTAGTACGAAATGATCTATGCCAAAACATTACAAAGCCACACAGACAGTAAGTTAACTGAACTCACCCCTGTATCTCTGACCTAACGACAGTTCATATCTTTTCCATGAGGCGTTAAAATATAAAACTTTGCACACGCGCTCACTCACACACACACACACACACACACACACTCACATAACTAATATATAGCCTATATTTATAACTTTTATATAACGATAAAGAGATTGATTAGGCCTTTTTTGTCAACAAAAAATGTAGGCGGCTACTTCATTCACAGAATAACGCTAACTTTAACCCGCACAGCGACAGATCAAATAGGCTACCACATTAACCGTGAAATCAGTGTGCTCTCACCACAGCTTATAAAAATAGAGGTAAATAATCATATTATCATATTAATTTACCTTATAATCATGCTTGCTGCGAGTTGCTTGACCGTCTGACGATGAGACGAGTGAAGAACCCAGAAAATTCGATGAGGAGGAAAAATAAACAAACCGGTTGGGTCAAAATAACCCAACCCAGGTGTTCAGTGGTGAAAGAACCCCTTGCAGTCATTTGACCCAGCACTAATAACCCAACTATGTGTTTACAGTACCTCAAACAACCCAGAATTATGACCCAGCACAATTAACCCAACAATGTGTTTACAGAAATAACCCAGCACTTTTAAGAGCGTAGATATAGATATATAGATGTAGATGGATAGATATAGATAGATAGATAGATAGTGTGGTGTCATAAATGTATATTAAAATAAAAAAAAACACATTTATAGGTTTATGATGTTAATAAATGTGGAAATGCGTCACAGTCTGTAAAAAGGTTCAATTAATAGTTAATAATGCTACTAAATGATACTGAATCATTAAGTCATTTAAGTTTCTCAAACTCTGTTTCTCCCTGTAGTGTATTATTATGCTATATGCTGGTTTATTTTTGTACATGAGTAAGGTAACAGCTGTTATATGTGCCCTCTGTTTTGGCAATTATGAAGTGAGAAAATATGGGCCTCCTGAATAATAATGTCTCTTGGCAGGTTTTCTATGGCTACAATGGAAGAGCTGGCATCTCATGATGACAGATGTGCTGTCTGCTGGGAAAAGATGTACACAGCGTACAAACTGCCCTGTGGGCACCTTTTCCACAAGTATGAAAACTCACATTACAGATAGAGAAGGATTTATTAGTTACAAAGAATTACTTATCCACCCTAGATGATGGCTAAGTCCTTTACAGTATTTGAATATAATCTGTCATGCAGCACTGAGCTGAATGGGTAAAGTATTATGCTTTGCTGTGGAAATATATCAGACAATTTCCTAGGAAATCTCTTTAAATGGTCTTCAAGATGCTGGTACCTGTGTGTTTTCAGGTCATGCTTGCTTTCCTGGCTAGAGCAGGATATGTCATGTCCCACATGTAGGATGGCTGTAAATATAAGTGGCGGTCATACCAGAAATGAGCAGGAGGGGGCATCACTGTCACTCAGTTCGGGCCAAGCTGCTGTGCCAAATACAAACAGAGCTCCAATCAATTACCACAGTCACCTCTTCAATTTTCATGGTACACTGAAAATTATCCACTCTATATAGCAATTCTTCATATTGCCCTAATGGTGCTGTGGTCACATCTGAAGACTCAACAGTGAATCCTTCAAAATGTCAATATGGGCACATCTGTTTTTTTATTATGTTTGAATGCTGCTTTAAATGAGAATGTTAAACATTTCCTCTGAAGTTATTTTATATTCATACTTTAGGGTTATTTTGTTTGTACCTATTTGGATTTACCTTGCCATATAGAGTAAAACCATTTTCTTTTTACAGGTTCCCAGATTGCTAACTGGCTACCTGGCTTTACAGTTGAATTTGTGCACTCTTCTAATATGATTATTCTACTGCAGGCAGACGACTCACAGGTAATAAAGTGAGAATCTACAATGTCCATAAAAATAGTTTTCTGTTGAAATAGTTACCATATTATGCCATACCATATTTACCAAAAAAAAAAATGGTTAAAAATAGTTAGCTAAAAGTTCACATTTTTATCTTATTGCCATTATCCATTTACTGGTTTTCAGGTACACCAGGAGGAAGAGATGTTTCATCAGGTAGACCTACCAGAGTAGTCAATTCTAAAGATTCTAAAATGAAGAAGAATGTACCACTCACTGCGTTTCTTAGTACCTCTCCTGACAGCTCACTGAGACCTGAGCTGGTTAAAAAAAAAAAAAAAAAAAATTAAACTGTCGGCTTAAGTTGTTTGATGACACATACATTTTAAGGAAGACTGTTGAAAAGTGTGTATTTACACTATAAGGCATATCTGCCTTTCCCTTTGAATTTATTGATGGCGTTGTGTAAGTGCAAGATTAACAGTTTTAAAGATCTGAAAATAAAAATACAATGTTTATTATATTTATATAAATAAGCTCTAGCAGAATAACTGAAGAAATTATTTTCTTCATAAAAACAGCTACCTCTTACAGCCAAGCAAATGTGATTTTTATTTATTTTATTTTTTTATTCACATAATTTGTGTGTATGTTGAGCTGTTTAGTGTGATTTTATTTGACATTTGCACAATTTTAAGCTCAAGTTCTTCTTTTAAATGATAGTCAGCATGTTACATTGTGGTTTCGCATTATTTAATATTTTTAATGTATTTTTTTTTTAGACTTTTTCCATTTAAACTTTAATAAATCAAACATTTCTGGATTGATTGCATAACTTTTTACTCATTATACATTGTGTTTTCTGAAAACATGACAACTTTTTAATCTTTGTGAATTTTTTTTTTTTTTTTTTTTTTTTAATGTATATGAAACTAATTCATTTATCTAACATATGTTAAAGCGTGTGACAAAGTCAGACAGAACATTTGTTTTTCCGAAGGCCAGTACACATATGCTTCCAATTACCGTTCATTCATGTCAGTGTTTATGTGGGTACGAAGACCACGCGGAAGAGGGCGACACTTCTCCGACGGGTAAAGCACCAAGCGTTTTAAACCGAGACATACTCTAGTCTATAGAACAACAAGTTCCGCACAGAATAACAGATTACTCCACACAGCATAAACATCTCTTCATGTTCACGAGTAGCCAACTTTAAAGCAGGCCTCCTGACGCGGTGAGTAATAATGGTATTTATAATAGACTATACTGTGTTTGAGTCGTGCTTGATACTATTTGACATAACGGAGTAACGTTCGGGGAGATCCGTATTTCTAACACTTTGTTATTCACTACTTTTTTTCTCCCGGTGTTTAGACAGTTAGGTTGACTGTAAGGATACGTACACGTATGAATTACATTAATGTTGAACTTTAGTCCAAGAAATAAAATATAGTTAATTGAATGCACTGTTTAATAGCGAGGTGTCTTCACACTACATTTGGTTGATATAAAATAATGTTTTTAAGCTGTATGGTCAATAACATTTTCATGTTAGTAAAACATTAAAAAGATACTACAGGTCGACGTTTTTGGCAACAGATCTATAGATACACTTATCAGTGAAGTGGCCTGTGTGTGGGTTTTGCTGACTATATCCTGTTGCCAGGGTAAAGTTAGGAAGGAGTCATTTTTTGCAGTTTATAAGTAAATTTGAATGATCTGGGGATTACGACAAATTCTGAAAGTTACAGTATGGTTTCGTAACATATACAACTCATTTTTAAAATAATGGAAACAAATAAAGGGCACTTTTGAAACGACCATATATAACCTAGCAAAAACAAGCTAAATATCTATAAAATATTGTGGCAACCTCTCGTGACAAATAGCCTGGGTCTCCCCTTCATCCATTTCAGTTCTTTATTGGATTTAAAATCAACTTCTCAGTAATTGAACTAATCAGCAACGACTAACAATTTTTTTCCTCGATTCTCATAAATATTTATTTCTGACTTTTTTTTAGAACAAATCCTTTGACTTTTTTAAAAATTATTATTTATATATATATATTTTTTTTTTTATCAGCGTCATAGGATGTTAATATATAAAAAAGCAGGCATCGGAGGTGCATGGATATGGTGGTTCGTGTGCACCCTTCTCTCACTTCTTCATGGAGTAATATCCGAAACCAGTAGAGCACTGGATATAATGACAAAGTATCCACTGATTGATGGGTATGACTTATCACTTTCATTCATTTACACATCATTCATTTTTATTTTTTAATCTGTGCTTTAAAAATAACTGGTTTATAATATTATATAGCTGAGAATACTGACAGTAAATGGCTTTAGAGAAGGTTGTAGTTGCACCAACTGCAATAAAAATGGTGTTGTGATGTCTTTTGATTTCACGCCGCTTCTCTTTCTCTTCACTCAGACACAATGACCTGGCATTACGTCTGAGAATGCACCATAATAACAAACTAAGCACTTTCAGTATGCACAACAATATTAAACTGGCTACAGATATTCGTCGCCTCACTGCTGGCCATGTTGGAGGACAGGTAATTTCTCTTGGCTGATCTTGAGTGTAATCCGAATCTTTAACCATTTGTAAATTTGAAGTCACAAACCTATATTTGTGTATACTGTATATTGTGTAGATCAAGTGCTGGGCCTGATGAACAAGGTTGTTCTGCCCCAAATTCACACACAGCTTCTAATATTGTGCAGTTCCATGAGCAATATATGATTATCTTTAACCATTATCTTAAAGTCCACTCTCCTCTTCTTATAATTTCTTTAATAAGTCACTGAATTTCACTGAAACTGCGCATTTCTCCTAAAAATTGTCATATTTCTTAGACATTTTTGACCCACAAGTGAGTGGCCAGTTTGCTGTTTTGGTGATTCTGTCAATGATTAGAGATAAATAAGTCCTTGATATTTGTTAGGTTTTTGCAGCGTACGTGTTGTGCACGGCACAGGACAAAGATGCTGTTAGACTGACCTTGGAACAGATTGATGTAATTCGTCGCATGTGTACTGAAAACCCAGAGATGGAACTGGTCACCACAGCTGAAGGTACTATTGCACCCCAGCCTCCTCCTGACCAAGTCATTTCACTTTGCTGTGACTGAACATTTTGAAGCAGGCCCAGTTCTCACCCTCAAACGAAATCAATAGCACCCTCATTTAAAGCTGTAATAATGTCATTTCATTGCAGATTTGGCAAACTATCCAGTGCGTTATGGTTTGCGTGAGGTTGGTTTCTACTTCAACGTGTTTTGCAGTGTTGAGTAATAGCCAGTCACAGACATATGTTTATTTCTTGTTCACAACAGTCAATCAGAGGCATTTAAGAATCCACTCACTGCTCAGATCGCCAGAGTTTTTGCAAATGTTGTGGTCAGTGTGAATCTTCTCATTATAACAAAGTGTAGGCGCAGTGTAAATAAGAGAGTCGTTGTGCTACATAGAGACCTTCATTGACTATAATGTAAGTTTGTTAGATCGCGATGAACTAAGATGCATGACAGCTTTTTGGTGACTATAATCAGAGCGTTCTTTGCGCAATAGCAATGGATGGCACAAAAACCTTTATATAGCCTAGGCTATATATTAAGGTTAAAGCACCATCACTAAAAAAAGCACCCTCAGCGATTTGACTTTAGAGCTGGGCCTATTTTGAAGTTTAGGGAATTAATGTAATATCCTTTTGCTGTAATATTAACATTTATAGGTTTGTCATCTCAAATTCTTTTTCAAAACAACCACATTTTTGAAATTTTGAGGGAGATCTATTGCTGGTAGAAAACTGACATTTGTTACAGTTTTGTCTTCCAATGACTGATTGCTTCTAGTACAGACATGTATTTTATTTCTTGATGTGTTAATCATAACCAATAAAAAAAGTCAAAAGTGTTGCTCCTGCCAGTTGAAGAGAGGCTTTACCCTGTCAATCATATCACGTATCTTCTAGCGGTTTGTTGCTTTGAGAGAAAGTTCACACAAAAATGAAAATTCTATCATCATTTATCATGACTTTTTTCTTATGCTGAATATAAAAAGGTATTTGGAGAATTAATTAATTTATTTTTATAAGTCAGTGGTCCACAAAACATTCTTCAGAATATCTATTTTCATGTTCCACCGAAGAGTCATGCAGGTTTAGAATCTCATGAGGGTGGGTAAGTGATGATAAAACTTAGTCTTTTCAGGGAAAGTGTAAAAATAAAAATCTTAATGGCATGAAAGTTCCTTCAGAAGTCCTTATCCGGAGATGATGTTGTAAATTATCTCCAGTAAATTCCAAATTAACAAGATTCTTGCCTACACTTGTTGTGTAAGTGAAAGGAGAAGAGACTATATGCAATTTCACAGCTACCTGCCTGAGGGATATCCTCACTCAATATGATTGGATCAGTTCTTTCCATACGTAACACTGCCAAACATTTAGACTGCATTTCACACATCACAAACACTACCTTCCAAAAGTTTGGGGTTGACATTTCATTATTTTTGGAAAAAAAGTCTCTTTATGCTCACCAAGGCTGTTTTATTTGAACAAAATAAGCAAAACAGTATTATTGTTTAATATTATTAAAATTTAAACAACTGTTTTCTATTTTAATATATTTAAAAAAATGGAGCATTTGTCAAGTTACGTAAAATGTAACAAAATGTAGCATTTCTTGTTATTATCAATGTTGAAAACAGTTTGTTAAAACCATGATACGTTGTTTTCAGGATTCTTTGATGAATAGAAAGTTCAAAAGAATAGTGCATGTTGGAAATTGTTTTATATAAATAGATGTTTATTAGAAACTATTACTTATGATCAGTTTAGTGCATGATGAATGTCACTGAATGCCAGCTGAATTAAAAAACAAAAAAAACCCAAACGTTTGAACAGTAGTTTATAGAAGTGTCTGCAAGAGTTCTTTGTGAAATAAGGGTAGTACCTGGTATTGATGTTGTGTAACATAATGTAGAAAGACCAAAGACTAGAAACATGATATTAGATTTTTTTTTTTTTTTGAGTTGCACTCAGCCGTGATCACTGCACATTGTCTGTTCACCTCATTTTACAGGGAGAAATAAAAGCACTAATGTCCATTGTGCTCAGATTATTACTGTTGTGGAGAGGAGGGAAAAAGGATTACACATTGTTTTATGTTTGTGTCTTTAAACTATTAATTAACAAAAATTTGTTTGTGTGTTTAAGGAATGAGGAATAGTACAAAAATCGCATGTCTAATCAGTGTAGAGGGAGGCCACTCCATCGACAGCAGTTTAGCAGCACTACGCATGTTTTACCAGCTTGGAGTAAGATCCATGGCCCTCACACACAACTGCAACACCCCATGGTAAATACGCACCATACATGTACAGCATAAGCTAATAAAAATAATCTGTGCATTTAAACAAACAAGTTTTAATACTGAATTGAGAGAGGAGCACAAATACAATTTATACTGCATACTTCAAGACATACTGTCCCTGAATTTTGATTGGTTCATTTCATAGTTAAATTATTCAACTTTCTCCAATAATGTCATGTGTAGGGCTGAGAGCTCATCTAGTTATTACACATATTACCAGCAGAAGAATAACAGCCTGACAGATTTTGGCAAGGTAAGTTTTTCTTGATGGATCAGTGGTCAATAAAAAATGTAAAACGGATAAAGATAAAGTTCAATGCACGATAGTTGAATCAAAGTTACTCTTGTATTTAGTGGGGAATTTGACCTGGTATTAAAGGCCTCTTTCATTCTCTTCTATATTTGGAAATCCCTGTCTTGTGTCCCCTTTTTGAACCTTAAGTCTAGAGACAAAAAAATACTGAAAGTTCAAAGACACTTTTTTTTTTTGCTTAAAAATGGCTTCGATCCTGGAGTTACTAAGATATTCAAGATGGTGATTTGCATATCCTGTTTGCACAGTATATCATCATTACCTTTGAGGAAAAAAAATCTGGAGCATATGTGTTAAAATTGCTGACAAACTTGTACACATGACATATAAAAGACATCTATTCAACATATATCATTACAATATTGCGCACAGTGAGCCCATTATGTTATATGAATTAAGTACATGGGAAAAACTTCTGCACACTCTTCACGCTCTTCATAAATGATTGTGATGCATTTACTTTGTTTTTGAAGTATAACATGACTATTATCAGAACTTATTTTGTATTGGAATTCACTTTGGCACTTATTATTTGTGATTTACCTCATAGAATACTCAGTAAAAATCCAAATGGGTAAAGTTCTACAAATTTACCCTGATATGTTGAATTGAACTAAGTGGATCAGAACTAACTGCTTTACACTGGTAATTTAATGAATTTGAATCATTCTCTAATCGACTCTCCCCAGGCAGTGGTGACTGAGATGAACAGGTTGGGAATGCTGGTTGATCTGTCCCATAGCTCGTGGGAGACAGCCAGAGCTGTGCTGAAACATTCTACTGCTCCGCTCATTTTCAGCCACTCCTCAGCTCATGCTATCTGTAACAATATTCGTAACGTACCTGATGAGCAGCTGCTGCTGCTGGTGAGACCTCCTTTTGGTTTGCTGCATTAGACTTAGCCCCCCCCCCCCCCCCCCAAAATCTTCAAGATGCCAGTTTTACTGAAAAAAAGACAGTAATGGAAATGGCACATGTGTTTTGACAATAAAAAACTTTAACTTAAATAGTTTTTGTGGTAACACTTTATTTTAGGGTCTCTTAACTAGTTGCTAATATTACTAGAATATTAGCCATTTATTAGTAGTAATTAAGCACATATTAATGCCTTATTCTACATCCCTAATCCTACCCAATACCTAAACTACTTTGCTTTCTTTCTAGAAAGAAAATGGGGGGCTTATCATGGTGAACTTCTACAGCAGTTTTGTAGCATGTTCAAATAACGCAAACGTGTCTGTTGTGGCTGGTAAGACACTAGATTTATTTTTTATTATTATTTTTTTATTTTTTTTATTTTAGTTTTAATTTGAAATGTATAATTTTAGATCATTTTGATCATCTAAAACGGGTGATTGGAGCTGAAAGCATTGGGATTGGAGCAGACTTCGATGGGGCACAAGGGCAAGTTAACATCTCATCTACATCTTATCTATATTGATGTTGCAGAATTTTTGTTTACACACACTTCTTTGCTCTGTTTATCGTACCTCCACAGAATCCATGCTTGCAGAATTCTGCAGAAAACATTGAAGATTTCTGCAGAATTTAAACAAATTTTACATATCAATAACATTGTAGTACTCTCAGCACCAGTTAACACATTGTACAATATTTCAATCAATTCAGAAGAATTCATGTCCCTAAGAACCACAAAGAAAAGCATGCAGATTGTGCCTGTGGCCCTTGTATGTATGTCTGTGTGCAAGTGTTTATGTGTGTCTGTATTATTACAGATTCCCTAAAGGCCTGGAGGACGTCTCCAAATATCCAGCACTGATTGAGGAGCTGATATCAAGGAACTGGACTGAGGAAGAGCTGGCGGGAGTGCTAAGACTGAACTTCCTCAGAGTGTTCCGAAAGGTTGAGAAGGTCAGGAAATGAATTCAGTTCCCAGTTCAATTAGGTCAGTTAAGATATATGTATAAATCTTGACCTCTTTAGGGGCAGCATAAATATAATATACACCCACCCTTGCGATTGAAACGAGTAAACATAACATAGCAAACATAGGTTTGTTGTGATATTGTGTTTTCTCAACCACTGGTCACTTTGGTTACAATCAGCACCTGTGAATCTCATTTTGGATTTCTGTAAATATCCCAAAGCTTTTAACTCTGTAAAGGTCATCTCTTTGGCTGTTCTTTGTTTTTGGATTTGGATATTTGGAATTTTCTCACGCACATTCTTACATTATCTTGTTCCTCAGCTTCTTCCCTTCTTGTACTACAATGGTGATCTTTACAGCCAGATGGAAATTCCTTCAAGTTCCTTTTTATTTTCTTTGAAAAATTATTTGTCCTGCTCTCAGTGTTCAGAATTTATCTGATCACATTATAGCCACTATTATAGCCCTCTTCTTTTAAATTACAGTTGTTATTGCAACATCCACTTCACAAAGCACCTCTACCTTATGTCTCAAATCTCCAAACAGACCAGAGAATGTGTATCTGTTACATCACGGCTGCCAACTCTCAGACGTTTTACACTGTTCTCAGGCCACATGTCTAAAAACATTGGGAGCAAAGGGAACACTGACAGTGTGCAACACCATGAGACAGGGAGTTATTCAGACCAATCAGGAGAGATATATAACTTAATTGTAATTTATTTCCATGCATACTGAGTATTCAGCGTCCCTCTCACACCCCCCCCCCCACCCCCCGATATACATGTAGTATACATACATATGACACCTTACCATCCTGTTCTTGATAATATATGATAAGATTCCTCCTTATCCGGATGTCACTGCACTGGTTCAGCACATTTAATCTGATGAGATTTTATCAACTGTAGCTGCGCTCAGTTTGGACTGGAACCAATGCAAGACATATTTTTAAACCTTTATCTCTATCAGCATTATGTATCACTTCCACCAACTACGGAAAACTTCTGGTTGCTTGTTTTGGTTTTAGTTTTAAATTGGTATCTTTTATATATGTAATTTAAAAACACTTTTTTTTAAAATCAACATTGATTTAATTCACTTTAAGGATGTGTGTACTGAAATAAGTGTTAAATATTCTTATAGTTTGTGTGTTAGTATTTCCCTCAGTGTAGCACATTTGAAATATGTTAAATATTTCTCTCTCTCCATATGTCAAGGTACGTGATGATATGCTGCACATATTACCCGGTGAAGCTGAAATCTCACTGTCAGAAGTAAACAAGAGCTGTCGTGCGATGCTGGTCCATCCAGGCAGGCCTGAAAGTAGCCATCGAAATGGAAATGCTCCATTAATGCCTGTGAAAGCTTTAATCTGCTTCATCTTACTTTTGATCCAGTTACAATAATCTAACAAACAATGAATCAACCAAAGACAGTATACAAATTAAATGTTTACCACAGACTGCTTAATCTCAACAAGACCAGGAGTACATCTGGAGTACATTCGCTGACTGAAACCGACACCTTTAGGTCTTTGACAGGTTTGGAAACCTATGTTTGGTAACAGTTTATGAAGACCGTACTTTATAATTGTTTCTTAATATGCATAGATAGTGTACAGATCACATGAGATAACAAAATGAGGTAACAAACAGCACTGTTGCATTATTTTGTACTTTCTCAGCATATCAGTAAGAAGCATCGGTTTCTTTCGATCTGTCTGGTGTTTCCCTTTTGCAGAAGTTAGACATAAAAAATATAGATAGTAGATATAAAAAAAAAAATGTTATATTTTTATTGAATACAAAAATATTGTATTATTCATTTAATTTCATTGATTGAATGTATGTTGAAATGAATGAATGTATTATTAAATTTTTTCTTTCCAGACACTCCTATCACCATGCCCTCTGACTCACTGTTTGGACTAATAAATAGTCCCACCTCAAACTCCGTTGAACTGCTCAAATGTAAAGATTAATCTTTTGGAAGCACCAGAGAGTCACCGTGTATACTTACGTTATCTTTCAATAAAACTGGATACATTTATTATAGAAGGAAAAAATACTTATCAACTTAATGCAAATACCACCTGTGTTTTTCTAGCTTCTTTTTTGTTAATCCACGAGGTGTGCTTTCTCTGAAGCAAAAATAAGATCATATAATACATGTAGCATGTTCTGCAGTTCATAGTGCACTTTATTGTAACTTTTTTCATATTCTTTGTTTTAAAATAGATTTTTCTTAATACTATACACAAAAGTCAACTGCATATTGCATTGTGTTTAATCTTTCTCTTTAACATGAAACACTGTACAGATGTAACACTATACAACCAGTAATAGATCATCGCCTTTATATCCAAGATATAAATGTTGTTAGTCAATAGAGTTTTCCATATTTTCTTCTATTTGTATAACAAATGTATGTAGCAAATGTCTGTACAGTAATCATGCCCTAAAAAAAGAATAAAGACTTTGTATCGGTATCCAAAATGTCTCATTCTCAATGTGAGGTGTGTACTAAAATGCAGTATGTTGAAAATGATTGGTTCATTTATAAAGAAACTTTCTCTTAAAAAAAGTTATACAATGCAGTTATAAATTACAAAAATCGATCCATCCCATTTCAGCTCCTTTGGTTATTTTCTAATGCAGCGGGGAGTTTTACAAATAAATAATGAAGACAAAATAAATTAAAAAAAATACAAGCACACAAATAGCAATTTAAATTTAGCACTTGCATTCTGAATGGCAGTCTTGTACCAGGAAGAACTAGATCTGTTACTTGGGCAGTGAAAGTCAAGATAATCGCATGTGCTCGTTTTTATATAGCCGCCCTGTTTTGCATGTCATTTTTTTTATATTAAAAGGATATGGAATATTTCTTTTTTAAACGAGCTACTGTTAACTGTTGTGAAATATTTTTCTTGGTTCTGACCCAAACCACAATATTTTCGAATGAACTGTTAGCATGCTTGAAAGTGTAAGTTGCTACATCAGCGTTTTAAACTCATAACAGTTGGCAAAACCTCAAATGTTTTAAAGTGGGATTGTCTACTTAATGTCATACGTAAGCAATGTTGTTGCTGGAATCATCTTGTTATTTTGTGCAGCAAACATGGCCTAAATTCCAAAGTGATTCTGAACGTTATGGTGTGGATGTGGAATGGGTCCGTATGAAAAGGTACACAATTGCAACAGCCCAAGCATGCCACTGAAATATTTAAAGTATAATGAATTGTGAAATTAATGAATTACACTTTAGTGTAAAACCCCTTTTCATGAACTATGAAATTTTTAGGCGGGCATAAGATGTTCAAAATGCATATTCCTTATATGCCACTTGCACTAGATACAGTAACAAACAGTAACAGTGGTCTATGCATTGATCTTTGGCCATTCAGGAATAGATGGTGATGACCTCACGACCTCCACCTCTCACAAGCAGCACTCTCTCTAGACCTTCAGTCAACACCTCAAGAAATTCCATATCTGAAATTGGAGTTAACGAAACAGCATGAGAAGTAGCGATGCATTTATACCAAAAACAATAGGGAATTTGAACCAAACAGGGCATGTTTTCATGTTGGATTTATCTATACCTCACAAGAAACTAAGCACACCAGTAAAATAAAGCTTTAATACAGTACTTAAAGCATATCATTCTTTGGGAAGGATACAGTTTTCATCTCCCTCAGGGTTGCGTGGCGGTCCTGGCATGTTCAGCAGCACGAGTCTGGCATCATGGGATCTATTTACAATCACCTCATTCAGCTTCACAGCTGTGTGCATCCGCCGAACATTAGATTGGTCACTGTGACACACAAACAGAGTGCTGATTTAAACTAAAGTGGAATAATATGCTGCGCAAATGTGTAGAAAAAAAAAAAAAAACTAGGACCTTTGAGGGCTATAGGTTATTCCACACTGAAAGTACACAAGCATGCACACCCACATAGTTTACTTATGTAAAAAAGGCAAATACAACAAGGAACAGACGGCAATGATCCTCTCCTCTTTATGCTAACTATAAAAAACAAACAGGTCTATTATACAAAGATAAAAAATAAAACCTACTACTTTGTACCAAATACTGTGTTGACAGTGTGCAGTGGTCGCATTCCTGTTCTTGTTCCTGCTTGCCTACTCACGGTTTAATGCTGATTAGTTCTCTGAAGTTTTCTGGCGCATTGCTTCGGTTTCGTCTTTCCGCTTCTATTTTTTCACTAGTCCAGGTCATCTGGTTTTTCTCTGGTAATACTTCAATGGTTTCCTCTTCTTCATCTGAGTATAGACTGCCCATTCTTATCAGCGAGTGTCTGTCCTTCACTAGCTGGGCCTAAAGTCAAGAATAATGAGACCACACTTAAGAGAACTGCTACTGCAGGTATTTCACTTTTACAGACAAGAAGACATTAAATGTGACGCTAGCATGGAACGTCAGGTGTGACTTCCCTAATTTTGTAACATGAAATACTGTATTTCATAACAAAACCTTGTACACTTTGATGCACTTTGTACATAGAAAGACAAAAACCAATTGCATGTTGTTTACCATAATGTAAAGTCATCCCATTTTGTGTAGAAAAGTCTAAAACACAAAATGCATTTTGTGAATGAAATATTATTTTGTGAATATTTATTTTGTCCACAAAATGGGTTGTTTTGATAATGAAATGCATTTCATAAATATAATATGTATTTTGTACATAAAACAAGTTGTCTGGATGACAAAATACTTGAATATTTACACATAACACATAACAGTGTCGTCAAAAAAGCATAAAAGCGAGAGAAAAATCCTTATTCGGAAGCCTTTTTTTGTTTTTTGCTTTTTACTTTGCTTTTATGCTTCTATATCTTTGACATATTTAGTTCACAAAATGCATTTTATGACATACTGACAAAATAAGGAAATCATTTCAACTGAAATGGAAAGCACTTGTGCTAATTTTTATGCACAATATTAGTATACAGTTTAGAAGTTTTTGCACAAATGATGCAATGACTTTACATTTTGTAATAAAATTATATGAAAATATTTAAATAAATAAATAATTTGTGTAACATTTAAGTAACCACTTCAGGGTGTATTGTTTGTCATTTCATACATACTCTCTTCAACATATTTAATGACTTGTGTATTATTTTGCTGTTGGTAAGCTACAGTGTAAGTACATTTCACAAGTGAATATTGCAGTACCTCTCTGTCTCTCTCTGCACTAGAGAGCCTCATTTGTTTTAACATCTGTGACCTCTGCTCCATCATCAGTGTTCGCTCATACGTATATGCTGAGATATCACTGTCGTGCTGCAAATAACAACATTTGACATCATGAAATTATAATGGCATAAATACTTAATGTCATGGGGTGGGATGTGAAGTGTTAATAGTAAAGCAAAAGTGTTCTGTATACCATCTCAACCACTTCCACCTCTGATTCCAATCTGAGCTGGTACAGGAAGGTTGCCAGATCCTTCTTCATCTGAATGCTGTTATCGTCCATTTGAGCCACAGTGAAGATGCGCATCTTACATTTACGCCAGACCTGAAGTACAAGAATCCAAATAATATTGTGCTGATTTACAAAAATGATCTAAAATATTAATTGAAAAGTCATCAAGTCTTTTTCTAAAATTTTTATTCCATAATTTGTATTTTAAACTAGCAATGACTAATTGTTCACCTTATGTTGTTTGAGAAGGAAAGGCAGCAGCATGAGCATTCCACCATCATGCACGATCCACCACACATCAATATATCCATCAGAAAAGCGCTCATGATTGCTGGGATAGAATGACACATTTTTGGGGACCATCAGAGCCAGGTGGGCAGCTGTAGTACAGCGGACTGTATCTGCAAGTGACAGAATATGAAAGAGGACTAGATTAACATCAGCCTTTCTACACACTGTGTCTCAGTGCAGGCAATTACAAATGCACAAAACTCAAATAAACCTTGTTCTTACTAATAAAGGTTTTCCAAGCCCGTGGATCTTCACTCTGTCTCCAGCCATATGGCCAGCCCATAACGACTGTGTTATGTTTCATGCCTCCTAGACCACAGGACTGGATGAGGTGCGCGATCCCCTCTCTCACTTTGGAGGCGACCACCACCTGACAGAAGCCCTTCACCCGCTCAATCTCCATCATGTTCTTTATTGCCTGGTGGAGAGTATAGAAACCTAATTTAATGAAATGTTGCCTTTTGCTATCTCTCCTTTGCACACTCCAGAGAGGCTGATATAGAGCTGCAAAGACAGTAGACCTAATTTCATACATCACCATCATTATATTTGCATCTGTAATTTAGGATCACAGTTACAGTTATGGTGATGCTAAAAGTGCATGTAAATCAGGAAAGTTCCTCACCTGTTCTGACGCTTGTGTTTCACCGTAGCATTCCAGGAAGTTGCCCTGTATCACTGATCCTACAATGGTTAGACCTTTTCCCGCCTTTAGTTGTGAGGCAAAGGTAAGCATTCTGGGATACTTCACATGCAGGTCCTCATCCAACTTCAGCAGAACCAACAGCTGTGGCCTATTAACAATGTGATTTTAGTGTATTAATATAATTTTTTTTATTAAAAATAAAGTACGGGTGTATAGTATCTAATATTATAGTGTTTCAATATTGTATGCCTACATACACTACTCAGTTTGGGATCAGATTTTTTTTTTTTTTTTAAGAATTACTTTCATTCAGCACGGATGCATTAACGTGGATTAAAGGTCAGAAAAGGCTGACCTTTTGAAATTTCTATTAATCAAAGAATCTCTAAAAAAATGCATTTTCACTAAAACTTTTTTCAGCATTCATAATACCAAATCAGCATATTAGAATGATTTCACTTTATCATGTGACACTAAAGACTTGGAATAACAGCTGCTGAAAATTCAGCTTTTCCATGCCAGAAAAATAAATTAATTAATAGAAAACAGTTATTTTGGCAATAATATTTCACACTATTACTGTTTTCACTGTATTTATATGATCAATAAATATTATGATCAGCCTTGATGAGTATTAGAGACTTCTTTCATAAACATTAAGAAATCTTACCAACTTTTGAACGGTAGGGCAATACCAATATGCTACTGTTACTTAGTACAAACACTGTTTGAAGTATGCCTGCAGGAGTGTTATTCAAACGATATCTTCTGGCTTTTATAAACTTTATTTAACTAAAGTAAGTGAAAGTGTTTCCAGGTCATTACTAAATATGTGTTCTGGAAAAATATCAGCTGATAATATTTTAAGTTAGCATTTATCTACACTTTTTTTTATCTAATGTCTTTGTATATATTCCTTAATAGTTTTGGTTTATACAGTATAATGTATTCTATGTACAGCAGTCAGTTATCATGGAAAACATTATCTGTGACCAACTAACCTCCAGTTTTTGGTGTGGGGTGGTCCAGCCTCCAGGCGCAGAAGAGCGTAACGGGCAGCACTAAGAGACAACCCGCGGATCCCATCCCCCCATTCCTTCTCCGCTCTACAAGAGAGAAAAATATACAAGCCAGAGATTTGTAAACTAAAGATGGAGAATTCAAGTGACTCTTCGAGTACTTCCTAGTGATATACTGTATGTTAGTTTAATGGATGTAATGGGAAATCACTTACCCCTGATACTCAATGTACTTGTAGATCATACCAGCAATGCCCATTGCTACAATGGCATAGTACCAAGAGGAGATAAACATAAGGGCTAAACACATACTCATGCCAAGAAATGAAAGAGCCCTGAGAGGGAGAGAACAGAGAGCATATAATTAAAAAGACCCATTATTGTTACAATAGCTGGAATTGTTTTATTAGAGGTAGTTTTTTAAATATCTGCAAGAAGTGTAAAGTGAATATCAAGAGTGAGTTTTGAGATCACGTTTGACCTGAATTCATTCTCAGGATTTGCACAAATAAGATACATATGAATGTATGCAAACACAATTTAAATGCACACTTACCAGTGGTAGTATCTGAACCGAGGTCTCCAGTTTGGCGTTCTTAAAAGTGTTTGTACTGCACATGCCAAGTTTACAAAAAGATAACACATCAGGAAAAACCTGTAAAGTGAACAAACATATATACGTATTAGAATAAGTGTCATGTAATACATGCAATGACAAGGTGAAAAAACATTTTGACATAAAATAAAACATGAATAAACATCTTTATTTCTGGCTGAATATCAGGACTGCTGGGAGTTGGTGGCAGTGACAAGAACATGGAAACATATGTGCTGTTATACCGACCCTGTAAGTTTCAAAAGAAGCAACTGTAAATTGATCTCTATCCTACATTTTACCAGTAGGATCTATTTCCAGTATAATTTATTGAATGTATTTACAGCATATAAAATGATTAAATAAAAATAATATGCAATTGCATTAACTTGCAACATTCAGTATAAAAATGACATCTTATTATGCAATTTTGATCATTTATTTTGTGTGACAGTGATGTATCTGTGTGTATATTTGTGCTTCGTCCTTACATGGACAGAATAGGAGCGACCATATCCAGTGATGCAATGAGGATGCCGAACTCTGCTATGAGTCCCGTCAGCAGCAGGGCCCACGTGGGCTCTCCATTAGCTTTACCGTGTCCAAAAACCTGTGCGTGTGCAAACACATGGACACACAGGGACAGAAAGCACCAGTCAGCTGTTATCATCACATATTTACATTTTAGGAAAAACATTTTACATATGACATGCAAATGCTTTCTTTTATGGCTTTTGTGGTTTGGCATTCCAGAAAAGGAAGTAAATATAATCCAGGAGCTCCATTTACTGAAAGTCTTTTCAACTTCAAAACACAGTAGTTCTACAATACTTTACAAACCACAGATTAAAGCTAAGCATGCTGTTATTTTATACTGTGTACTCATAATGAGATTGTACTTAAGTAAATCACCATGGTGAAAAAAGATGTGGAGTGTTTATTTGATATATTCTTTGCAATCATATATCAGGAGATCTCTTACTCTAAGGAAAGGAATGATGTTATCTTTAGCAATGGCTTGCAGGAGGCGAGGAGCTCCTGTCAGGGACTGAAGTCCTGCACCCACTGTGGAGAAGAAGGAGCCAATCACAATGACCCAGGGAGAGGGCCAAGACAGTGTGCCAACCACCAAGTTTTTATTGACAGCATCTCCAAACCTAGAAGGGATAGGCAAGAACACATGAGACACAACATGCTTGTTTCCATCTAAAAATGATGTATTTTTAATCTCTAGATTACTTACTTATCTCTCAGCACAACACCCTCAATACAGGCCCCAAATAGAACCACAGAGCTGAAGTCTGTCAAAGGAGTCAAGGAAGTTTTTATAACACAAAAATAAAAAATGAGTCCTAAAATAACAAATTCTTGTTTTAAACATAATATCAGTACCAACAGCAAAAAAGGATACAGACAAGAGAGGTAGTTGTAATAGCCAGGATCGTCCCTATTGGTATAGACTTCTGCGCATCTCTTAGATCTCCAGATCTGTTTGATCCTGCCATAATGCCTGTCTCAGAGACACAGAGAGACAAAATACTGAATTTCAAGACATTAACATTCAAGGCTACTGAAAGTTTTTTAAGCAGCAGTACAATCCATTGAATGCACTGCACTTCTATCCATCACAGCCTCGTTCCCATCAAGAATAAAACATGGCGCTACACTGACTAAGGTCTATAGCTGTTCTATATCAACTGCGCTTTAACAGATTTGCTGCTTACAGTTGAAGGAGCAACTGAAAAGAGATACTTTCTGCTTCTGATAGTGACACTTGTACAGTTTGTGTATACTTTCTTTCTTTTTTAATCTTTTTTGTCTACATATAACAAAGGGGGTTATATGTAGTAATATTAATCAGATAACCAAATGTTTGAATTTCACATGTAGCATAAAGTCGGACACACATAATATTACACTGCTGGATTCCATGACTGTCCTATAAGAATAAAGCATTACAGGAGCTGTGTAATAAATAAATATATTTCTTAACCAAAGAGGACAGATGAGTTTTACCTGTGGCTGAAGGAAAGAAGATTCCCACTAAGAGGGTGAAGGACGTGGCGATGTCAGCAGACACATAGAAGCCAAAGGTCTCCATTGAGCCATGGACATCAACAGAGGACAGACTTGCCTTTTCAAGAATCTGCCCTTTCTCCATGTAATCCCCCCACATGTTTTCTACACACATACACGTGCACAAAGAGGTTCTAATGAACTAAAATGTACATAATATACATGTTAAATAGCAAGTGCCTACAAAAGGAGAGCCTTTTTCACCATCTTTAAATGTATGTTGTAATTTTCTTATATGTAAGTTTTTCTTTCTTTTTGGATCTAGATGACATGCTGCGGACCATATGTGTCCTTACCTTTAATGATGCCACTGGCCAGCCCAGGAATGCCCTGGATCTCTGTAACATTGTTCTGGAGGAAGTACTCGTCACAATGAGCACTGCTGGAATTCTCAGAGCTGCAGAAGTTCTTCCAAAGCTGGCTGGGAACCGTCTCGTTACCGACAACTACTGTCTTCCCACAGACATCAAACAAATCACGAACCAGTGTGCGGTTTCCTAACATGCAGATCCTACACAATTTAAAAGAAAAAGAGAAAAAACAAAAAAAATACTGATATTATTTGTATCCAATTATATTTTCATTTTGCACCACAAGAAAACTGTGTAAACTACTGAAAATAAATAAAAAACCAGCTCATCGCAGTTCATTTTTTCAGCTATTAAGCTAAAACAGACTTTGTCATTTCAGTGTAGGTCTATTATGTTTAATATATAAATCAAATAAATTGGCAGTCTTTTGGCACATTCCAATAATAATCCAAATATTACATTTTATGTATTGACTGTAAACATGTTACTGGAAGACTTACGGAAACTCAGGAGGGTGGAAGATAGATTTGATAGCTCCGGCATAGATGGAAACAATGGAGATTATGACACAGGCCAGGAAAAGGGAGGCAAATTTGTTGACGTATTTGACCCCCACAAAGACAACCACAGCCATAAGGCTCAAACATATTGTGCCATATACCCTCATGTTATTCAGCATCGCACTACTTCCTGCATGAATATCTGCGGGATGGAATATGGCAGCTTGAGGAATCAGGTATTTCTGTAGACGATAAGAGTCGATGAATGATTATTTTCAGAGCTGGATCATTTTGGGGTTTGGATCATTGTGTGTGTGTTGTCATAATAAAAGGAGACTGACCAGAAATATTTCAATTGCTCCCAGTATGTACATCGCAGCAGCGAAGGTTGTGCCCAAATAAAAACAGAGACCGACTGCACCACCAAACTCAGGGCCCAGAGACCGAGATATCATGAAATAGGCCCCACCAGCTGCCGAGTTAAAAAAAAGGAAATAATCATAGTTAGATCAAAAATTAAAAACCTAAACTAAAACCTTCAATACTGATATTTCTTGTACAGTGTACAATGTTATAATACAAAGGAGTATAGACATTTAAAATTACCTGGAACTACACCATTTGTGGCTATGGCACTCATCGAGATTGCCGTTAACATTGTCTGTTAAAACAAACAAACAAGTAAAAATCATACATTTAATCATTTTAACTTTATTTTATGTTAAACATTATCCTGCTTTCCACAAAGCAAACTCACTATGTGCACTAATGGCAGAGTTACAGAGTTCACACACTGTCTGCCTTACTAATCAATAACAGCTACATTTGAGGGTTAGCCAGTGTAAGAAAAAAAATAGCAACTAAATCTAATAAATTAAGTAGATTCATGTAATCCGTTTGATTCATGTAATCTCAAATAAATTTATTGCATGTTTTCCAGGTTAATACATAATAGGTTTTAATGTAATGTAGCATGTGCTTGCTATTTAGGTTAATATAAAGCTTGCATGCTTTAAAATGCTACTTCTCAGACATGCTGTATGAGAAAAGCACACAAATAAAGGATTTCACACGAGCTATATTATGTGATTTCACACTGCTGTCCGACAGAAGTTGCTAGAGAATTCAGCCATGCACAACCAGACTTAAGAAGGCTTTTTTTTTTTTTTAAATCAGGCTATTGAACGCTTTTTTCACACTCTGCCAACTACTGTTAAATCGTCAGTGTTAACTTTTATTTACTGGTTTACTATTTCTATTGCTTCATATTATTTGGCATACTGTCTGTATCTTGTTCTGGTTATGTCAAACTGCTTAAAAAAATGTTAGGCTGCTTGTTTACAGGACAGACGAGGAAAAGCAAAAGTAGGAGTGAACGTGACAGTGTGTTTGTGAGGGTGTGTCTGCAGTAACTCACACAGGAACAGCACATGAGAACGATCAGGAAGGATTGGACGACACCTGCTGTTCCTACTATCCAGGTGAGACGCAGAAAGAGAATCACACCGAAGATGTTCTGCAGACATGGCAGGTACACTCCCATCAGTGTGCCCATATTCGGAGACTACAGAGAACAAAGTAGAAGAGAGAAAAGTCTTTCAGAACAACATTGTTGCAGATGTTTTGGTTAGAGTGAAAACATAATGTTGTGAAAATAACCTTGGGCATTTGTCTTCTGGATGCATCAGCACTTTCTGCCTCTTCATGTTCTTTGGCTCCCTGAGTAACATTTGTGTAACTGACCAGCCGACTGAGAAGAGATGAGACCTTTGGTCGGATGTCCAGCTCTTCCTATGGAAAGATACACCTTTTATCCAAAGCGACTTACAAATGAGGACAACAGAAGCAATAAAAACCAACAAAAGAGCAAAGACAATTACAAAGAGAAGGAAATCAAAATTAAAAATGAACCTCAAACAGGGCCAAGTTTTTGTCGTAGTAGTCATTCCTCTTAGATGCTGAGTCTGAACTGCTGAGGAAAGGACTGTCTTCTTTATGATTGCCTTGACCTGCAGAGGGACGACATTTAAACTGCATTTACTGGATTTAACAGGCATGTACATCATTCCAGTGGGTGCATATGGTGTCCATTAGCTTTTTATTTTATGTGTTTATTTATTTATTTTAAACCAATATCTTATAATTCTTAACTTGCTTTAATTATGCTTTTCCATAAATTGGATCATCACACAAATATGAGTTATTTTTTGTAGACTGGTTTAATATTTACTGCCCATTCAACTGATAAATGGATTTTTCTTCACCAGAGAGAGAAAGAGAGAAAATGAAAGAAATGCAACCATTTTTAGTGTACCACCCTCCACCCCCCCATAATAACTGTACGCTTTTGCCCACATTTATTTATGTAATTTCCTGTCCTACGCCCACTAATTAAATGTGACTAGTGTCCTATTCTTTACACTCTTACATTGTGTCATTGTGTAACAACTGAATCAAATGAGATAATTTTATTTTTATTTTTGGAAAAATATGCTCCTCAGATAAAAATTTAAACAAATAATGTATTAATATGAACTGGTGGAGTGTGTGAAGAAATTAACAAATACTGAAGCTTAATTTGTAGTCCTTCATAATTGTTTCATTTGATAAAAGTTCCAAATAAACAAAAGCCTTGCAGCTGCAAGTACACTTGAACCCTTTTCTAACATTGGCACCAAGCATTAAACCCATTTTGTATTTATGCTTCTCTGTTTTTTTGTTTGTCCCTCACCCTTTCTTTTATTATTTTGTTATTATTATGCCCTTTAATCAGGTCACTGAATCTGAACACTTAATCGGTTTGATTGTTTTGTGTCCTCACACTCTCTGCTCTCAAAACAAATGTCAATACAAACACTGCTAAAGGCACCCAAATATAGTGCCAGTCTTAATAACGCATACTGTGATAGATAATAATTTGATAAGTTCATGATAATTTTGCAGTTTGGTCTGTATATCTGTATCCTACTTAGACACTTTCTGCACAAGAGTCTGACACCCACATTGAATACTGTGCAGATATAGTGTTTTTTTTTTTTTTTTTAGTTTTTTCTCTACAGAGGGTAGAAGTCAGACATTAGAAACAGAAGAGAACAAAGTGGAGGTGATATTTCAGAAACAGACATAGGGAAGGGATATATTCCTTCTAACATTAGTCTACATCATCGAATTTGCAATTAATTAGTTCATAAATGTAACCATATAGCATATACTTGCTCACAGATGCATAATAAAAAAGGATAGTAACTGGTTTGATGTCAATATTAAACTGAAATCTCTACCTTTGCAGTTTGCTTGCTATAGGTCTAACTCACCTGCATCCAGGATTAATTTGCCATTATAGGTAGAGTTTGCATGAGCATTGTTGTGGATCAGCATGTTTGTCTAGGCAGGCAGCACACTGTCTATATCCAGGTCAATGTAAACTATTAACTGTTACTGAGAGAGCAGGGGGGGATCAGAATTTACGCACAAACACACACACCATCGCCAATGGTACATTTGCTAAAATGTGTGCACGCGCGCGCACACACACACACGCACGCACACACACACACACACACACACACACACACACACACACACAGACTGACCCTCAGGTTAAAAAAAAGCATCCACTGATTATTTGGTCACTAATCAAATAAGTAGCCTACATTTGTGACACCGAACATGTTCACTGTTTTTAGGTCTCAATATTTTGGACAAAAGACATGCTAAATACTATGACATCCTAAAATGTATTAAAATGTATTTAGTAAATATAACTCGAATTTAAATAAACATAGCATCTTCACTAGTGGTCTCCAATCAATACCCTAACATGACTGTATAAACAAACAAGAACAAAATGGTCAAATGCTGCCATCTAGCGTTACTCGTGAACAAGTTTTCTTCCCTCAATCTCTGAACTAAAATATTGATCGTTTTTAAACACTACAAAGATGTTAACAAGTTGTTTCCTGAGCAAGAAATGTTTGAGAGGAACTGATATGTTTATCGGATTAACAGACATGGCTTGACAGCCCCCACAGAGAATGTGTCTTGCTGTGTAACAGTAACTGCAGGAGGGGGAAGCAAGAGCTTTACGGCGGCAGGTCTGAACACGTTAACAGGACTGTGCCAAAAGCTGCAGATCAAAGCCTAAACTACTAACCTCACACGTGTGGTGTTTAGAGTGAACTGAGAGACTTCACATGCTTACCATAGCAACATTTATCCAGTGGATAAGAACATTACTTGTTTACAGTAAAGATTGTATAGTCATACTTTTAGATGCTACACAGTCATTCGTTTTCAACAATCTGAAAACATGCCACACATTAGCTGTTATTGCAGAGCACAAGGGAAGACTCAGGCACATTTGGTAACCAGCTGTAGAAAACAGCTCTGTTCAAACATCTGTAAACTGTTGTTCAGACAATAGCCCAAAGGCAGACCAGATTTACTGAAACTAGCGATTTACCTCCAAAGTGGAATAATTTGAAGAGACAAAACCACTTTGTGTTGGAAAATGCAACAGCTGATTAACATCCGGAAGAAATGAAATAGCTGGTAAGGAGGTTAAGTGTTAAACTGGCCAAACATCCCATTTATTAAATATTTAAAGCCTTCATTATGAGTCAAAGTCATGCTGTTTAGGCCGATTTAGCCCTTTTTGGCAATGTAATGTGTTATGATGGCATACTTGGTTGCTTGATGTGATTGTAGTAATGAAATCCAGTGTGTACTGTAAGTGCATCGTTAACAGCATGCGTGTTCACTCATGTGTACCTTTGTCTGTGATGTTTTGTAGGCCTTTTAATGTTTTGAGACTAACCTTTGTGCTCATAAACAACATAACTGTATAACCCACTCTGTTTGTCCTGCAAAGACACATCACTCTCTCAATCTTTCATTACAAGTAAACAGCTCCAGTGAGTATCTTAAGAACAGTCAACAGTAGTAATTTAGTGTGACGTATAGGAGACTTGTCAATTTACTGACTTTTACGTTGTATTAATACTTATCAGTTATACATGTTTCATTTTAGGACTATCAGTGGCTTTAACAGTTTAAAGATGATTTCATTTACACAACCAATCTTTTACCAGAGTGTTTCAACTTTTAAAAACAAAAAATGTGGACTGTCTGTTTTACCCCTTTTTCATAAGAATTTGTTACACAATAGCCCATCACTGGTAATAGACTTTCTGAATTAGATGAGTACAGTTGAATAAGTCTGTGGAATTGAACCCTGCTGGGAGAACAGAATGTACGAGAGCTCAATGTGCATTTACAAGGGAGAAGAAGCTGCACTGAACTGATGAAGTTCCAACAATTAGAATCATTAGCAAAAGACAGATAAAATATATACTCAAAAGCACTATATGAAAACAATGCACTGCAAATAATTAATGGACTGTTATTAATGATCATAGTTTTTTTTTTTTTTTTTTTTTTTTTTTTAAACAATGTACTTTAAGATACAAGTCAAATCAACACAGGGCCTATACACTGAAAAAGCCTAAACTGTGCTTTTCCCAGCATGTTCTGTGGCATTAATGGTTAATGGTAGGCTATTGCATTGTTTTTCCCTTTACAGGTTTTATTTAGGCTACCTCATTGAATTTACCTTGTTTTGTAACCTGTTATCATGCGATGTCAGGACGAATTTGTTCCTCTATTTAAAATTATTATTATAGTTGATTGTTACCCTTGGTATGTTTCATGTACCAACTGTTGAGGTATGTGTGGTGTTGAGTGTTTTATGATGATTGACTGTTTTTGTGGCTTGTGTTTGTTATTGTGATGGGTATATTTATTTATGTAAACATGAGATGAAGCAAATAATAGAGCACAATTTAAAACCGCGTAAATAAAGGTAATAATTTCTAAGTTCATACAGCTTGCAACATCAAGAGTTACTTTATCTAAACAGGTGCACTACTGTCTTGTACACTCACAATAGTTTTTTAATGTTTTGAAGTATTGGAAAAATGTAATTAGATTTTTTAAAATTCCTGCACAGAAGTGCCATAGTGAAATAGGATGACAAATCATCATCAAATATTCTGGGCATGTCCAGTGATTCACCTGTTTTAGAAAAACATACATTGGACATTAGAGGCCATACTGAAGATTAATATGTGTTATATTTGTGAAACCTGGATTTGCATGACACAAATTATACATATCTATGAGAATACTCCTGTTGCAGCTAAAATGGTTATTACTCGTAGAAGGCTTCAACTTAATCCACCCACTCTAGAAGACTGAAAAGCAATTGTAATTGAAATATACAGTATAAGATGGAAACCCTTACCTTTTCTTTAAAATCCAAAAATCAAAAGGGGGCTATTTTATGGAGAAGTAGAAAAAAATTTTGGCCTCTGAGAATTAGTAATGATATAATAGATATTATCATAGATAAGTATAGTAAATTTAGCCTTGTAATTGTGCAAAGTCACTATTATATCATACTTTTCCCTGCTGGTTTGTTTTCATATTTATTGCAGTTATGTTCTCTCCTCTTTTTCCTTTCTATTTTCTCTTTATGATAGATCATTCACGTTCTGTAAGCACTGCAAAAAATGTATCCTGAAATGCATAGTGAGTCTGTTGAATTTAATGTAATTTTTTCTTTCATAATTCTGTACTGTATCTTTGAATCCCTTGACAGAAAAAAACAGTAATACTGTGAAATAGTATTACAACATAAAATAACTGATTTTTATTTTAATATACTGTATTTTAAAATGTGATTCATTTTTTTGATGGCAAGAATGATCTTTCAGAAATCATTCTAAATGCTGATTTGCTGCTCAAGAAATTATTTTTATTATCAATGTTGAAAACAGTTGTGCCGCCTAATATTTTTGTGGAAACTTATACATTTTGTGCAGGATTCTTAGATGGATAGAAAGTTCAAAAGAACTTCATTTATTTGAAATATAAATCTGTTTTAACATTATACATGTCTTTGTCACCTTTGATCAATTTAAGGCATTCATGTTAAATAAAATTAATTTCTTTTAAAAAAACTCCCAAACTTTCGAATGTTAGTGTAATTGTTACCATGACCCCTCAGTAGGCTCCAAAGCGGATCAATGACTGCCTTTATACTGTACCTATTTATTAACTCTATTCCTGATCTTGATAAATCCACGAAACAATTTCATATATGAGATTAGTAAGAGATAAGTCAGTTTAAGACATTCTGTGCCTGTCAAGTACAGCTGTCTTTCAACAAAAACTAATACAGGCCCTCTTAGTGGAAGAGGATCTATTGTTACCTTAAGAAGCCAGAGACATTCTTGATCTTAAGGACTGCCAGGCAGCTCCCACTCGAAAGTAGCATGATGTTGCTTTTTCCATGTGAAATAACTACTCCTTCAGGTTATAAAGAGGATGACCACTTTGTGTTAAACCTACTCAGAAATCCATAAAAAGAACTGTTCCAGTTGTGTTAGAAAATTGTTTGTCAAAGAAAACCAGCTGGGATAACATCTTTTCAGCTACATTAAAGTTGTCTCTCCTTAGCTAATACTAATTCTAATGATCTCCGGCAGCTTGTTTTCAGTACTGTACTGAACAGGACTTTATTTCTTTCATAGTTATAGGGAAAAAAGACTCTCTTTATCTATCTTCCTTCCTCTCTTCATCTATTTTCCTGTAAGTAACGTGAAAGTAAGGCATGATGTGGTTCATGGGTTTGACTGAGAGCTGATGCTTTTCCATTACAGGCCTGTTTCAACACAATGACCGCAGTGTGCAGTCCTGCTCTAAACATCGCTGAGCTGACACACTAAAAAACAAAGTTAGTAGTGTGAACACCCTCCTTCTGCTCTGCCCCTCCTAAACTTAAACGATCCACCAGTGCCACTGCCACTCTTCTTCATCAACCTACAACCTTGCTTACACAGAGAAAATCATACAAGCTCATTTGGTATCAAGAGATCTACAACCTCAATGACCAGCCACAATTTCTGCAACCACCTTTTCTGATATCAAGCTGTGCTGTGCAGTGATGCTGACACTCTCAAATCTTCAGAAGACCCTCTATGAGGCCAATGGGTTGAGGCGACTACTGAATTTTAATTCACAAATGCAGACAGATTAAGGGAGAGCACAGGATTTATTCAAGTCAGACCTGCCCTGTCATGGACAAACACATCTTCAACTAAGGAAATTATAAACTAAGAAATAGGATTATGTAACTGTACTTCTGCAAGTATTCCAGCCTGTCATTTCCATACTCGGAGAGGTTGAGAGAAAAAGATTGAGACAGAGAGAGAGATTTTAAAGAGCCAGTGGTCTCAAAAATGCATGGGAAATGCATGACAGGAAAATCACTGTGTGTATATATATATATATATATATATATACTAGTTTATTTTCATACTTTCATTTAAATATACCACTCATCATTTACCGCTAAAGTTTACTGTCTATTTGAGATGATGAGGTTCTTTGTTGTTGTTGCAATTATTAATTTATGACTAGTTATTACATATGGAATTCTGTATGGCAAGAATCTGCATGCACACATTTTCTTTATTTCTTTTTGTTTAATTCCTGCAGTGATTCATTCAATGATTCACTTTGTTCATTCATTTTAATGTGCAACTTCATCATTTGTTCTGCAAGATATCATTAATTGTTTACTAAGCCTATAGGCATAAACATGACAAGACTGGATCCAGTGACACTCTCTTGACCATACTAACAGTAAGCCGTAAGTATACAGTACATTGGCTATATATTTGTATGTGTTATGGTGGGCATATGCCATTTACAAAAGCCTCACTCCCAAATTTGCACCTTTTTTTTACCCCAACACACAAAAGGAAAAAGGACATCTGTGTCTCCACAGACCTGGTGGTCTCTCCATATGCCAGTTACAGCTGCGGTAAACGGATGCTGGTGTCTCTTAATCATGCCTTAGAGCCGCACATATCACTAGCTTACCATTCGTTTCTCTCTTTTAAAATGTGCTAGAGAAAGGAACAAGATGGAGGAAAGAAATGCCAGTTAAACCCTCAGCTGCTGTCTTGGCACAAAGAGAGAGGGCTCCATCTTTTGTGTCCATGAATACTGAGGCCTGTCCCATTATTGCAGACCCCCCCGGTCCCGCCTCTGCGTTGGCTCTTGATTGTTTTCCTTTGTCACCACAGTGGTGTCTGGCATGTCAGTACTGTGCCAAGAGTCCCGGCTTGAGTTACTCTTAAATCCCTCCCCTTATATCAAATATACGTCATTTTAGTGAGATGCAACTTTGCCAACATGGTAAAGCTCCCTCAGAACTTTCCAAAAACTGGGATGTGAGTAGTCATTGGGTCCTGTGACGTTACTGACTGAACAATTGCCATGGTTACCATATTACTGATGGTTTGATGATGTTTGTCAAGAATATTAGAGTTAAATCAAACTTTAAAACTCAGCTCCTGAGGTAGTTAAACTCAAGTTTACACCTCGGGGACTGTTTTTCACAAAGTGACAAATGAAAGAAAAAACTTACCATCTGAGCTAACTGTGTCTCCATGTCCAGGGTATCCTCCCTGTCCCGTGTCTCTGTAATCCACCCAGTTTATTCCCTCCAGACTGTCATAGTTGGACGGAGAGTTATCCTGTACTGGTACCACGGTGAAATGGGGCATATTTTTATCCGTTTAGCGTGAGTATCTGTCTCTCTCTTTCTCTCCTTTTGGCAGATAGCACGTTCCCAGCTGAACTCTCCCTGAAATCTCCAACACATTCCTCTAGTCTTCCCTCACTTCCTCTCAATCCATTAGCATAGTCCCCACCTTCTTCCCCCCGGTCCCTCCTCCTGTTCGGACAAATAGAGAGACTCTGACACTTTGGCCTGTCTCACAGTTTCCCCCTGCTCTCTCAGCTGTGAGTCTCGCTCTCACTCATGTTTCCCGGCTTAAAATGTGAATCACAATCTTCATGAGGAAAAGAACCAGTATGTGTGATGGGTTGTTTCATTATTCAGTTGTTAAAACCCAGATCCTTTACATTCTTTGTATGAAGATTGCTTAAATTCTAAAATTATACCATTTATATGCTAAAATCTCTCACAGAAAAACTTCTATGGATTTTATATGAACATTAAAAGGAAATAGTAAATACCTTGCCAAGGCATGAGTGTACACACATCAGTCTATTCCAAGTTAATAGTTAACAGCTCAGTCATATACATTCACATAATAGTAGTAGTTGTTTAACCAAGACCAAATGGGGTGCACCAAAATTTAGACATCCTATTTTTTAAGCATTAGCAGCATATCTGCTTCTGCTGATAACCAGGGTATATAACTTTGTGATTGTCTTTTCTTGCAAGATTCTTGTCTTTAAGTGATACACAAGGGTGTTGGTGTCTGTCAGTTTAAACATTTCCTTTCAAGGAACTGCATGCAACAAGACCACAAAAGATGTGGGATCACTGTAGTAGTCTGTAATTAAGGTTTCCATTTTTGGTTGCCTAAGGCCATGTCCTTCTGTCGTCCTGCCCGATGCAAGCTAAATGGGTTTGCATTTTTAAGAGACTATAAAATGTATTTGAAAGACTCTTGTGTTTACAGTCTTCAAACACTTAGTAGGTGTATTTTACATTTAAATGATACAAAAGTTAATGTTAAAAAGTCACTTATGCTCACCAAGGCTGCATTTATTTGATAAAAACTGGAATTTGATCAAATATTGGAATTTAAAAATAGCTGTGGACATCTTTGCATTTTGTGTTTGAACAATAATTAACTAACAAAATAAATGAATAAAAAAGCAAAACAACTGTTTACAGTTTTAAAATATTTTAAAATGTAATTTATTCCAGTTATGACAATGCTGTATTTTCAGCAGCAATTTCTACAGTCTTCAGCGTCACATGATCCTTCAAAAATCATTCTAATATGCAGATTTGGTGATAATGGTAATAATGGTACATACATTGTAGTAGGAATTATTACATTGACATTTTAACTGGGTATGTACGATATTGCCTCACAGCCGAAACAATATATATTTCCATTTGTTCAGACAACACCAAGTTTCTTCTGTGCAGAGATTACAAACAAGTTTTTTTTTTGAGGATTCGAACTCGAGGCACCCGAAGTGCAACTGCCAGCATGCAGTCCACAAGAATATCGGCGCCGACTTATTTGTAGATTTAACATTTGTAGATAGTGTAAAGCAAAAGAGCTGTAAAAAAGTTACACTTTAGTATAGGGACCACTATTAACGAATTGCTTATTAACCTATTAACATACCTGTTATTAACATATTGGCTGTTTATTAGAACTGCTAAAGCTTATATTCTGCATGACCATATTCTACATCCCTAATCCTACCCAATACCTAAACTTAACAACTACCTTATTAACTATTAACAAGCAGCAAAATTGGAGTTTATTGAGGTAAAAGTTGTAGTTAAAGTGCCCCTATTATGGATAATGAAAGGTTCATAGTTTGGTTTTGGGAATCCCCAACAACAGGTTGACATCCATGCAAGGTCGAAAAAAAAAAAAAAACTCTTTCATTGTCTTATAATACATTTATTTTTAACCTTACTTGCTCAAAGACTCCCAAACCATTCGCTCAACGATTAATTTTTCCAAAACCCTTCCTTTGCGTGCCGCTAATCTGCGGTGATTGGTCCAATTGGTCTCATTTTCATTTCATGCCTGTAATGCCTGATAAAGCAGGGTTTGTTAGCTGCTTTGTGTACAGCGTTACAAAAGCGGCACCTAGTGGCAAAGAATTAATTTGCATTTTCATTCAGACCAACGCGAAAAGATCAACAAGTGGGCGGGCAATATGCTAATATTTCACGTTGACATCAAACATGAAACGGCTTGGGATTCGTTTTAAAAGCTTAATTTAATTCACTTAGAGCTGTGTTACACACTGCATGAAAGGTAATTTTCAAAAAATCCATAGCCTAATAGGGGCACTTTAACGGTTTGTTAATATTAAGAATTGGACCTTAAAACAAAGTGTGACCAAAAAAATAAAAACCATAAAAATAAATAAATAAAAATTATAAATTAAATTAAATTAAATTAAATTAAATTAAATTAAATTAAATTAAATTAAATTAAATTAATAAATTGAGCTCCTTGTATTTAAATTTTCATAATCTACACACACTTCACAACAGGTCACACATGGGTGACGTGTATGTCACACACAGATCTGAAAGCTGTTGACCAGCTGTGGGTTCACTCCCACCTGTCTCAGCTTGAAAGAGAAAACACCACGATGAGCCAGGCACCCAGTGTTGTATTCACTGAACAAAAGTTGATGGTCATGAATAATGAATAACCAATACAATTGAAGAGACAAGGCAGAACCAGTTATTGATTCATCAGAATTAAAATACTGATGTTCTTAGTGTTATCTGCATATAAAGTACAAATGCCTATAACACCAAGGCCATACTGTAAATGTGTTTTTAATAGAGCTTTTTTTTCTTTTACATAGAGCTGCTTCTTCTTACACAATCAGACAGGAAAACCTGACAGCTAATATCTTCACAACTGTGCATTGTGCCTCAGGTGCCCTCTCATGCCAGAGGTTTTCATGCAGCTGTCATTGGAGACCATATGCTTTGCCTCAAGCCATACAGCTAACACATGGTCTCTTTATACAAGAAAAAAAATAAATAAATAAAAAATAAAATGCAATTATAGTTTGAAGCAACTAGTTAAAATCAAATCCTTCTGGCCTCTGTTTCTATGCATAAACTGAAACTTAATATTGTTTTTTTATCAAGCTATACTGTAAGAAAAACTAGCATGCTAACATGCATGGACCAGTTGAGACACGTTACAATTTTTTGTCTGTATCCTTTTGTACATTTTAATATCTTGCACTAGCAGCTATGAAAGTTGACTCAGTACAAAATGAAATCGTAGCCAACACCTTTAACATTGATATTTATTGAGTAAAGTTGCAGTTTTAAGTAAAAATGCAGTCATTATTTTGTTGTTGTTATATTTACAATATAAAGGTATTTGTAGCGTTTTCAGTTGCACTGATTACACCATAAGGTCCCAGTAAAGCAAGTATCTCAGATTGGGGCCTGTCTGTATGTATATAATGACATAAATTCTGAAGAATTTTCCCATAACGCTGCTACTGTTAGTTATTGCAGCTTCTCTAGTTCCAGTAGTTTTAAAAACAGAGCTGCTGACTGTGGTGTGTTGCTTCAGGGCTTCTGTCCAAGCACATAACTGCTGAAACCTGTGTTACGAAATGTGTTATTGTCATTCTCACAGTCTTCAGTAACGCAATGATATCACTCTAGAATACAGAGTGAAATATTGTTTTTGAGTGGGAAGAGAAATAATTGCTCATAATACTTGTATATTAATAATATATATTATATAATTAAATCTAAGTTTAATGTAGTCTTTATTCTCAAATGTAGATCAAAGTGCAATTTAAACTATTGCACAGTAGATGTCGCTAATGTCATTCTATTAAAGTCCACACTTAAATATCTACATAAATGTCTACTTCCTCCAGCAACCACAAGAGAGCGATGGTTCATGGTTGTGTTTAATGTACCGTAACATTGAAGTCTGACACACTCATAATTACATAAAGATAGATACAATCGCATTTCTTATCATTTTTTTTTTTTAATAGAAACATTATCTTAAATTCTGTATCTCACTGGACCTAATTCAATTGCTTTTTTGAGGCTGATTTTATAAAGTGCAGATTCCCAGGAAGTGCATAGGGTGCCCAGGAAGTACATAGAGTTAGGGCCTGTTGATCTGACAGTGAAGAACTGTCTGGCCAAAAGGACATGCTGAGGGCTATCAGTTCTGTGCTCCTACAAAAGTGAGAAAAACATGTCCTGTTTTTCCAATTCCTTAATCACCCAGTCACCTAAATGACTTTATCCTGCATCTGCAGTCTTCAAACTCTCTTCTCAAGTCACACGGCCATTCTGGATCAACCTATACCGATCTTAATACTAAGTGTAAACATGGCCTTTGTGTCAGTAGTCTTCTCTCTTTTTCTCAAGGTATTATTTAAAAAGTAATATTACCCATAATTTGTAATGTAAGCACAGTGGTCCTCTACACACACACATGATGTATGTTAATACAGCTTCTGAGATACCCTAGTCCTCTTTAGTCCTTTATTATAAGTACGTTTTATACAGTACATTTCAATTATTCAAGTACATTTCCTGAACGGTTATTAAAGACACTCTTAAGACTCTTGGACAATGCTAGTCTGTAAATCTGCTTGAAGAGGAACTCTAGCAGATTTATTTTGGTTTTGTTTGGCTCTCAGTCAAAAACACTCAGTCAGTGAAAGTGACTGCTTAGATGGGTATCAATAGGGCTACAGATTCCTGAAGGACATTATGGAGCAATTAAAAAGTAATTTTTTGACTTTGACTCATTTTAGAAGTGATTAAAAGCCGTGTGACTTGAGAAGAGAGTTTGAAGACTGCAGATGCAGGATAAAGTCATTTAGGTGACTAAATGACCTAAATGACTTTTAGGTCATTATACTGGGGCGTCCCATCCAGGTACTGACCAGGCTCAACCCTGTAATGAGCTTCACATGGTGTCAAACATACCGAAGAAGTTCCATCTAGTCTTGTGCTTGTTTATACAGTACAAGTACACTTTTTGAGGGAACATCCATCTGCAGTGGTCATTAAAAGTGTACAAGCATGCAAAAGGCTTATGTGTTCATTGTGTTGAATGTCACTGTAATAATGTCTATCTATATTATGTAACATACCATGC
Organism: Acrossocheilus fasciatus; assembly: GCA_036784905.1. Classification (NCBI taxonomy): domain Eukaryota; kingdom Metazoa; phylum Chordata; class Actinopteri; order Cypriniformes; family Cyprinidae; genus Acrossocheilus; species Acrossocheilus fasciatus. Next base: position 20,115,880 of record CM071944.1, read on the forward strand.
ATTAATCAAAAAAGCTAAGCAGGGTTGAGCCTGGTCAGTACCTGGATGGGACGCCCCAGTATAATGACGGGGACACTATACTGTCAAAAAGCACCGTCTTTCGGATGAGACTCATGGCACTTCTTGTAAAGAGTAGGGGTGTAACCCTGGTGTCCTGGCCAAATTGCTGCCACTGGCCCTTGTCAATCATGGCCTCCTAATAATCCCCATCCACTTGATTGGCTCTGTTACTCTCTCTCCTCTCCACCTGTAGCTGGTGTGAGCGCACTGGCGCCGTTGTCCTGTGGCTGCCGTCACGTCATCCAGGTGGATGCTGCACACGGGTGGTGGTTGAGAAGAGATCCCCTTTTATGATTGTAAAGCACTCTGGGTGTACAGCAATGCACAATAAAGCACTATATATAAATGCATCATTCATTCATTCAAAAATGTTCATTAACTAAAACACTGAGTGATAATAAGGTATTCAAAGTGATTTCTGTCGTTTTGACAAACCGTAAATATTGTATTTGCCTACTTTAGAAACATTCCACTAGTGGACTTCAATGGTACCCAACAGGGTAAAGGTCTAAATTGTCAAAGGGCTCTACATGATCCCAGCCAAGGAATAAGGGTCTTATCTATAGCAAAACGATCTGTCATTAAACTTCAGCCTATTGTACGTCATGCGTGACCTTTACAATGTGACTATGTAATGCATGAGGTCGAGCTAGTACAAGACAAGCATTTGTGGTTAAAAAGTGTATATATTTCTTTTATTATAATTTTTTTTTTAAGAAATTGACCAAATGTTTTGCTGGATAAGACCCTTATTCCTCAGCTGGGATTGTGTAGAACATTATTTTTATTTTGAAAGTGAACTAATCCTTTAAGCAACTGACTTGTTGCCTCGCTGTCTTATCAGTCAGTGACTTTGCTGGCAGCGTGCATGAAGTCACCTCCTGAAGCTGATTTCGAAAAGGTAGCATAATGGTCTAATGGTCAAAACAGAGAGCGCTTTGGTGATAGATAAGTGTATATTTAATTACATATAATTAAATATTGCAATAAAAGTTAAAAAACATGCAATTATGCAATCTGACCACCAACCGTCAGACCCTTTTTAGCTCAACTGTCATGAAACCAAACACACAGGATAATGCCTGTATAATATAGGGAGGAAATAATACAAAACTCAGTAGACAGGATTTGACACAAATAAATTGTAGCATTTGCAAGTGGTTCCTACCACTGAGCAGCATTTCTCAGCTTTCTAATGCAGTCAGGCTAAAGGTGCGATAATCACAACTAATAATTATTAGAAACATTTTAATATATTATATTCAAACATAATGTGTTAGTATCGAGTTCCACAAGTTTTAAATTTCTTTAGTATACAAATATTACATTTTGAATATTGCTTTGTCCTTTTGAGACATACTTCCTTGCGATATAATTTTGTGCTTAAGTTCCTCACAGTTTTTAGGCACTACACTGCACCAGAAGCTGCAGGCCCGCTGAAGCAAAATGTTCATACCAGGTGTAAACAGGACCAAAAAGAGCAGCTCTATTGGAAGTGACTGGACAAAGACAGACAAAATTCAAGAAAAAACACATATGAAGGTGCAGTATGTAGAGTGAGAAGAAATGCAATGAATCACTTCAGAATTACATAAGCACAGAAAATATATTTTCTTTGCTTTCTCTGTTGTGTGTCTCTGTTTGTCCCTTAAGCCTGAAGGGGTAAAGATATCATCTGAACCAGTCCACCGCCACTGTGGTCCCTGACATCCAGACTCCAGCCAGCTCTCTGTTTGTTTTCCTTTAATGTTGATGGATTTTTCGCATGGGGAAATAATCCCTGTGATGTCGCATCACATTTGCTGATGTTTGAAGATGATTATGTAATGACATGCAATGTGATTTAGGCATCTGATAACAGAAGTGATTGCCATTCCACTTTGTTCAAATCTCCTAAGAAAAGACCATCATTTTGGATTGATTGCTCTGATGCTAGTGGTGGACTTGGTAAAATATACATTCCCACCATCTTTCAAGTGACTCAAAGGAAACTGATTCTGAGAAAGATTTAAAACAGAGAAGAAGTAAAAGAAATTAGATGGAGAGATTGTGAGAAGGTGAATGCAAAATGAATGTGCTGTTTCTTTTTTCTGCAAAGACACAATGGGCATTTGAGTGTACTGTATTAACATTTAAGACCATGTTCAAAAGCAAAAATAGAGACACACCTTTTGATGGTTGATTAAGTCAAATGTAGAAAATCTGATACTAGCAGCAAGAATGTAGCAAGTGAATATGTACATTTAAAATTGGTTTTGTGTGTATAAGTGAACTCAAGAGTTAAATTAACAAAATGAAGTGCACCCCAAAAGAACCATTGAATAGCCTCTTTCAAAAAACCCCACTCATTTCCCATGGCTTAATCTGGAAATCAGTGAATCTATAATTACTACTGTCGAGTTTACTCTGTGCTATAATTGATTTACTTCGAAAGCCTCTTTGCTGTTACTCTTTGCATAACCAAAACTGGACAGTCAGAGGAGACATTGACATTTACACAACCTTTCAAACCTGAGGAGATATACTTGGCCTAGTTTAGTTTTAGCTGTCACAATTAAGAATATTTACAGAAACACTGATAAAACTTTTTGGATTCTATTGGCGAGTTGATGCTTCCCCTTTAAACTGACTCACACACACAGGTTTTGGAGGAGTTCTCTGTTATTTGGGGAACATCCTCCATGCTGTCAGTCCCACTGTTTGTTTTGGCTCCTGAGGACTTCCTGAATCAAATGTGTCTCAGGTTTGGAACAAGAACATAAGTCTGGAAGTTCTGCCTTGAAACAGTGTTTGTCTCTTCTTAAAGTATTACGATGGAAAAAGTATCTTACAAATACAATGGATGTTTTGTGTTTAGTTTAATTTACTTCCAGCGAGCTTGATTTGTCTGTGATCTCTTGACTTATTCTGAGACCAAACTGCAAGATAGTAACAGTTTTTGTTAATGTTGAAAAGTGTGTTGTTAATAGATAAATTGATATTTCATAAACATTCTTGACCAATTGAACTTTCATCCATTTTTCTTTCTTAATCGCGTGTATTCGCTTACGTGAGAGACACGTGTCATGCCTGATGGCAATTGCCCACAATAACCTTGGGAAAAATACTGTTTATATCTCATTTCCTCTTGAGTCAATGCCATGCACTCTTGATACAAAAACATTTCAAAGCCAATCCCCCCCCCCCACTCTTTCCATCTGTAATGCGACTTGGGATAGTAATACACTAAAACTAAAACAGTGATGACATGTCCTTGACACTTAAGATGTGTCAACAGGCCCTCACAGCAGACAAAACACTAAACATGTGTGCTATGTAGTTTTAAACAAACCTACGCAGTTTTGTAGCTGCTGCCATTCACTGGCAAACAGCAAGAGTGCTTCCATCTCAGACACTGGTCTAGTGTAAGAATGACTAGACGTCGTACTCCCCCAGTGCTGTGACCTGGCGGATTTCCTTCTGCATTTGTGAGGCAGTTTTGAAGCAATATCAAAATAACCCCCACTGAACAGACCGAGATAGAACATGTTATCAGACTAAACAGCTGATAGGAATGTGTGATTGTTGCCTTTGGACAGTCCAAATTACCAGAACGTCTTCATGAAAAGCTTTACAAAAGGCTTTCTGATTTAATGGACGTATAACATTTTGTATATATAACGCTATATTAGAAATGCAAAGTCGGCAACACCAAAACTCCGAAAGTATCAAAGAAATGTATTTAAAAAAATGTACATAATGTGTTACGTTTCGAGTACGCAGGCTCTTCATCAGACAAATGAACAACACTGATATGCCTCTCTTTATACCTCCAGGTAATCAAAGGTCACATGACCTAACACAATATTGTTGAATTGTAGATTGAGAATTGCATTTTGTTATTTTGCATAGCTTTATATGTTTTGTTTTTGTTTTTGTTTTTTCCTTTTTTTTTTTAAATTAATTTCTTTGATACTTTTGGAGCTTTGGTGTTGCCGACTTTAAATTTCTAATATGCTTCTACTTGTTTTTTAGTCGAGCACCGATTTGAGATCGATGTGTGTGCTGTTGCTTACTCTATATCTAAAGCTATGAATTCTAAATTGAAATATTTCTCTTTTTTGAGTTTTCAGTTTGCAGTTAGCCCCGTAGCTTAGCATACTGCTGAAGTCAGACTGCTAAATTATCATGGCAGTGTTAAAAGAGGGAAGTTGCGACATATTTTTTTTTTTTTTTTTTTTGGAATCACGCATGTCACATTAGAGAGCATCAGAGTACTTTTCTTGCAGTTTATTTTAAACCATGCATTATAATATGTTGCAATTCCTGATGATGTTACCGGCCAACTGAGTTTTATTTATTTGACTAAGCCATTTTTTTCTTACATTTGGCACTTGTGGAGAGTGTTAATTTTGGACCCTTCTTTTAATAAAATATGGGAAGATGGGAAAGTAGTTGTAAAGATTATTGCCCAATCCCATGTGTAGCAGTGTAATATTTTGCATTAAAGATAATTTAATCCACTATTTTACTTCAGAAGTAATTAGGGAAGTTTGATCAGATAGAAAATTTGTTTTTGTACACCCCTAAGATGAACAAGAGTTCTTATGAGTGCCACTGTGTATCTCCTTTAGCTGGAGACTCAAAATTTCATTTGAAACCGGATTACATGGATTGAATGTATTAAAGTGATTTATGTCCAGGCATTCTCAGACAGATGATTGCAATCTTTAAAAAACAAAAAAAATTCATAATAAAGACTATAACCCATGGCTTTACTTTGTCAAATTCAGATACCCTGATGCATAGTGACGGTGCATCATTTTCCATAGTTTATTATGTCTAACTGTAAGTTAAAGTTTTTTTTTTGGCTATACCTACTGTGGTAACTGTGGTCTGTGGTAACCACAATATGACAGCTAGACAAATGTTTAAGCATCTTTTCTCCAAATAACTAACTGAGTGCACCATTGCTCCTAGAATGTTATTTATAGTCTAATGTTATGAGAGTCCAATTAGTCGTAGATTTTGGTTTAGTCCACAAAGTCTGTACTCAGTGCCAGTCTCTCTTCATGTCTCCTTTTTAAGCCTCAGTGGGAGTCTATTTGATGACAAGTGTGCTTCTGTGCTGTCGCGTTTTATTAGGGCAGAAAAACAAGTTTGATTGAGTGTGCTTCTCCATTAACCATGTAACAAAAACACCCACCTCAATGTTCACAACTTCATTTAGGCCTGTGTGTGTATGAACATACATGGGTGTCTCACATTTGAACATCAAGATACGACAATTCTCTGTCTCTGTTTCTGCCTGTCTCTCTCTATTATTTCTAATTTTGATCCTATTTTTTCTACCAGTTTACAACTGCCAATTACTTACACACCAGGGAGTCCTTGAGATAGGAAAATTCCCACAGCAATACGGGGTTTTTGATGTTATCAGTCAGAGCTTACATCTTTGTTGTGAAAAGTCTTCTGTCTCTGCTTTTAACTTGCGTAATCTTTGCCTCTTCTCTGCTCTCCTACACTCTCCAGGAACCAATGATTGCATCCTGTACGGAGAGAGTAATATTACCACAGCTTTCAGCAGATATTTAAACTTTGTGAGAACCCATTTTCAAATGTGCAAATGTATTTCAATAATAAAAACTTATTCAAATGTGACTACTCGGCATGTTTCCAAAATTTGCCACTGGGTTATTTTCATTATCTAGCAAAAAAAAATAAATAAAATAAATAAAATAAAATAAAATAAAATAAAATAAAATAAAATAAAATAAAATAAAATAAAATAAAATAAAATAAAATAAAATAAAATAAAATAAAATAAAATAAAATAAAATAAAATAAAATAAAATAAAATAAAAACTTCTGTGTATAGGCATGTATACAATTATTATAATAATACTTACAAAAACACAATTAACTTATTAACTAAAATATAAAAATAAAATGTAATTCAGAATATTATCAAAAACTATAATAGTATACAGTATATACAGTATACTATAATATCACTGATTTGAAATACTTAGAGCATAATGGCTTATTCCATCTATGAACTGCCGACTTAGTAAATTATAACATTTGCATGGTTAGAGACCAAGATAGTTTTTATTTTAAATGTCAATTAGGGGCAGCTGTATCTGAAGTTGTGATACCATGATTTGAGAATAGTATGTGGAATTATATTATTCAATAATTGTACAGCAAAACTATTTTATGTAGAGTTAATGTTGAGATAATTATAATTGCATATCAATAAATATTTATTTATTTATTTATTTATTTAGATTTTTGAGAACACTATCAGACATAAAAACAGAATTCAGAATGTACAGTTCTACTAAATGCCTCAAACACACTGTGAGTATCTACTGCTCGTTCTGTGAGCAATATGTATCAAGCCAACAGTGAATGAGCTGTGAATGGTCCGCAGGAGGAGGTTTGAGAACTTTGTGCCAGGGATGGCTGTCTGAAGTCACAAAAGTTTTGGTGTTTGAGGGAGTAAACAGGAAACACAGTTGAACATCACCACCAATCTTTGCCCAAGAGAGCGGAACAGAATCATGGCAGAAAGGAATGGTGGGTAATTAAATGCACCCTCAGTGGCCGCAGTCGCTATTACTGTAAATTCCTCAGTGTGCAGCGGCTGCAGCATGTGCTGATCCAGTCAGAGTGTTTTCTTCTGGCCGACTGAAGACCCATCAGCCCTGCATTAGCTGCTCATTTTCAACAATCAGATAACGTACAAAGTCGCTCAAGCTTATCTGAATCACTGAAATGAACCATACAATATTAATTAAAGCCTGAGCAACACAGAGGCTAATTTCATAGCCGACATTTTATGTATGCAATTTAATAATGTTTTTACACTGTTTGCATAGTTTTACAACATCCACAAACTAGTGGAAATGGAAAAAATGCACAAACTAGTTTTTAATTTTTTTTCTATTTTATTGATAACAAATAATTTAAATAATAATAATAATAATAATAATAGATTCTGTTACAATAAAAATATATATATTTTTAATTATTATAATAACAAGTATTATTATTATTATTAATCATCATCATCATTTGTATTTATATAGATCAACCTCTGGTGCATAAAAGTTAGATACCTTTAGTACTTAAAGTTGTGTGTTTGCATGCATATACAGTTTTGCAGGAGACAAAATATATAACATTCAGATTGTAAATTACTTCATACATATTTAGCTTTTTCTTTTTTTTTTTTCTTTATGCGGGATTCGGGGAAAAAAGTAATAGTGCATCCATTGTTTTGAATTTCTCCAGAAAACAACAAGGCTTATCTGGCAGCTGCAGTCCTACACATGCAACATATTTGGCCCACTGCACTGGAAACTAAATGGAATATTAGAATCTACCGGAAAACAAAATTCCATATCCCTCTTGTTTCTCAGAATCAGTTATCTGCAATCAACACTGCAAAGGTAACTGACTGATCTACCCTCGCTGGACTATGGAGTCCATACTTTTACTCTCTGGCACAGCAAACAAAAATAACCACTGGGAATGTTTACTCTACTGAAGAAGACCATTGATTCCTGGCTTCCTCTGTTACACCCCAAATAGTCTCCGTTAAGGGAGGAAATGCCCTGCAGTGACCCTGTTTTCTAACATTTAGAGATGTACCAAAAAGCCATAGCACTGGAAGATGTTATTCAAAAGTGAAAACAGTAATGGAAATGGACTGCGCAATACTGCTATTCAGAAATCGAACACCAAGTTCAGCTAAACCTGCGGCCGACTGTTTGATGGTAGAAAGGAAGGAAAAAACATACCACTTATCAGTTCAATGCACCTGGGTTATCATATAACATCTCATTATTTATTTATTTTATTTTTAATTAATCCTCATTAAAATTTTCTTGTAGCGCCAGATGCTCACACCATATTATATTATTCCAAAAAAATGCTCACATGGACTCTAAGTGCCGCATGATAAGGTGATCATTTGTTAGTGGTGCTTAAATCGAAAATTAACTTACAGTCTTTGTGATAAACTGCAATCTGTGTAATTAAAAATAATGAGACGGATTACTGGGAGATGATCTACTGCTATGGAACGTTTCTTGTTGTCAGCAGAGTTTTTCATCTTGGCTTTTGCTAAATATTGAATTAATCTTCTTCGGACAACAACACGCTCTCTGTCTCATTTGTCGGATTTAGGTCTTCTCTGGCTGTCGACAGAAAGTATAGATTTTATCAATGCGGTCACATGGATTAATCTTCAGCAATTGGATTACAAGGAGAGAGCAAGGCCCTCAGTATGAAGAGAACCAAAAAACCTCTTTAATTGCATTACAGCTGCAGAGAGTCTGCAATTAGCCCGCTGTCTGTGGAGAGCCAGCTTGACTTTTATTGGCTAAGCAAATTTGATGAAAGTTTGTGGTTTTGACCTTTTTGGTGCATTAAGCAAGAACACAGGGCAGACCACAGCAGATAAGATGAATAAGAGTGGGGGAAGAGGAGAGAGTGAAAGACATAAGCAGAAGGAAAGAGGCAGGGAGAAAGTGTTATCAGTGCTGAATATCTTCCTGTATCAGGAGCGCTGGGAGAACAGAGTGCGGAAATTCAGAACAGGTCATCTCTCTCTCATCAGCGAAGGATACACAGACCGGAATAACTGAGTTTAGGAGGATGGCCGAACCGCAAATAAAATAAAACACAAGATATCCTGCAGCTGAATTCATATAACTTATCCTCAGTTTATATACAGTAGTCTTATCCTGGGAAATACTACGCTAGACATCCTAAAGATCCAGTCTCCGCTAATTAAGCTGCTGTAATTGCTTTATTATAATTAATAGAAATTCATAAAACAAACTTACTGTACTCTTCATATCTCCTTCAACCATCAGCATACTTTTAAATAGGATAAAATAATAGAGAAATCATTATTTGCATTAAAAATGTAAAAGGTCTGGTTTCTCTCATAGCAAACACACTGAGGAGGTCACAAAGGATTTTTAAGGGCAAATATTATTAAAGAAAAAAGAATGCTAATTACTTTTAGCCAGTATATAAGCTTCCAATAAATTGTATTTACAATATTTGAGTCAATTTTAGTCAGCATGTTCCAGCTAGAGATCATCTCTCAAGAGTGTTAATCTTTTTATGTTATTTTATTTGTAATTACCCACATACATTTTCAATATTATTGCTCTACTGACTCATGCAGTCTCTGTTCATTATAAATGAGTATCAGTCTAGCTACTGTTTGCTTAATGTGTTTTGGAAAATCTCAGTCCTGATTCCTGAAAAGCAATTACACAGTAATCTGACAGACTCCACTCTCAGCGACCTTATTTACACACACAGACACTACAGGGGAAAGTTAAAGCATTGGTGACCCATTAACTTTGCTTGTTAAGTACACATTGTGAGAGGTGGAGTGACCTTTCACCTCCAGTCATCCTGAACTGTGGCATTCCAATACAGTTTATAGTTTGATTAGTTTTTACTCTGAATACACTGATATTGTTGGTTCTTTGAGTTTTCCTGTAAAATAATGTTTTTCCTGTCTCTTCCAGTCTGCGTCCATCTATAACTTGCAGAAACTTGTCATTTTCACTCCTTCATTCATTATTTTCTCTCCCAAGATTAGACAAACTGAAGCAGAATAAAGCCTCTAATCTCCTTTCAGGCAATTAATTCCTGCTGTCTCCTGCGCATGTAGTCTGTCTGTCTTTCAGACTAATTGGCGTCGTTCCCTTATTTTTTGTCTTTCGGCAATTTTTCTTTATAGGCAAATCATTAAAACCTTTTATTTTCTCAATACCAGGTCAAGGGTACATTGTTTCATTTGTTCTGTAGGATTACATATTGTGTGCTGAGTCTGAGGAAAGAGAAAAAACTGAATTTTCCTCCCTAACAAAACTGTATGCCCAATTTGTCATAGTGAAATAGAAAATACGTGAATTAAAACATTTTGTTATTAAAAATATTGACAAGACTGTCTGTTTATTTCTGATCTCAAGATTCAGATGCAGGTTTGTGGAGATCCTCTTCTGTAATATGTAATGCACTGTAGATAATATCCTGTAAAGCCTAACATATGAAAAATGTAAAAAATTGTCAGAAAAATCTTGACTGATGTATAAAACCTTTTTTTCTGGGAAAAAGAAAAAAAAGTGTTTATATATGCAAAAAATTGCATATGTGTTGAGTATTACATTTTATACATCGGGTTTTTTGTAACTTATATAATAAGCTAAATGGAGCTCATACTCAAGGTGGGAAAAAATATGCAGTTTGGTGCAGTTGCTGATAGGCCTATTTATATGGCTAAAAAAGAAGATGAAATTCTGATAGCTTCTGATAAATATCACTTGTCAATCTATATTTCCAAATAATATGTCTGATATAATAAGATAGTATATATTTTAGTTTTATGATTTTAGTTTTACAATCAAAGCTCTGTAAATTTTATGTTTGGTGGCAAAACATACAATGCATGCAGTACAATGATGATTAAGAGATAAACTTTCCGCAGAAGCCTGGTGTATTATATTTGATACTCACATTTTAAGTTGATTATTCTAAAAAATGATGTATGGATAATCAAGAAAACCTAAGCTGCTTCCGTCCAGTAAGTGTTTATGTTTAACTATTGCTAATAATATAAAAGCCATTTTTATGTTTACTTCCTAAAAATTCAAAGTAAATATTACTTGTATGTTTAGAATTACATTAAGAGGCCTCTTACTTACTAAAAAAGTTTGAACTATCACTCAGACAACACTGCATAACAGTTTTGATCATGTCTATAATTTTGAGGCCTTAAACATTTTTCTATCATATATCATACAGTAGATTTTATAGGTCTAACTGATTAAGTAGTCAATGAGCATATATATATGCTAAAGAGGGATTAATACATTGTCAGCTTTTAAAAAAATCAAGATTGGTTCATAAAAATGATTGGCCTGGTGTCTGTAAATATTTGTTCAAAACAGTTTAACTGACTCTTACACTGTTCAGTGGATATCATGAGTCCCACAATGGGTCCGCCAACCCATCTAGCTTTAACTTTCATTGAATGTACTGAAAGAGAGAAGAGGAGAATCTTCCAGCTTATGAATTAATGTGTTGTGCGAGAGAGGGGACACAGGCTCGGCATCAGTGCAGCTAAGGCTCAGTGTACTATACATCCAGCGAAGAGACGGGTGAACAGAGCACAAACAAAAAGCAGAATGCTATTGAGAGAGAGAAAACAGCACTGTCAGCCTGTGCTCAGCAGAACACAACACTTTTCTAGTCTATTTATCAATATGACCAAGGGTCAGAAAATGATGAGCACTGTCACGTTTGTGTGGTAAAAACAAAACCTCAACAGAAAATGCTCTATTAAGAACAGACAAAACACTGATTTCAATGTGTGTGTGTACTGGAAAGGACTTTATTGTTATAGTGTGCATATTTGAACTTTTTCATATATATTTGTCACTTACAATCAAAAGGACAGTTTTGTAGTTGTACACATTATTCTGTAAGCATCACTCAGAAATGCCAGAGCTGCTCCGTTTACATTCATGTGGTTACGTCACCCCTGGTTACACGGAATAATACATTTCTGAATATTTATATCTTTACCGACATCACACAGCATGATATAACAGTTGACACTTTGCTTAAAATGTTTTACATTCACGTTTTATAAAGAATTTGATACATACAATATTAGATATATAACAAAAGAATATATTTGTATCTCTTTATATGTCGTAATCCACATATGTTGCTTGCTTCCTACCAGTGATCGTGTTTTCTGTCATTTTTTGTATTTCAAATGATTCTACACAAATAAATAAAACACAAACCAACATAATGGGAGTTGATTTTGACACTTCCTTCAAGCGAAAAAGCCACAGTGAACCACAAAATGTATGCGTCATCTCGAGACAAAGACAACCACATAGACTATTGATTTTGACTAGTTTGAAAACCTAGAGACCTAATCTGTTAGCTATACTCGCACACAGACACACACACACACACACACACACACACACACACATTCCATACAAGGTGTGAAATGCTCAAAGGGACAAGATGATGTTGGGATTTTACCACAAGAGCTCAATTAATTGAATTGTCAGTGTACAGTGTAAATAGATTTTCAATGTCATGTCAAACAGAATTCAAACTAAATAAGATAAACCCCTGCGTAGTGTATTTGAACATTGCTGCTTTACATGGTCAACTGGACTTTCTTGAGTTTAACATATAATGTTCTTTGTCTTTGATCTGATGCTTTTGAATCTCTTGAAGGGGCAAAAAAGTCTTGTCCAAGGTAGCGAATTTGTCACAACAATAATTGTTGCTCTGATCCAATGCCATAAGTAAAACATAAAATGTTGATCCATTGACTCGAAACACTAAAAAAAACCCTTTTCTTTAAAATTTAACTATGACAAAAGAAGAGCTCTTAAGCTCTACTTGAGGCAGATCATTGGATCTCAGTTCGTTTTGAAAGCTATGAGCGTAAATTGAGCGTCCCTTGGCATAGAGTTAATTGAGACTCTCTCTCAATGAGATGCTTTACTCATGAAGCACGTCCCAGCACTCTCTTCATGGATAGATAAGGCACTGACATAGTGATGTATGTCTGCTTTGTGAGGTGTGTCAAAAAGGGAAAAGATGTGCTTGAAAAAATGCTTGGTGGACACTTGATGTAAGACAGCTGTTGCAAAACCAAACTATTCTTGGGAAACAAGGTAAAATGTGGGAAACTCACAGCTGCGATCTAACATGTACTGTAGCAATGACTCAAAACGCTCCAAACCTGTTATATGGCATGAAGGATTTCCTGGAATATCAAGGGGGTTTCCATTTCTCAGTGTGTTACCTAAACCTCTACAACTTGCACCCCCACATACTCCATATAAACACACTCAACTTCCCAGCCATACAGAATAATATAGCTTCAGAGTGTTTTTCTGCTTACATTTTCACACACAAAAACCAAAAACTAAAACAAAAAACATATAAAAAAAAGAAAAACATCGTAAAACATACCTGTTTTACTCCCAAATTAAAGTATTTTGAAGTCTTTTGAGAGTTCGGACTAAAACCTAAGGGTATGATTTAAAAGGAAGTACAGGCGCAACATTTATTTTGCCCTACAATATAAAAAAGTCAAGTCAACCACTGAACACAAATGGAGCAGACTGGACAGTACAGTGTGTGGTTGGGAAACGCACAAAGCCGTTGCTTCATTCTGTCCTTTTCTCAGGGGACACTTTTCAAATGGTAAAAGACCTTTGCAGAAACATTTCTCTCTCTCGCACACCATATCTTCTCCAGCATTCAAGTAGCATTTGAGAGGGCACTCCCACCTGACCCCTTCATCAGATGGATAACCAATGTCTGAGCTGGAAAGAAAAAAAAAAACAAGACCAAACGTACAATAGAAAAACTGTGAGGATGTTTCTCTGTGACATGCAATTCTCTTCAAATAAATATCGGTGAGCTATAATTGTACCTTTTGCATTGTCTTACCTTGAACTGCCTGACATTACCCTCCGTCACCATGTGATATTCATGTTCTGGAGTAATGCAGTACGCTGTCCTCTGCAATGGATATTAAAAACCAAAAGTGAACTAGCAGAAATAAACACACAGCAATAATGAACCACAAATTTAAACAAAAACTTCATTATCGGCTCAGAAACAGATGGCAATGTGGCATTTTATTCTGCATATGCTAGATGATCTCTGAAGCTATTTAAGATAGCATGCTGCTTGTGGAAAATATGAGTATGTAAGCACTGAGCCAGATGTCAGTAGCATGTTTGTGGCTTTGGGAAGTGGCGCATTTAGAAATGAAAACATCTTTCAGTTTTAGGGCCACACAAAGGGATGAAGCAGATTTAAGTCATGGACAGATTTATTGAGGTCATTCAACGTATGATGAGATTGAAACAAGGAATCTGCTAAAAGTTAGCTCTGCTGGAGTGAAAATGAAGTGGTGTATGAACATAACACCTAACATAATCTGATAAGATGATTTAAAATATAATTCTAAATTTTAATTTTTCTTATTTCACTTCAAGAACTGGACCTAAGAATTAGATATGAAACAGTGTAGTATATCTTATTTTTTCTTTTCCTTTTTTCTTTGTGTCCTTTTTCAAATATAAATGTGTCACTTGCTAGTGTGTGCTTGTGTGTGTGTGTGTGTATGTCTGTGTGTGTCTATAGCATTAAACCATATTTTGAGGACAAATTTATAGTATTTATAACTTGCTGTATGCAAATAATAATAGAAGTCCTCAGTTAGACCATTAAGACAAACGTGTGTTTACTAACCTCCTTGAAGGTGCCTGGCAAAATAAGGAATTTGTAGATGGCGTAGATCGGTACAAACAGCATGGAGGACAAGGCTATGAACCAGCCCACCGTATTTGACCAGCGAGGGAAAACGTATTCATCATATCTCAATTCGCCGGAGGTAACAATGCTGGCGATTACCACGAGCTGCACAGAAAAAGAAGTCAGGAAGTGCAAAAACAATAAGGAGTAATTCACTGTTCTGTACAAATGAACCAGATTTGTCTAGAAAATAAAAAGTTATTTTTACTGGTTGAAACTATTCAATTGCATCGGCTATATTCCAAGTACAGTTGAGTAAATTTTTCGGTTAACTGAAAAAAGACATTTAAAGTGTAATCTGACAGCGGACAGAGAAAGACATTATTTCCTTAAAGGGGTTATGACATGAGAAACCACATTTCCCTTGATCTTTTGACATAGAAGAGGTCTTTGTATGCTTAATACATCCTGCAACTTAAAATGTCCTCATCATCAATGAAAAAGCATTTATGTAACCCTCAGAAAACGGCTCGTTTGGATTCAAGGTGCCAGGTGACATCACCCGGGCACAGTCGTTTGCATATGACCGCCTCCAGAGCAAGTAATCCTCTCACCATAGGCCCCGCCCACTGGTGTTCAGGCGCTTAACAGCTGACACTTGATTACGCTGAATGCGAGTGTCGCATTGGGTCAAAAGCTAATAGAAATTACAATCACTGCTGTTATCCACACTGGATACAGTATACAGATGCACGTTCGCTTTCTGACACAGTCCACGCACACGAGTCTGTCGTCAATAGGACAGATAGAGTGAGAATGTTCGATTTGACGCGTTTGGTTTAAATAGCTCATCTGAGTCTTTGTACACATATCAGAAAGTTCCCAGTCTAAGGAACAAGTGGATAGTTTATTTGTAATGGCATCCCAGATCATGGGCCCATTCTTCGTACGTCACTAACTCAGTTAGATGGATTTGATTGTTGACGATTAGGCATGATCTTGGATTGTTTGGTTCTTCGAAGCTCACCCCGGAGTTGCTGTCATAGCATCTGGTCCGTAAGCTTAAACCTGCTCGGGAGCAGGCTTATTTCATGTAAACAGGATTATATTGCATATTTTTAATCAAAATTTAGTCTTAAAATCTGTCCCAACCACTGCTACTTTATTACAAGAGTACCCTACTGATCCAGGGACAATAATGTTAAATAATAATAATTTAAAAATTATATTGAAAATACTATAACAATGTTGTGTAGTCTATAGGTTAATAGACATGGCCAGGTTTGCTCATTAAAAGATTTATTCGTCATAAAATAATTACTTCATTAATTGTATTAGAGTTTTACACACATGCTTTACAGATGATGTACAGTAGAGTCATGCATTAATCTGATGACAGACAGAGCTATTATGGCAGTGGCTTGATGGAGTGCATGAGATGCAGATAACTTGATCTTGACCCTTAAGAAACTTTAATTAATGCTGTCACGTAACAAATCTTTTGCAAAGATAAAATTAAATGATTTGCTAATTCCTACATTAAAATAAAAATGTAAAGCCTGTACAAATATTAGAAATTGTGAATATAAATACTTGGGAATCATGTAAAAAAAAAACAAAAAAAAAAACATTTCATTTATCTATCATAACATTTATATAGTTTTGTTCGCTTGGCTGTTTCCTTATAAAAGTTCAGAAATTTGTCAAGTTTTTCGTAAGGTGTCTTTTTTAATGATATGATGTCTTTATGTTGCTGTCTTGCCGCCAGCCAATCGCTGCATTGTTGATCATGGTTTCGAGTATTGATACATAAGCCCCTTTTAAACCAACCCATGAACACGCAATTATCTCAGATATCCCAGTCCAGCCATACTAATCATCAACAACAGGTGCGTTCGAAGAACCAAATTAGTGTCATGGAGAGTTCACAAAGAAACATTTGCTGAAAGTAGGCAAAGTCGTCGGATCACTGTTGTTTTCACACTGCATGACTGTCTGGGATAGCATTCAGCTGCTGCTGTGTTCACATCGCACGATGGATCGACGACAGGAGGCTACAAACTGCATGACTTTACAATACGAAGAATCGCTGACAACTGTGTGTCTGGTCTGCAAACTACGTTTCACAACCAAACGCACACGAGAAGTGATAAGGAAATAACGCAATATCACGCTGATATAAGGCTTGTTTGAGATGCGCCTCACCTCGCCTGAAATGTAGGCGAGAGCAGGCGGCTGCAGTGAGGGGAGGAGTGAAATAAGCGCAGTCAAGACAGACAGTTCTGAGCTCTCCAAGTGGAACAGATCAAACGAGATCTAAGGCGGATATTGTGTTATTCTCACTAATGTGCTGTGCTGCTGATGAACATGAAATAATTTCAGTTCTGCTGCTTTATATTAAAATAAATATGATGAACAAGACACTCAAAGTGCTTTCTATTTAATTCCATACAAAAGGCGTATTTATTATTAATTTTTACTTTAAAACAAACATGTATTTTAGATTTTTATAGAAATATGACACCACTGAAATATGCACAACAATATTTTTTGGCACACGTCAGCATGACATCAGAGCAAGTCGGACGTAACTCGGACACTTTTCTAACCAGCATGCATTTCACGGTGATCAACGGTGATCAGTTCTGTGCAGATTTTACTCATCTCAAACGAGCCTATTGTGGTTTATAACTCCTCCCCAAACTTCATCTGTCATCACAGATGTGTTTTTCCATCAGAACTCATTTCACACAGCAGGGTTTTGAATTGCCGACAGGTCCAGATATTTAGCATGCCAAATATTTCATGGGTGTTGGTGACACATTGGCGGTTCTCTCTGAGATTATGTATTTGATAATACACACTGTGTGATTGTCACTTAGGGGAATGAGCACCATTTTGCCTCCGAATTGCCGGCGATTTCACAAAACCTGTCAGCGAGTGAAAATCGGGGCTACAATCATGCAGTGTGAACTCGGCATTAATCGAGCTGACAGACAAGAAGAGTGAGGTGAGAAAGACAAGATGATGTTGGAAGATTTAGTTTATAAATGAAATACAAAAACGCCTGTTTGGCAATATTTTGGATTTTGCGTGTTAATTCTTGCCGTTTATCTAAGGTGATTTTGGAAGTTTTTATTTATTCGTTTCTTATTAATTTGGTTCCACAGTGTTTGCTGAATTTTTTATTTACTTAAACTTTGTGTAATTTATTTATTTTATTTTACATCAATGTGTAATGCCGTGTTTCCAAGCTTTCTTATTGGTTTCACTAATAAACCTTTTATGCTTCTTATTTATTTGGTTCCACAGTTTGCTGATTTTGTTGTTGTCCATTTGAGCAATTGACGCCAAATTGGTGCTAATTCGACGGGCATTCACGAGCTATTAAAAAGCAAAAGAAACAGGGGAAAAGAGGGTAAACTCAACCAATGTACACCCCTCCCCTCCCGGTGATACCAGTATTACCGGTGTTGTCACACGTCGATTAAACGGTGGGAAAATTTTCTCACCGTCACAACCTTGTTGAAAGATGAAGTGGAACTAGATCAAAACCGTAAGTAAATTATTTCCTAATGCTTTGTTTGGAAATGACCATTTCATTTTGATTATGTTGTCAAAACATTCACATGCAACAGTGAGGGGGGTTGATACTGTTTCCTATGCAATGACGTTAGCCAATCATAACAGTGGCTGAATACTGACAAGCATTAAGGAAATTCCCCTTAAAAACATGTTATTTTAGACAGAGGGTAATCTGTCTATAGTCATTTTTCTGCATAATTATTTGCTTTTTTTTTGGTTTTGCACAAAAAACTTTAGCACTGTAAGTAAACCTCAAGGAAAAGAATGAAAAAAAAAATCCATGTCATGACCCATTTAAAAGTCAAATTACATCAGGTGTTATGTTCATACACCCCTGTTTCACTCACCAGCAAGAACGTTGGACTGATGAACTTCCAGCAGACTCTCCAGTAGATCCCTGGTTTGAAGCCTGTCATGCGTTCAATGTCCTCACTAAATCTATCCACGCCTAAGGGACAAACACACAAAGAAATTAGCAGCATCTGGACATCATTTCAAGATAAAAGTACCCAAGACCTTTCTCTGAATTGCGGTTTCTCTTCTTACAATATCAATGATGATCTGAACTCTTTGTACTGTACTCTTAGACAGCACAATACAATATAAAGTAGATATGAGAAGTTTTGGATCTTAGGAAGTGATGTAATGGAATACAGCACTGACAATCTTGACATTTTAAAGTCCAGAGGCTTTAAACTATTTGTTCATGTTTGCTCTTTGGGAGAGGCAGAGATCCTTCATATTCATGAGGTAACCATGGATCTTGCATTAGTAATTGCATAAAAAATATTATAGACAATGTGTTGGAATGTACAGTATGCAAACAATTTTTGAAATTCACAGAATACACAGTAGGACTATAATAAATGACCTCCCTCTCCTTGCAGTAACTAGAACTGCAAATGTTTTGGAATAATTACAAAAATATAGAAAGTTGAGATAAATATATAATTTTTTTGGTCTTCAGATTTCATTGTCATAGCTCTGATCTGGTTCATATCTCTGATCTTACTTGCACTGTAATGCATTAGTGTCTTGAGGCTGGGTTTCTCAGTCCTACTGGAAGATGCAGAAGCTCCACTGACGACCATTCAAAAGTAGTTGTGTATGCAAGACATGGACACAGTACATGGACAAAAGTATTGGGACACCTGACTATTACACTAACAGGGACTTTAATTACATAGTTTTCTAAATATAGAGACATTAATATGGAGTTGGTCCCCTCTTTGCAGCTTTCACTCTTCTGGAAAAGCTTTCCACAAGAATTTGGAGTGTTTCTGTGGGAATTTGTGCCCATTCATCCAGTAGAGCAATTGTGAAATCAGGCAGTGATGTTGGATGAGAAGGCCTGCTGTGCAATCTCCATTCTTGTTCATGCCAAGGGTGTTCGATGGATTTGAGGTCAGGGCTCTGAGCAGGCCAGTCAAGTTGTTCCATACCAAACTCATCAAACAATAGCTATGTTTCCATCCACCTATTTTTATGCGCATTTTGGGATATCACATAAAAAAAAAAAACCCTGGATGGAAATGGAAAGATGCTCATAAATTCTAAAAAATGTGCATAAAAACTTATATGCTCAACCAAGTAGGATAAATGTCTTATCCGGTAAGAAAACATGAACACAAACTACGATGGAAACACTTTCACCAAATAAATTCCTTAATGAGCATCAAAAAAAGACTTTGTGATGGGACAGCATAACTGGACCAAAACAGACCGATCTCATTGCACAGCATCGGAAATATTAGTTTTGTCATTCTAAAATGCTTGCGCAAAGTCTCGCCAAAGTGCTTTGTTATAATTAACTCCCAGAACTGTGTACCCAAACAGCAGGCTCCGAAAATAAGATAACATGACTGTGTTTTGTCTGCACGCTCTGAAGCTCGTAATTTATTGTATACTAGAATTATTATATATAGTACCTTCTCCTACTGCTGCAAATTAAATCTTTCTTTGTGATATTTAGCGCAAGTTAATCATGAAGTGGCAATTTTGTTCTCTTCAACTCAATGGATGGAAATGGTGCTTTATTCGAAAATGTTTTATGCGATATTCCAATTATGGGCACAAGTTTAATTCGTAACTTTGGATGGAAACAATGTCTTTATGGACCTTGCTTTGTGTACTGCAGCACAACCATGCTTGAATAGAAAAGGGCTTTCCCCAAATGTTGGCAGCATAGCATTATCCAAAATGTCTGGGTATGCTGAAGCATTAAGGTTTCCCTTCACTGGAAAAAAGGGGCCTAGCCCAACCCCTGAAGTACAGCCCTATATCATTATCCTTTCAACACCAAACTTTATAGTTGGCACAACATAGTCAGGCAGGTAAGGTTTTCCTGGCATGCACCAAACCCAGACTCGCCCATCAGACTGTCAGACACAGAAACGTGATTTCATCACTCCACAGAACACGTTGCCACTGCTTCAGAGTCCAGTGGCGGTGTCCTTTACTCCACTCCACCCAATGCTTGGCATTGTTATTGGTGATATGAAGCTTGCATGCAGCTGCTCGGCCATGGAATCCCATTCCTTGAAGCTCCAGTTGCACAGTTTTTTGTGCTGATATTAATACTGATATTAATAATTAATAATTAACATTAACTTAATGATATAAAGTGGAAGTCTTTAGCTATGGAATCAGCAGAACAAGATTCCATCATCCATGCATCTCAGCACTCAGTGAGGGATGAAATTGCACAAACTGACCGCAAAGGTGGCAGATCCTATCACAGAACCATGCTTGAATTCATGCTTGAATGATCAGTTTTTGTCACATATGTTTTTCAATGCAGACTGAATGGCTAGGCACTTGTGTGCCCCAATACATTTATCCAAGTAGTGTATATATTAATATAATGTTTGTATATATCAATACTAAAAGTCGCAGTGGTGTGGCCACCAGCTGCTTTAAATACTACAGTGCATCTCATCCTCATGGACTGCACCAGATTTCGCTGTGAGATGTTACCCCACTCTTCCACCAAAGCAAGTTCTCAAACATGTTTTAGGCATCTTACATTACGGATATTGCAGTTTATTGCTCTGGCCACATCTCCCTGCAGTCCCTGAGTCAGTAGAAAGTTCTCTTTACAGTCCTAAGTTACTGTAAATGTGACCTTTATTGCCTTATGTCTGTAAGCTTTTAGTGTCTTAAGGACTGTTCCACAGGTGCATGTGGAATAATTGTTAATGGTTCATTAAATAAGCATAAAAAACATTGTTTAAACCCTTTCCAAAAAAAGAGAAAGAAAAGATCTGTAAAGCTTATTTGGATTATACCAAATGTAGTACCATACACCTGTTGAAGACTACAAAAAGTTTACTAGTAGGTGCATTAAATTCAGTCAGTAGTGGAAGGGGACTTTTAAAGACAAATGTATGTTGTTTATTTCTGCTCACCATAGAACCAAGCTACTCCAATGGACTCAATCAGCACCCCAAATAGAATAGATGTCCCTGCAGCATACTTGTCCAACAGGGTCAACACATAGATCCCTCCCTGTCATGACCGAGATATAACCAAGTCAAAATGCTGCTGAATAAAGGACTTCTATTAATTAACTCATCATTATATTGCTTTTATGTTATTTTGTGAATATTCATTTATTTTGCCTGTTCATGATAAAAAATGTATTCACAAAACATAATTTGATCTGCTAAGTTTTTTGACTGTAAGCCAATCCATGTTGAAATACTCCACAGTGTAGTTTCAGCTGATGCGATCACATGGATCACACCTCTGATGCTAAATAAATATGATCTCGAAAGCAAATTAAATAGGGATATTATATAGAATATAATATAATGTGACAAGAAAATAAACAGTATAATAATACGTATTTTCATATCACACTGCTAAAAAAAATAGACCCAACATACTTACATTTGTGATGCACAAAAGGGCCAATAGGAATGTCCCAAATGCTACAATAAATGTAAATACTTTTCTATTCCTCTTCAGAATTTTGAAGTCATCTGATAGCCCAGTGATCACTGCCTCCATGCCACCCATCTAAATAAGACATTATTAGTAATTCAGTTATTAGTATTAGTAATTCAAGTATCAATTATTAGTAACTGCATTGTTTTTGTCAATTAAAATTTTATGTGAGATGGCCCAGACAAATAAAAAGGTGTTTAACCAAAAGGACTATTCGCGTGATCTTTATATATGCCATACAAATATATTACAAACTGGTTGCATATAAATCTAGACAATAACAAGGTTACTTTGTACTCACAGAGCTGTCAATTCCAAGAGTCAAAAGCATAATGAAAAAGACTATCGCGAAGAATGTGGATCCAGGTAGGGTTGAGATCGCTTCTGGGTAGATAATAAAAACCAGTCCAGCTCCTGCACACAGATATAAACAAGGGACACTGTACAACTCCAAAAAATATCGTTTGTCGAGGGTCACACTCTGGTTAACCACAAAAGAACAAAGAATAGGGTACAATGTAAAACTGAGAAACATGAATAGGTTGAGTAATACACAAAGAGTAAAACAGTGAGGTTGTAAGAATCACAGACCCTCAGTGGCCACATCCTTTATGTTGACCTGATGCTGATGAGCCATATACCCCAGCACTGAGAAGATGGCAAACCCTGAGAAGAAACTGGTAACGCAGTTTATTGTGCTGGTCAGAATAGCATCCCTGCAACAAAGCACAAGATAACAGTTTACATTGCACCAGAAGTCTCAAAACTGCTGAGCAGAATCTATGACTTGATCACTTTAAACCCACAGTGAGTCGATGCCAAGGCTGTGGCTTATCCCCACTGTGGACATGCTTTGAGTTATCAAGTCTCATTTAGATGGTTCCTGTACAAAGGAACTACACTGTTGAAGTTTAGCATTGTTTTTTGAAAGCTTGTTCCCTTGTTCCCACAATGTTTGCCAGTTGCAGTGACTAGACATTACAAAAGCCCAATTCAAAAGCAAACAATTTAAACAAAGAGCAGATCCAAGAAGAAAGAATACAACAGTTCATGATTTTAATCATTTCAAAGTGTGTCCTAGGGTGGGACCATTCAGTGTAGTCTGTGAAGAAGCGCATAAATCAGAGCAGCCATCTGGCTTGCAACATATTGTCATGGTGGCCAAAAGCCGAAGAGGTGAAAAAATGCTGCTGAATATTACGTACTAGATTATTTAAATGTAAATAATGTGAAGAAGAATATTTCAAATTGACATTTTCAATGGTTTTCTTTATTTTCTGTTAGAAACAAAAGCAAATATTTTGACATGACTGTAGATTTTAGGTCTTAGTAAGACATATGTGCCCTGGAGAGCAAAAACCTGTTGGTTCAGTGGGGTTCCAGCTTTAGACGTCAACATATTGTGATGTGAAATCAATAGTGCTTACTGTAAGTCATTGACATGCTTTAGATGTGCACATTGACAAAGCATCAAAAGAAGATTGCAAACATGTTTGAATTAATCTAATGTAATTTAACACAAGCCAACCAAAGTGGGCATTGGTCATTCTTTTAAGTGAATGAATTAATCAGACTGACTTTTGACTCTTCAAAACCTTCACACATGAACAGAAATCACCTCATGCAAGCCTTTTGTAACTTTACCAATTTCAGCTACCTGACAAACCATTTTTTATAACTGACAACCATATTTACAACATTGTTCTTTCATTTATACCTGACAATTTCACACCACTTCAAATATGTAATTTCCACCTCTGCAATTACTCAGAAATTGTGTCATTAATTATGGTGAGGTTAAATGCTCAGTGCACAAGTGAATAAGTGTTGAAACATAACAATCTACAGAGACACTAGTCTCTCAACAACAATATTGTACTATAACCTGATTGTTATTTTGTCTATTGGGATCCACAAAGCCCACAAGGTGACTGCCACCTGCTGGCCCCACTAACAACTCTTCCTAACTTTTGATCTCTGGAAATAACATGCTGGTTTTCCCATGGGACCTTTAACCCACTAGCAAGCAAAGCCATAGCTTCTCAGTATTAGCAAACTGGAAAGGTTATGGGATAACAGATCAGGCAAAAAATAATTATAAGCCTTTGAGTAAGATATTACTCACATCGGAACCTGTTTGTAGTAAACACCATTATATAAATCTGAAGAGATGTTATTATTAAGGCCAATTCACATTGCACAGACAGACGCAGACCAATGCCGACAGTCAACCGATTACAGTATGTAACTTCTCAGACACTCCAAGACCCAACAAACACTGATTCAACATGTTCAATCGACGAAATTAAGCATCGACCAATGCCAACAGATACTGAAAGATGTAACACAATGATCAGACAAAAATCTTTGCTACCGTTTGTCTGCGTCTGTGAATAGGCCTTTAGGGAATTTACAAACATGGTCGTACCTGTAGCAGTTGTTTTCAAATTTATTGTAGCTTGCGAAGGCAATGAGGACTCCAAACCCAGCTCCTAGAGAATAGAAAATCTGAGTAGCTGCATCAATCCATACCTGCAGCAAAAAAAACAAACAAAAAAAAAAAAACTAGTGACAATCCATCTATATTAAAGAGAAGTACGTATTTGTGACCGTTTTTAAAAATCCAAGATACATAGTATATATCAGGAATAGTTCATAAAATAGGTTGAGCTCTATTAGCATGAACTTACTTGAGGATTATTGAGCTTCTTCAGGTCAATGTGGAGATATGCCCTAATTCCATTCATTGCACCAGGGAGGGTGATGCCTCGAATCAGCAACACCAACAGCACTATGTAGGGCATAGTAGCTGTAACATACACCACCTAAACACACCCACACACACACACACACACAAATAAAGATAGGTCATTTTTTGACCAGTGCATTGAGATTGCTTTTCAATGAAAAGTGTATATGTGAACATTAAATTAATCTTTGACAGAATGACCAAAAAAAAATAAAAAAATTAAAAAAATTAGCTGGGGTTTTTGCACCTTTCCCGAGGACTTGACTCCCTTCCACAGGCTGAAGTACAGGATGAAGACAACCACAATAAGGCAGAGGGCGAGCTCCCAGCGAGGAAGACCCAGGTCATCGATGCCTCTACTCTCATGAATGTGCAGCACCCCGCGCCTGGAGGAGGATAAATGGGAAGCGAGATTAAACAATTACTTCAGTGTATGTTGTTCATAGTCACACTGTCTGAATAGAAAAAAAAATAGTTGAGAAATGTTGTGTTGTGTGCCTTGTTCAAAGGCTCTCAAGTAGTAAAGGAAGTGTCCTGGGCCACAATCCTCCTGGCACAGGCGATTCTTTGGAGTGTTTTCCTCATCAAATTATGGAATATTATCAATGAATCTCCAACAAATAAAACATCCATAATTATAATGTGCTCTATTCTTAATCATGCTCCAAGAGAATGGTGCTAATCTGCAAACAAAAAATGTTTTGAATAAACATACTGCACAGGTTCATTGGTGCCAGGGACACCCTCTATGCATCGGTGTGGGGGGGCTTCACCGCGTTATAAACAACTGAAATTCTTGTTAGACTCTAAGGAGGAGTATGTAGGAGTTTCCTTGTCACTTGACGTCACTGCTCATATAACACTTGGAAAAGGGGTTATGTATCAAAATAAAAGTGATGTTCTCTCAAGTCAAAGTATGATAAAGCCTTGTACTGATAACTGAGGATCCTATAAAAAATCTAAAACTACAGAGAATTAAGTCCACTCCAACTATGTCTAGGGAACTGTATCTTGTTTTTATAGCACATTCTTACACCCTTTCATGTGCTTTATATGTTATGCTTACGCTAACTCTCGTTTTACGGCTGTTTCCACTAGACTGTCCACTCTTAACTGATGTTTACTAGGTACTTACACTAATCTAATCTTCACAGAAACTTTAATACACTCTCAGAAATAAAGGTACAAAAGCTGTCACTGGGGCGGTAGGCTACCTTTTCAAAATGTACACTTTTGTACCTATTACGTTCAAATATGTACACTTTAAGTACTAATATGTACATTTAATGTACCAAAATGGGCCCTTTAGGTACAAACATGTACCTTTTGAAAAGGTACCGCCCCAGTGACAGCTTTTGTACCTTTATATCTGAGAGTGTAGATTTGAAAAAAAGCTTTCAACCCACTTCAGTTGGTGGGTTTGACGATATTAATGACATCTTCAAAAACTTGGCTCTCACTAGTGTAACAATGGGAACTCAGAATCAAGTGAGCGAGTGTCTATAATTATAGAATAACAAAGGTACAAGTAACACACAAAAAAAGAAAACCGAATAAGTTCATCAAACAATACAACACTGGAAACACAGGGGCTTACAGTATATATAAGGACAATTTGGGTAAAGGGAACATGCAAGGACAATCAGCGAAAAACAAGAGGAAACAGGAAACCAGGTACAACTACAAACTAAGAGTCCACATAACAAAAACACACAGAACCATTGCAACTAGTACAACCAAACCAGTACAAACACTCAATCTCAATACTGCATGTGTCTCACACTGTGCTGCGTCAACCGCTTCAAAAGATTTGCCAGAAAGTAAATTACCCATAAACTCCTTTTTCCTCAGGTTCTTGCTCCCCAAGGTGTATGACCTAGGTTTCTAATATTTTAATGGCTGCATAAATAAAAAAGGATAATGGTTGAATAATGGTTACGACCTAAGGTTTCTCAACCAGCCAATCATGAATATTATTGCTGGTTTCTAGCAAAATATCTGGATACACCCCGTGAAAAGAGTCTCTGTAGAATGTGATCTAAATGATTCCTGTGCTGCACCTCCCAGTGAGGTTCAAAGAGGAGAAACAGTACAGGCCATTGTTCTTATATTATAAACAAACCCCTATAGCACTGCCAGAACATTGCTGTAGTCCTTTCTTCTAAAAGAGGAATCTTGTAAAGGAAAAACGAAAGCTGCTCTGTTTGAATACACTTCATGAGTTTAGAAGCCATGATGTGAATGGAAGCAGACTTGATCCATCTCTATTTAACATTAAAAACAATATTAAAGACCCAACATATTAACTTTAGGACACTTGTCAAGCATTTCCAAATGATTACGGTCTTAATTCTGTTCAGCCCAATTTATTAATCTCCCATATATGTAATATTTATGTGTAATATGCCATAGTTTAATTTGATGAAATTAAATCAGTATCAATAAATGATTAAATCTGGTTTGGTTTTGCAACATTCCAGACTAAGATAGCTGCATTGAAAAGGAAAACTTTAAAGCAAAGAGAGAGCTTGAGAATTGCTCAACTTCTCATCAAACAAGTGATTTGGTTATGCATTGGGAATAAGGGAATAAACCTGAGTATGAGGTCTACAGAAACATGGATGTTGAAGCCATCATGGCTGAGTTAATGAAGAGAAGAAAAGCCAGACAAAGCCTCAGGGCTCTAGAGACGGGAGACAGTCCAATCCCGTTATCATTGCCAATAACATCACGCTGGGACCTGTCGACCCGCTTGTCCTGCTACAACTTGACCTTTAATCCACTCTCTGTGACATTTCAGTTGACCCCTGGCTCTTTAACATACCTACACCCTATACAAATCCCTTGGTTTTTATGTTTTCATCTGTCATGACAATAAATACTTTTACAAATAGCTTACTCACATTCGACTTTTTCACTGATCCTTTAGTAAATAACGTTTTGATGAAAACTTTTAGAATTACATATGTGTGTTGTTAGACAGCAAAAGTGCAGACAGAAATTCTAACAAAACACAGATTTTTATTAATACATTTTAAAGGGTTAGTTCACCCAAAAATGAAAATTAGCCCATGCTTCACTCATCCTCAAAGCATCCTAGATGTATATGACTTTTTTTTCCTTCAGGGGAATCCAGTCAGAGTTATATTAAAAATTTTCCTTGCTCTTCCAAGCTTTAGAATGGGAGAGAAGGTGGGTGTTTCTGTTCAACAGACCAAAAGTAGTCAAATAAAGCATGCATACATAATAAAACGTGCTTCACATGTCTGAATAAAGACATGTGAAGGGTGAATAAAGGCCTCCTGTAGCGATACGATGCATTTTTGTAAGAAAAATATCCATATTTAAAATGTTATAAATACGTTTTTCTCACTTCAGCTGTCATACGCGGATTCGTCTGAAAGAAGAAAGTCATATACACCTCGGATGCTTTGAGGGTGAGTAAAACATGGGCCAATTTTCATTTTTGGGTGAACTAACCCTTTAATAAAACACATTGGAGAAAATACTGTGTATCCAAAAAACCAATGACGAAGGGGACTACATGTTCTACAGGTTAAAGACAGCATTTGGGTGTTTCCAAGTAATCTGCTCACCCGTTCCGGTATTAAGGAACTGTTCTACAGATAGAGGACTCATCCATATTAATAATGGGTTTGTTTCTTACAAACACACCACTTTTTGTTTCACAATATGTTAATTGATAGACTGAAGTTATGTAGGATACTTGTGGATTCTTGTGATGTTTTTATCAGCTGTTTGGACTCTCAATCTGATGGCAACCATTCACTGCAGAGGATTCATTGGTGAGCAAGTGATGTAATGCTAAATTTATTCAAATCAGTCCAGATGAAAAAACTCATCTACAACTTAAATGGCCTTAAGGTGAGTACATTTTCATTTTTGGATGAGTTTTTAAGAATCCAATGCTCTGTTATTAGCCAACGATAAAACTAGTCATCAAACTATGACAGAAGGAACTGTGATACAGTCCAAAAACATGCAAACAGAAACACAAACACTCCTGAATAATCTTCCTAACTTCAAAAACAGACATAACCACTCTTCTCATTCTGTGGCAGCAGATCCTGAGCCAGCGGTTAGGTCAGGACAGATGTGAGCACAGCCTCCTCTAATTGAATAATTACATTAGATTGGCGAGTATCTTGGCAAGCGTTTCCTCCAGAGCTCTTCATTCATCTGATGTCCCGTCCTTGCCAAGCTAAATCCAAACACCTATGATTTCAACATATCTACAGCTATGTACTCTGAGCCAGAAATCAGCCGCAGAAGAGAACTCTGATGGCATGTGGGGTCTCATCACAGCTTTCTTAACTCTGGAGCAAATTATATTTGTTTTCATAACAGGCAACAGAATGTCCTAAAATGTGTTTGTGAAACCGCACATTCGTTGTGGTTATGAACCCCGCTGGCTGACGAGAGTTCAGTGCTGTTTGTATTTTTTTGTAATTTCCTTCCTTTTATTTTTGCAATTATTAAAAACAAACAAGCACTGCAAATAAATAGCATTTGTAAAACTTGCAACCTTCATATATCATTTTTTTTTACTGAAACACAACTGTTTGGTACTTTTAATAAATTATGATATAACAAAAATGAAATAAATCAAGCAAACACAATGAACCAGTAAGGGTTCACTATTATGCTTGTTTGATTTATTATTTTAATTACTTTTACCCCCGGCTTCACAAACAAGGCTTAAGCCTAGTCCCAGACTAAAATGCATGACTGAGAAGTTTTAACTGAAAGAAATCTTAAAATATGTGCCTTTGATTTGTCTCAAGATGCACACCAGTAATGTTTTTTTTTTTTTTTTTTTTTTTTTTTTACTGAGGCATGTTTATAAAAATTACTTAAATTTTCTATGTGAACTATGACCTAATCCTGGTTTATAGTCTGAAACCAGGCCTTAATGATTATTATTTGAAGGCACAACAAGTATGGTCAAGATCTTTGCCTTCGCTTTAAAAATATATTTTTTCCTCAAAATCCACTATTTCTGTCTTCATGACATCAGTTCGATGTTAAATCTGAGACTGTGTGTGATGTAACAAGATTTCAGTAATGACGGAATAATTAGATTTAGGACACCTGCTGTGTAAAACAATACAACGGAGCAGTAACGGTTCATTATTCTCAGCAAACAGTGATCGACTCGAACATGTCAAGATTGGCAGAGACAGCGTAGTCAAAGGATATGTGGGTGGCTCACAAGCTGATGAAATTTGCTTTGTTGAGCTTGTCATATTTTGCTTTTGTCTGGTTGTCGGTTGTTTTAGAAAGATGTGTGGCATGATGGGTTTGTGTAAGACCAATGAACTTGACTGGGTTTGATCAGGGGCTTCTAGATTGACAGCTGCTGGTTCAACACCTCTTTCTGTGATTGGTTTCTAGCTTTCCCCATAATTTGAGCTATTCTGAGCAACACACTGATTAATCTAATATTCAGTGTACGGCACACCTGCTGAGCATGTGAGTCTGCTGTATGTGTGTGACAGTAATGAATATTCTCTAGTGCCCTGTGTGCTGTCCCATGATGGCAGGATTACTGGTGGCCGAAAACTATTATGATAGAGCGGCATGAGGGGGGAAAAGTGGAGGAAATGACAGCTTTCCACATCCCCTCACACACAGAAGACAGCTGGGGAAATGACACTTCAAAGCATTGCTGGGTGGGAAACCAGTCCAAAAGAGGGTAAGAGCACAGGAGAGGGAGAAAGTGAGAGAAACAGCTCTCAACAGACAGTGAGAACAAGACAAGCAGAGGGTATACGAAGTGGTAGATCACCAAGAAATAAAAGGGGAGTTGAGGGTTGGACAAATTAAAATATATCATATATGTATATATAGGAGACAAACATATGGATGAACACCTACATTCTGCAGTGATGCTAGACTCTTTAAGAGATTTTGTGATATACAAACATGCATAAGATTTGAGCAATAAATAAAGACACGGAAACCCTCACTAGAATCTGATGACGTGTCTCCATAACTGGTTGTAAACAAATCGGCAAGTGCTGTAGGTTCTTCATTGTTCTACACATTCTTTTGGTTTCCCCTGACATGAGGAGCCAAAATTTCCCTTAGACACGGGAAAGGACTGCTTTTCTTTGAAGTGCAAGCGGCTGCAGGAGTTTCAGAGTGATTCTGACCTAATTTTGAGCACTTTTAAGTAAAATTGTTCACATCTGATCAGCTAATCATTGTGCCTGTGTTCTACCCCAGAGGAGCAACAGGGTACGATATAGGCCTACCTGGATGATAGTTAGGAAGGAATAGATACAGAAAAATGATAATTCTGTC
The DNA here is from genome assembly GCA_036784905.1 of Acrossocheilus fasciatus. NCBI lineage: Eukaryota > Metazoa > Chordata > Actinopteri > Cypriniformes > Cyprinidae > Acrossocheilus > Acrossocheilus fasciatus. The sequence continues at coordinate 20,146,871 of CM071944.1, forward strand.
AATATTTACTCAATCTCATGTTGTTCCAAATCTACCTCTGTGGAACACAAAAGAAGATATTTTGAAGAATCTTGAACAGTTTGGCGACCATTGACCATTTTTTAAATAAAACAATGAATAAAATTGCTCACAATATCTTTTGTTCCACAGTAGAAGGGAAGTCATACAGGTTTGGAATAAGATGAGGGTGAGTACAAATTTCATTTGTAGGTGAACTTTAAAAAAATACATAAATAAATAAATAAATAAAAGATCTCAGCTGGGCTGTATCCTCAGTTAGGAAAAGTTTTTTAGAACTTCTAAACAGAAATAACTATAAAAAGTGGTAAAATAGATAAATGCAAACTAAAAACCTTTCCCTTGGTATTCCTCTATGGGATCACTAAAGCCAGTTAACTTTTCCAAATGGCTGTCCCTGATACATATAAAGAGTTCATTTGCAAAAACAGATAACTTTTTCAAAGAAATCATGTTTTCAAAAATCATGTTTTTTTCATTGTGCATTCCAATTAATCTCAATCAAACTGCAGTTGGTTTATTTTGATTAGGTAAAAACATACTAACATACTAAAACATGACAACATTTTTTGTTTTTGCAAATAAACTCTTCATATGAAGAGTTCAGATGCAAAAGCCTCTAAGTGCCATCTGAAATTTTCATCTAAAATGAGCATTTTTTTCAGGCTCCTATGTTTAGGTTCAGTAATTGTACTCTAATGGCAATGTATAGGTCCTTTTCTATGCAATTAAAGTGAAATAACTGAACATAAATATAGGAGCCTGATAAAAAATGCTCACTTTAGAAGAATATTTCAGACAGCACTTAGAGGCTTTTGCATCTGAACTCTTCATATGCATCTCACGTCTGGGACATACAATGCGCGCATACAGTGAATTTAAACTATATAGCTTCCGAGTTCTAGAAAGAAATTATACCAAATATTCCTTCAACAAGATAATTATGATAACTGCTAGAATGGCTGGAAATCAACCTGTCTTCCAATACTAAACTAGCACTGATACAGCTGACTGATTTAGTCTCCCTCATAGCTGACTCCTCATTCAACTAGAAGTAAACAGCCTGACAGGGGCACAGGCACAGCCAAGTTTGACGTCTTTTAGTCTTTTCCTGTCTGATGCAAAAGAAATCATTCATATCTTTAAGAATGTTTTCATGATCTCACACAGGAATGAGAGAAAGAATGTATGAAAAACAAATAGCTAAATGATAGATCCATTAGGCGCCATATCAGCAAGACTCCATAGGAAGCAACAAGCAACTGGTACAACACGACAAACTGGAACAATGTCGAAAAGATCACAGCCATTGTGAAGCATAAGGAAACACCTAACTAGTAAAACTGCTGTATCATTCATAACTGATTTTGTACTTGGAAATGTATCATGCACTTGTTTTAATGTGTTTGGAAAACCTATAAGACAAAATACAGTAAAAGTGTTTGTTTAATAAACAGGATATTCATACTTTTAAGCAAATCTCAACTTGCTGCAGCTGATTAAATAGAAAGTCTATCAACTGTCTGCCTGAATTCTTTTAATTGCATGACATTGCGTCACACTTTGTGTTCCCAGACATTTTCATGATACTATTGTTGGAATAAAATACAACAACTTAAACACAACAGCAAAGCCACAGAACAAAAAACAATAATAAAAATGAATTTAAGACTCACTCGTAGAACTCTGCGGCCGGTGTGTTCTTGTACTTGGCATAGGAGGTTCTGTTACCCAAGACGGTGCCATTGATGTATTGTGGTTCGGTGCAGTTGGGGCTGTTCCACGAGTTATTACACGTGAGCCAGGGCAGCTCACTTGTCAATGAGGCAAATAAGTAATACAATGACCAAGCTATGATGACGTTGTAGTAAAAGCCCACGTACAATGCTATGATGATCACAGTGTACCCAACACCTGAGGAGGAAAGTCACAAATATTTTGTTATTACATGTGAAATTTTTTTTGCTTTATCTGTTTCAGGCCTCTCTTTGCCTCAATATATGAGGTTAAAAGTGTGTGCACTGACTTCAAAGTCTCAACAGAGTCAGTGTATATAACCTAGTTCACTGCCCCAACGAACACATTTGTTGGATCATTGAGTTAACCCTGTTTATGTTTGTTGGGTCAGTGTAAAATGAAACATCCAAAAGTCAATGTTAGAACATTTGTATTGGGGTTTGCTGGGCAGTGAACTAATTGTTGAAATGTGTGAACCTGGTACAGTTTATCTCAGCATCTTTTATGTCTACAAATTTTCAGCGTACCTTTAAATACAGGGCAGATCTTCCAAACCGTAGCTGCTCCCTCTCTGTTATACTGACCCAAGGCAAGTTCCATGTAAAACAGGGGCATCCCAGCAATGAACAGGAACAGAACGTATGGGATCAAAAAGGCACCTGGGGGACACATTATAGAATTTTAGAATTTGATAGCTGACAGATATCTGCAGATGAATAAATAAAGGCTAAACAACATGCATTTGTCACTGTATCTGCTAACATAGTGAATAGTCAGTCCACAGTAGAGTAAGAGGCAGTTCTTAAGTCTGACTTTGCATTATAATGTATTCGGATATAGAAAATTCTACATGGTGTAACCTGCACATAGAGGTGAAAATTAAAATGTCTCGTGAAACTTTCTGACCTTAAGTATGTTTTCAAAATCAGAAATCTACCTGATCCCTGCTATATTTGTCTTTACTCATGATGTTTTAATCCTATAGTTTTAATATTATAACTGATACATGAAAGGATAGTGGATCAATCATGCAAAAAAGTTACTGTAATTACTGTAATGCATTTAAATTAAGAGTTTCTGTCTCAAAGCTGATCTACATGCCTAAAGAGTTTAAAAAAAAAAATAATTTGTTACTCATAAATTATAAAACATAACAAAACTGTTAAACAATAGCCCACTAGTAGTTAATGAGTTTGCTGACACTGATGTCTAATTTATGGACGAGTGGCAGGTTGTTGAGAAAAACAACAGGTTCAAAACTTTTGAATGATTTGAGTCATAATGATTGGAATAAAGTGAAACCATGCTACAGTTCCTGATCGTATGTGGCATTAAATTATGTAATGTTGATTAAAAAGCATAAATATATAATAAAAAAATACAATCTTTTTTAAATTATAGGGCAATTCAGATTTTTTACAGTGAAAAATGTAAAAAGTACAATCTTTCAACATATATTTCTTTATTTATGTTAATACAGTCATCAAATTATTTTTATTTTTTCTTTCATACAGTATATGCTCTCACTCATCAGCAATAAATAATAGATTCAACTCTATTATTTTTTGAAACACTTAACGTGTTTGTGTTATACAATGTATATGCAATTAAAATTCATTTCAAAATCAATAACAACGTTTGTAAGTTTGTGAGCTGCTCCCCAGAATAATTATATATCAGTTAGCCCACATTTTTAAAAACAGTGTAAAGGGTGTCCCTCAGAATAAACGGAAGAACCGATCTTACCTCCTCCATTTTTGTAACACAGGTAGGGGAACCTCCACACATTGGCCAGGTCCACAGCGAAGCCTATGACAGAGAGCAGAAAGTCCATTTTCTTGCCCCAAGTCTCCCTGGTCACATCCTCAGCGGAGCCGGGGGTGCAGCCGCGGGAGCTCGGGGAAGCCACGACAGAGGAGTTCGTGTACTGGACCCCGTTCTGCTCCTTCACCAGGATCAGCTCCACTTCCTTTTTCTCCACGTTAAACTGTTTCAACGGGGCCACCGAGGACAGTTTGTGCTCAGGCAGGACTTGGATGTTCATCTTTGCGCCCTGGTGCTCTCGTGGCCCCGAGGATGTGGAACAAGTGAGGTCCGTGCCGCTCGCACTGACGATGATGATGCTGATGATGCTGCTGCTGCTGAGGAGGAGGATGATGATGATGATGATGATGATGATGAGGAATAGGAAACGCTACAGCAGTTGCTGTCCCGGCGAGGTAGATTGTTGCCCACTCTTCATCAGCTGAAAGAGAGGAGAGATGAAAGTTTACAGTTACTCTGAGACATTAAGCATCCCATGCACCATACTGTTAACCAGCCGAGCGCGCAGAACGGTTTACAATGAATGCGCGAAAGCGGTCTGTAACGGTTAACGAGGAAAAGAAAACTTTACAGTAACAATCACTCGGCATTTCCCGCTGGACGCAACATACTTCATGGAATAACTGTATATGTCTGAATAAAGTGTCGCTTTTCGATTCTTTAATATTTACTTGTCAACATGAGGGGGTCCCTCCATGATACGTCCCTCCTGCTTGATCCAGAAAATGAGAGAATGCTGCTTCTCATGAAGTTTTACTCTCCCCTCCCTTCCAGCTGGAGGCTATAAATTCTGACCATTTAAACCAACATCCAGTTTCTCCACACGTGATATTTTCTATATGATAATCATCATTCTCGTCTTCTTAATGTTTTATGAAGCTTCCTCTCCGCCCCGAATGTGACAGTCATCTTCAAACACGCGGTGCGCCACCGCTGGACTTAAAAAAATTAAGCACCTTACGAGATGTTTTTTTTTTTTTTTGGGTCACATTTAATTCTAAAGTTTTTCATAAATAGTTTCGTAACTAAGCAAAAAGCGCAGTATAATATTTCTGAATTGTTAGTAAAGCAATGTATAGGCTATCCAGTAGCCTATGTAAAGTAATGAGTAAACAGAATAGAATAATAGGACGTAGGCTATGTTCAAAGTTATATGATCTTTAATAATGTTCTCAAAATAACAGCTCAAAATAAGTGATTTTTTTTTCCATGGAACTTTTTTTCCCCCCTGAAACGTTTTAGTTGAATGTTCGTCTAAGGTTCATTCAAAAGTAACATTTTCGTGATGTTTGCAAAATAAGATGGGAAGTTCCCTTAATGTCTTCCCTAATGTTAGCACAAACGAGAAAAAAAGTGCATTTGAATGTTAAGAGATCATTCAGTAATAAAGTTTTAACGGGAACGTTAGCAAAACGTTCTTAGAACGTATTTTAGCTGATGATGCCCCTAATGAACTCTTACCAACTTTTTTGTTTTTTTGTTGGTTATTTGCTGGTGATATGTACATAATCCACAATCTACGATAAAATAATATGCAAAGACAGGTCTTAGGTTCAGACAATAAACAGTGTGATTTCGGTCAAATGGTCAAAAGAGTGAACAAGTTTTGAAAAGCTTGGATATCAATTGTCACATTACTTTGGCGTCATGTGCAACCTGGAAATGCACTCATAACTGAATCTGTCTTGCACAGAAAAAAACATTTAAAAAGACATGCAGTGGAACACAGGAACGTGTTCTGTGGGAACTGGCCCGCATAGAAAAGATAGAAATGCTTGAGGAACAAACCATTGCTGTGGTAACCTTTTCTTATGTCTGTAAGCTCAGTCTAACTAAATCTTGTAATCTTTACTAAAACATTGTGCAGTGTAAAATAAATAAAAAATGTGTTGCATTGGGAGTTACAAAGATAAGGTGTATGTGGCCATATATGATCTCAACATGTTGGGCCCCCATGTGGCGATTTGCTCCATGTAAAATAGAACAGCTCTATGTCATATGAATCATCATCTTATTTAGGTGTGTATGATATTAAACATATGTTCAAAAATACTGCTCACTTCTCCCTACAATTTCCCAAATCCCCCTCTTAATTCACACCCTGTGTAATTTGTCAAGAAGACAAAAAATAAACATATTACAGCTATTTGATCCATCTCCCATCACTACAATTTTTTTTTAAAAGTCTGTTTTTATTCGCTTGTGAGTTGCCTGTTTCTTCTCCCTTCTTCTACATAGATTCAATTAGTTGTTTTCTAAGAAGCAGTAAAAGCATTGTGTTCCATGTGTAATCTAATTCCACACCAGCTTTAGCCAAAGGCGACGATTTCTATTAGATATGGGCAATCAGTTCATCCCATTAAAGTCAATGAATGTCCCCTTAAAGCTCTCCAGCGTTTCTTTTATGAAACCTTTACAGGCCTGTTTTTGTGCAGTTTTGTACATATTCAGGTTCAGATTTGATAACAAAAATAAGGAACAAGGTATTAGAGGCTGATTTATTTGTTCCTTATCGCACATTCTTCCTCCTGGAATCTCTAATTTCTATTTCAGGATGTTGCCATACATGTGGGAGAGGAAAGAAGGTAAAGAAAGTCACCTTTAGAGCAAAGCAACATTTCCTTGAAACATGAAGGATATTTGTATATTTTGCATCAATATTACAATTAGTCTCCATCTGACAGGATTAAGCACTGATATTTTCTGCTAAATGAGCCACTACTATATCTGAGGGCATCTTATAATCATGTTATAAACACAATCGGAGTCAGTTTCACATTAGAGTGTGAAACCTACCTCATACTGAGAACTTTTATCTATAATTTAGAATACAATTGATTTGGCATAGTAAAGCTATATACCAGTTCTGGGTAAAATTCATTTTATTTAAATGAAATCCAAAGCAGTAGATGACCGACGGTGCCAGGGATCACAGTTTTATTGCACTAAATAAGGACTTTGATGTAAAGACATTAGTATTCTTCAATTCCCCTAATTATGCCATTTCCAGTTCTGTGACAGATCAATATCACAAATATGGGGTCATGTGTGGCATTCAGGACGAGACTGATGAGCTAGGATCAGTTTTGCCCTTTTCATTTTCTAATGATTGTATTTACATGTAGTTTGGATATAATCTTGAATCAATAAATCTACTCCGCTGTGTTTTTTTTTTTTTTTTGAAAGCTCAATTTTGAGCATTAAATGCATATACACCTTAATTTTGTGTATATCCAAATACTATTTGTCATTTTGACTTCCTCTGAAACCTATGAAACAGAAATTCTGACAAAAATATTAGGACACCAAAATGTTAACATAATGAATCTTATGATTCATATTATATTGTATACACTTCTACAGTACAAATTTAGTATGACTTAAAAGAAGTCGACATTTGTATTGGTGTTTTTCTAATCCTTATTAATCATGGTCAGATTAAAATTAAACTCTGTTACAATTTATCAGGATAAATCTATCCTGGCAAATCTATCCACTCTTCTGTGTATATCAGCATGAGATCAATGTTAATCCCAATGTTGACATACATTTCTAGTTCACACTACAGTTGTGTTGTAAAAGATCTATAATTAAATTAGTTGCCAGACTTGTTGACAGTTGTTTTGAGAGCTGCTTTTCAGAGTATCAATTAATTTATGAGTATTTATTTATTTATTTTTATTTTTTCCAGTAAGAGTGTAGACACATGTATTGTAGTTTTGGGCAGAACGAACAGTACGCTCACTACTTTAAAACACATTCTTGCCTACAAAACCCAACAGCTTTCAATTTAACTAAACATCAATATTAATTGATCTGTGCATCACAACTGCCATGACACATACACAAGTGAAGAACTTCTTTATGTCCAATTCCCTCAACCTCAAAAATGACCTACAATTGGATTTGAACTGTATCATCAATAATGTTATTCCTGTCACATTGTGTCTCATAGTAACACACTTTAAAAGCTGTAGCTTTACACAATACATAATTCTCAAAATTATAATTAAAAACATTTCAAATAAATGCAACTTTTCTATCTTTCTTTACATCTATAAATAATTGTGAAAATTGTTACACTTTATTTTGATAGTCCACCTTAGGCATTCTACTAACTATAAGTAACTTTGCAACTACATGTCAACCAATTCTCATTAATTCTCATAACTCTCAGAGTAGACTGTTAGGGTAGGGTTAGGGTTAGTAGAATAAGTTGACATATATTTGCAAAGTTTCTCATAGTCAGTATGTTGTGGACCCATCAAAATAAAGTGTTAGAAGATATTAAGCAGACAGTCTACCAATACTGTAATGAATGCTAATTGACATGTTGTAACAAAGTTACTTACTGTTAGTAGAATGTCTAGAGTGAACTATCAAAATAAAGTGTTACTAAATGTATCACAGTTTCCACAAAAATATTAAGCAGCACAATTGTTTTCAACTAAGATAGTAAGAAATGCTTGTCGAACACCAAATCAGCATATTAGAATAATTCTAAAGGGTCATATGACACTGAAGACAGAAGTAATGACTGCTAAATATTCAGCTTTGCCATCACAGGAATAAATTACATAGTAAAATACTTTACATTATTATTATTTTTTTAATTGCAATAATATCAGAGTATTACTGTTTTTACTCTATGTGTGATATAATAAACCCTTGGTGAGCATTAGAAACTTCTTTCAAAATCTTCTTCTATAAAATCTTTGAAATGGTATATATTCAAAAAAGTATGGACATTTCTTAGCAGGAATAAGTTATTAATGCCTTGTCACTACTTCCCAATCTCTAGGCCTTTACACCAGTGCATTGTGCACAATATTACATCATCTTTTTATGAACAACATACTGCATGTCATACAAAAACAAGAGCAGGTGTGGTGTTGATATGCATGAAATTGAATGTTGTGCTTTGCTTGTCCTGTCTGAGAGAATAGACTTGAGTACATCAGCATGAATTCATCCAGCGGTTGGCGCAAAGTTAATGCATGTTTTATATGTGCTCTCACTAAGAGGAACTTTAAGATGCTTGTGGTCAAGTTCAGGACCTCCTGCTCTGTGGGCATGATAGCTCGAAATGAAAAAAAAAAAAAAAGAAAGAGAGAAAGAAATGAAAAAGATAGTGAAAGACAGTGATTTAAAGCCCCATTCTGACAAACAAATTAAAGCTAAGATCTACGGAGAGAGAAGAGAGAGTAAAGATGCAGTATGCTATACGTCTCCTTCTAAGGGAAAAGTATTTGCTGTATACATTGTCTACACATGCAGTGGGAGTGAAGGGTCCGTGATTTGCAGCTATTTTGCAACCCGTCAATTAGCAGTGTAGCCTGTCGGCACTGACCTTTTCAGACGAGCCCCCGATCAGCCCCCTCATCTGTTCCAGCACAGACCGCCCAGCCAAAGCCCTAACAGCTAACTCTTGTTTGGTGTTGTGCAAATAAAACCCGATTACTTGGGCTGATTGTCCACAATTTGACTAGGCAGACTCACCTCAGGCTGAAATAAAAATGAATGCTGCAATATTGTGAGCAAAAGAAGGGAGAAAGAGAGTGAAAAAAAGACAGACATGGCGAGAGCGAGAGATGGAGAGAAAGAAACAGTAACAACAATGTGACTTAATTGATTCCATGCAATCTCATCAATTGTGATTAAAATGAAATGCCCCCCTCATGTTTGAAAAGGTTAAAACAAATTGACGGTGGAAATCACAGCTGGTTATCACAGCGTGTGGAGCAGCAGGACTTTAATGAAGTGAGTGCAATCCCATCCTTCATCCTGCTGTATCAGACGCGAGAGAGAGAGAACATTAGCTTCTCATAAGACATCATCATGTCGTCGTCCCTGACCTGCCCTCTGATGATATTATATTGACAAAAGCACTCTGTAAGTCACTCGCTGAGTACACTTACTGATTGACTTGGTTTTGATATACTGCAGCTCAGCACAACAGAAGGTACATTATAGAAACCGCTTAATGATGAACTTTATTCTCCTTTACCAACGTCTTTATAATATTAAAAAGGAGAGATATTTCATCCTACGCTGATGAAAAAGGCGTTGCAGGCATTGTATTTGACTTCACGCTGAATCAACGTAATTCTAAGGCCCTAGTCGGTGGTCTGGCAACTTGCATACATGTATTCATGAAGTCTGTCACATCCTGTCTACCAAGCAACTTTATTTGCTTGATTTTTGAAGGCAGCAGATGTATCCTTCTCTACCTATACTTCTATACCTATTCTCTACCAAACTCTCCCACTCTTTCGCTGAAAGCCCCAAGATATCAACTAAAACACGGTGGGCCCCACAACCACCAAAGCCTGTGGGCCCAGCTCGCCCTCCTCCTCCTGTGAGAGCTCTTCGATCGCTGCCACAACGCCAGGGACCAAACCTTCCTCCATCTAGTGTAGGTGAACCAAAAACAACTGATAGCTTCTCTCAGTGATATGTGTCAGATCCCCGCTAGCAACTGATAGAAGGTGCAGCCTATTATGCATCAAACTAATATTTCTGTAGAGACAAAATGTAATTCCATCAAGTTAGCATTTTTAAATATTCACTCACTAAAAACTGACTTAATAACCACAAACAACCTGGATTGTATGCTTCTAAATGAAACATGGCTCAACAGTAGCAAAAAGAGTGTGAGTGTTGTTTAAGTTACTGTTTATAAGGTTTGAGAAGAAGTTCTGTCTAGCTGTGGCTAGTTCCACATTGAAAGCATGAAGGCTGTCTTTGAAACAGCTGCAGTGCAACAGTCCTCAATGAAACAGCCCCTCCTAACTTTAATTTTATAAGTGTCTGCAGGACTGTTAGGAGAGGTGGAGGTGTAGCTGCTCTATTTAAAGATGTTTATCAATGCAAGCAAGTGTCATTTGGTCAGTATTTGTCTTTTGAATACCTAGGTATTGTGCTGAAAGGTGCTCCACACATTCTGGTTATCTCCAGCCTTTGTTGAAGAGTTCACATAACTGTTATCAATGATTTCATCAGAGTTTGACTGTTTTACTATTGCAGGGGATTTCAATATTCGCATAGATAATGCAGAAATCAAAACTACAAAAGACATGATAACTGTTTTAAACACTTTTGACCTGATTCAGAATGTGCATGGACCAACACGCAATCGTGGACACACTCTAGATTTACTCATCAGTAGAGGTCTAATTTCATCCATTGTTATTAAGGATGTAGCACTATCTGATCACTTCTGTATTTTGTTTGATATAATGATCTCTGCTACCACTGAATCGAGATCTGTCTCTGTCAGAAAGAGATGCATTAATGAGAACACTAAGTGCGCTATTTATGGAGGCTATATCTTTTAAAACCAAGCATTTCTGCAGACTCTGTTGATCTTCTCCTTGATTCCTTTAACTCAAAAGTTGAGAATGTTATTGATGATATTGCTCCTGAAAAATTCAGTAAGTAGACTGGCAGACAGAAATCACCTTGGAGAAATTCAACAGCAGTTCAGAGTATGAAAAGACAATAAAAGCTGAGCGGATGTGGCGGAAGACGAAACTTGAAATTCACTATAGCATCTATAAAGACAGCCTTCATGCTTTCAATGTGGAACTAGCCACAGCTAGACAGACCTTCTTCTCAAACCGTATAAACAGTAACTTAAACAACACTCACACTCTGTTTGCTACTGTTGAGAGACAAACAAACTCCCCAAGTCAGAATCCCAGTGAAATGCTTTCTGACAGCAAATGCAATGAGTTTGCTTCCTTCTTTTCTGAGAAGATCAATAATATCGGAAAGGCAGTTGGCACATCCTCAAGTTATGCAGAGGTCACACAGATTCGACCGCAATTTCAAAAAGAAGTGACTGTCTGTTTTTAAAGCAATTGATAGCAACATTTTGGAAGAAATAGTACAGCACATTAAATCGTCAACCTGCTATCATGACACAATTCCCACATCTTTTTTCAACTGTTTAGAAGCAGATCTCTTAGAAGTGGTGAATGCCTCATTTCGTTCTGGGACTTTTCCAAACTTCCTGAAAACTGCAGTTGTTAAGCCCCTTCTGAAAAAGCGCAATCTTGATAACACAATATTGAGCAACTATAGACCAACATCAAATCTTCCTTTCATAGGTAAGATTATTGAAAAGGTAGTTTTTAATCAGCTGAACAACTACTTAAACTCAAATGGATACCTGGACAATTTTCAGTTTGGTTTCCGAGCGCATCACAGCACAGAGACAGCACTCATTATGATAATAAATGATATTCGCTTTAATTCAGTGCTGGTACTACTAGATCTTAGTGCTTTGACACCGTTGATCATAACATACTTCTAGAGAGACTGGAAAACTGGGTCGGGCTTTCTGGGATGGTACTCAAATGGTTCAGGTCATACTTAGACTTATGCTCTCCTACTTACATAAAAACCTCTCCCTTCTAAGTGGACGCCCATGACATGCGGAGTCCTGCAAGGCTCAATTCTTGCACCACTCTTGTTTAGTCTGTATATCCTCCCACTAAGCCAAATAATGAGAAAGAACCAAACTGCCTATCACAGCTATGCTGATGATACCCAGATTTACCTAGCCGTATCTCCAAATTACTATAGCCCCATTGACTCCCTCTGCCAATGCATTGTTGAAATTAACAGTTGGATGTGCCAGAACTTTCCTCAGTTAAATAAGGAGAAAACTGAAGTCATTGCATTTGGAAACAAAGTTCTCAAGGTGAATGCATACCTTGACTCTAGGGGTCAAACAACTAAAAATCAAGTCAAAAATCTTGGGGTGATTCTAGAGACAGACCTTAGTTTCAGTAGTCATGGCAAAGCAGTAACTAAATCAGCATATTATCATCTCAGAAACATTGCAAGAATTAGATGTTTTGTTTCCAGTCAAGACTTGGAGAAACTTGTTCATGCCTTTATCACCAGCAGGGTGGATTATTGTAATGGTCTCCTCAACGGCCTTCCGAAGAAGACCATTAGACAGCTGCAGCTCATCCAGAACGCTGCTGCCAGGATTCTGACTAGAACCAGAAAATATGAGCATATCACACCAGTCCTCAGTCCTTACACTGGCTTCCAGTTACATTTAGGATTTTAAAGTACTTTTACTTGTTTATAAATCACTCAATGGCCTAGGACCTAAATACACTGCAGATATGCTCACTGAATATAAACCTAACAGACCACTCAGATCATTAGGATCGAGTGAGTCAGAAATACCAAGGGTTCACACAAAACAAGGGGAGTCCGCCTTTAGCTATTATGCACATTAGCCACATTTAAATGCAGACTCAAAACTCATCTGTTTAGCTGTGAATTTGTTGAATGAGCACTGTGCTACGTCCAAACTGACTGCACTGTATTTTATGTATAATCATTTTTATTTCTAACTGTTCTAAATTCATTTTAAATCAATTTTTAAATCATTTTAAAGGTTTTTAAATTTCTGGTTTTATTGTTGTGATTATTTTTTTTATGATTATTTTACTTCCTTTTACGTAAAGCACTTTGAATTACCATTGTGTATGAAATGTGCTATATACTGTAAATAAACTTGCCTTGCCTTACTGTGCACTCGATTCTGTGACAGTTGAGCTAAAAAATAGTGTCTGAAAGTTGCAGTTGGTGGTGAGTTTGTGTGTAAATGTATTTGAAAAGGTACTGTTTTTGAACAATATTTTAAACTTTTGATTTTATTTATGGCAAGAAATAAGTACTGTAGTAATTAAATATACATTTAATTATCACCAAGCTCTCTCAATGTTTTTTTTTTTTAATCAAGAGAAAAATTATGTCATCACTAAAAAATGCCTCAGAAGCCTGTCCAGTTTTTTGAGTTAGCTTACATACACAAATGCTGCCTGCAAAGTTATTACCCGATAGGCCAGCGAGGTAACAAGTCAACTGCCTAAACTTCTGGATACAGACAGGATTTCTTATTTGTCATTTTGAAAAATGGACCCTTTATAACCCCTATGTGCCCTAAAAGCACAAGTCTTTCTGAGCCTGCATTGATGCTGACTATACCTGACAGTCTTTGTGACATTAAGATTGTAGAGGCTTATGCTGCTGTTTGGGACAGGGCTGAGTAACAGCACAGATGGTGAAACATGACCTATGACCTCAATTATATATATAGATATTTCATAATTACTTGTGACCGCAGAGAAGTGACAAAGGGGATTTTTCATTTTATTATTTCTAATTTTGCACATGCATCCTGAAACTCATATTCACACTCTCAATGCCATTAAAACAGGAGTATATCCACTATTGTGGATGGACATTTATAATATTTGCACATTCACTAAAGATTTCTAAAGAAACGAGGAGCGGTTTATGCAGACGATCGGCTTTCTGTATATACTAGGAGTTGCTGTCACCTAGTGGAAGCTTTCAGTATGAAAGTATTTGTTAGCAGGCTGCTAATCAGCAGTTTTTCTTCCGTATCTCCTGATAATTCACAAGAGTGTACAAACTCTTCTAACAAGTGTTCATGCACTCAAACATAAAAGGGACAACAAATACAAAGGATTTTTTTAATTGCAAAAAAAGCTAACTTTGCTGTGTTAACAAAATCTTAATTGCAACCTGCATTGCTAAATAAATACCACTGCAGAGGGATAATTTGGAACCAAGCCCTTTGGTGCATGCTACTGTGGGCGTGTTGTGTTGCCTGTTTGCTCACAAATTGGCCTATTTTCAGTGGATGCAACAGAGTATTAGTCTGAACAAGCAGCAGGGACAGAACGCTAACTCAGCAACATCTCCCCTCAATGGGAATGCAAATAAAAACAAGATGCAAAGCAAAACCTTTGATTACATCTCACTTTCTGTACCAACATCCCTGAGCAGAAAGGAAAAAAGGGAAAAGAAGAAAAAAGAAGCTTTGTATTTGTATAAGATTCTCTTTTGTAAAATATTCATTTAAAAAAATAAATAAAATAAATAAATATATATATATATATATATATATATTTATCCACTTTTCCATAAAAGACACATAAGCACATGCTCTTCAATGTAATCACAAAATATCTTTTTTCGAATTGGATATTATCAAATAATACATTTTTTTATTACACTTTATAAAATAAATTGAATAAAAAACTGAATTGGAACTACAAGCTTCATGTCTAAAAGCGGAGGGGTGTTATAACAATAAAATGAACTTTTTAGCTGCATCAGAATAAGACCGTTTGGTCACACTTAATTTAAAGGTCCAATTCTCGCTATTAACCAACCATTAACTATGACTTTTGCCTAAATAAACTCCTAATTTGCTGCTTATTAATAGCTAGTAAGGTAGTTGTTAGGTTTAGGTATTGGGGAGGATTAGGGATGTACAATATGGTCATGCAGAATATGTGCTTTAAGTATTAATAAGCAGCCAATATGCCAATAATATGCATGCTAATAAGCAACCGGCTAATAGTGACTAAAGTGTTGCTGAAATCTTTTAGCATGCCTGTATGCATTAACATTGACCTGAAACCCTTTAAATAAACCACTGAATAGTTTCTGAAATACTTGGTGGTGTAAACAGAAAGCTGCTGACAGGGCATATGCATGTGTACAAAATCCCTCCGCCCAAGCTTAAGGCACGCGTTCAAATGGCATGGCAGAATATGAACCTTATGGCTGCATGCTTTCAGTCATCTTTCTTATCAGAGGTACTGTCTTCTTGGTGGTTATTATGAGCAGCAGTACAGCAGTGAGACAAACTGGCATCAGAATCTAGCTCCTCTCCCTGGAGACCCTGGTAACGCTGTAGCTCGATGTAGGTGGTGAAGAGCTTGGCATACTCCGGGTGGGTGAGAGCGAAGGAACGAAACTCATCTGAGAGACAAATAGAGAAAGGAAAGTTACCACAGATTTATACTTTTGATACTCAAAAAGAAACCACAATAATCATGAATAAATAACATAATGTGAATATTCTATGGTAAACAGCATGGCAGACACTGTGTGAAAACATTCTTGATTTAATTTGGAATGCAGCTGAAATCAACTTCATGACAACTTTCTGCAAGTATTACAAAAGACCAGTCACCATCATGATTCAAACCTTAACAGCTGATAGATTAGACAAACAACAAGCCTTCACTCGAAAGTGTTCATGATTCCACACACACAAATATTTTCCAGGGCGTTTACATACACAGCATGGAATTTAAATTATTGTGGAAACTTCTGTTGAACTTTTAAACTTGTATTGGAAAAACTGCATTCAGACTAAGAAATCAAATAGCCCAAAGTCAAGATTCAATTCAGACAAGTTGAATCATGACACAAAGTGATCTGTATTAAGGGATTTGGACTGTGACACTCCCTAGATTGTCAAGCAGAGTCAAATCCATTATTAAAAAGCAGCTTCACAGGAAAATATTGCTGTAATATCTATAATGTCTTACATTTTGTGGAGTCCTCACTGAGCAGTTGTATTTAAACATCTATTGGAACAGTTATGCCTAAATATATTTTCAAATCAATAAGATTAGTTTAATAAAGATGATGTTGGTATAATGCAATTCAGCATTCAGTAATCTGCTTAATACAACCTAAACAGACAACCAAAGTTAACATTGCCAATGTTAGGCCTGTGCGTAGTTCAGTTCAGTCTTACAAGTCACAATTTGGTTTCACAACTTTCAAACAAAAAAAACTAAATTGAAAAACTAGACAACCACTGCCACAGTTCCTGTGAATTGTGTTTCTATGTACAAATATATATATATGAACATACCAAATGGCAACAACACTGAATATAATAAAAAAATATCATTATCAGGACAGCCCACAGAACAGTTGGTTATAATAGTAGCAGTTGTAATAGTATGTTATTTGTTTGCTAAATTTCATACACCATGGTTGAAAACGAAGGGTCCCACTTTATATTAGGTGGCCTTAACTACTATTTACTTGCATCAAAATATAAGTACAATGTACTTACTGTGTTCATATTGTATTGCAAAACACTTTTTATGCTATCGTTAGGGACAGGTTTGGTGGTTTGGCTAGGTTTAAGCGTGAGTTAAGGTGTAAGGAATGGGTCAACAGTGTAATTATAAATGTAACTAGAGAAGTCAATTACAGATGTAATTACATGCAAATATTTTTCAAATATAAGTACAATGTAAAAACATGTATGTACACAATATGTGCACTGTAAGTACACAGTAGTTAAGGCCACCTAATAAAAAGTGGGACCAAAAGAAGTGTTCTCTGAATGATAGCACTATTAATATGACTGACAGTTTTATCACTGTGGTAGTTGCTATACAATTGGCATACAGACCATAAGTTATGTGTCCTGATCCATCTGCATCAATTTCTTTGAAGAGGCTGTGGACGTCAAGATCACATACTCCAAGAGCAGAACGCAGCAAACCGCTAAACTCCTCTTGTGTGATACAGTTGTCCTCATCAATGTCAAACAGCTGCATAAAGAATTCAGACACATGATGCACATGACATTTTTTGACAATATATCACACAATAGTTGTCCCCCATAGTAATGTGCTACTGTTGACTTTCTTTTTGTCAAGTTGGAGATTTTTTTGTAAACCACCTCAAGGTGTTAACAACCACTGGCACCAACCACACCACAAAATGTCATCTTTTAATCTTTATCAGATGAAATCTTCTTTTAATCTTTGCACAATCACATTTTGAGAGTTCACTGTGACATTTGTGATATCATTACCTTAAAAACGGTTTGAATGACTTCCTCATTATTAGCTGGGCGGCACAGAACTGTGACACCAATGACATACTCTCTGAAATCAATGGTGCCATCGCCATTCTACAAAGAGAAAACATATGCTTCAAACAGGCCACACTGGGAATAAAATATAATGCCATTAGAGTCCAGTACCATAGATTTACTGTAGATTTGTTGTTTTGGAAATATTACCACTGAAGGTAAAGCAGATTTTAAAGCAGATATCTGAGAGCATTTCATACATTAGCTTCTGTTCTGGATCTAAGTGATGCTCTTTTCCACATCTTTTTCCATGTGGTTAGTTATGGACTAACTCACCCTGTCAAACAGAGCGAAGAGCTCCCGTAGAGCTGGGCTGACAGGCAGTTTGAGAAAGCCGGCAAACTCCTCAATTGTGATCCTGCCGCCTTTGCAAGAACAGGCTATGTTGGCAAAACTCTCCAATTCCTTCTTCACATTGTCCCATTTTAATCTGGAGTTACAACAGAGACGAAGATTTCAAGCTTAAACTACAATAAACTTAAACTGTGTGGATACCAGTCTTAAAATGTTTACTAATACCAAATATATGCGTTTTTATTTTTATAATATATACAGTCATACTCCAGTTTCCTGCTGATCTTGGTAAACTCCACGAGACCTGCCTCCATAGGCAGGGTCAGTTCTCCAGCTGCAATCATCAGACGACAATCTTCGTAGGTGTGGTCTGTGACCACCAGGCCCAGAGACCTAGTGACAGAGTGAGAAATTGTGATACAACCATTAACACTGAAATTTTGTATTGTGTACACATTGTAAATATCATATTATAAAAAAACACAGAAGAATAACTAGCAACAAGGCACACTTACTCAGCCATCACAGCTCTCACTGATTGAGCAAACTTGATAGGACACTTTTTCTCCATCTCAGTAGGAATTTGAGGGGGCAGAAACTAAAACACAAACACAATACATATACTTAACTTTTTGGAGATTAGCTATATATTGTATGTGGGATTAGGTTTGTCATTTATGTTTCTTCATTAAAGGTGCAAAAAGCTGAGTGTATATCATGAAATACACAAACTTTTCTCACAGACCTCAACCTCCACTGTAGTATAGAGCTGACAGAGTGTGAGCAGCAGTAGTCTGGCCCTAAAACAGGAACTGGTGGTGAGGCTCCAAACCAACAGCATTTCAGGAAGCATTGCTCTCTTTATATGCATGACTGTGCAACTGCATTTCTTGTATGACATACTACAAAAGGGTCTCAAAACCAAGCTTATCTAAGAAAGCGATCTGCAACACTACGCATGCAGAGATGTCTCAACGTGTAAGGAGGAAGATGAGAATCTAGTCAGACCACATGCTATTTTGTCATTTGGTTTGAATATAAAATTGTCTTATCTTAAATGCCAATAAACCAATGAAATGTCCTTTTTGGCTCATAAGAGTATTTCTTGCAACATAATATTCAATTCTAGCATGTGAATCTGAATTATAATGACTTTTTCCTTGTGACAGTGATCGGAAAATACCTAATTGTGGAAGCATTTCATCAGCTGTGTTAATACTTCTGGCTTTGTTTATGTTTATTACTACTTACGATTTTGGGCCCTGCCATGTCCATGTGACTGTGTCCTAGAAGTATTAAAAAGACATACCTTTGTAAGAAATCTTCCATTTAAAGAGGTATGAACATTGATCTATTCACACAATTGCAGCAGATTATGTAAGTACTCAACTGACATACTTGCAGAGCCTTTAGTTTGCAAGGTATGCATTTGTATGCTACTTTTATGGTCTACTATAGTACTCTCTAATTTATGGTTTGTATTTTACATCAATTATTGTGTTACTCCACTGTGTTTAGGACCAAAAATTGAGGCATCATGACAACAGTATAGGACTTCTGTTGAATTGATACTGACCAGCTTATTTGGGTATCTGATCAGAACAGGCTGTACTGGGACCCCTGGGACAAAGGCACCTATGGAGGTAAAGAGAGTAGCACATAAGCACCTTTCATTCATTCTCACGAAAAACTGCTCAGTGCAAGAGTTCCATCTGTTTTCTTTGTGGAGTCATATGCTTCAGAATGCTGTTAAATCCCTGTCTGACACTCCATTGATCACACCATGCCCTACATATCAGGTCATAGCTATCTGACAAGTTCTCAAGAGGACAATCAATGATTATCAATGAAGCAAATGCTGTCCTAATGATATGACCTGAATGTAAAAAAAAAAAAATCTATTGATCTTACACAATACAAATATCATCACTCTGACCCACAAAATTAATGAAACCTACTGCAAACAGAGTTTGTTTTTTGGAAATATATTTAAATAAATGTCACAGACTCAAAGGGATAAAGTCTTAGTGCTGTGGATAATACCTATTCATAGACACAATACTCCCTCTCTTTTATGTGTTGCGTTTTGCTGGCTTCAGCAGACCTCATTCTAATTTTTATAGTACACCAAAACAAACTGTAAGCTTTGGAAACCCATAATACCACGATAGTTTCTTTTTCCCATCTCTTGTATACATTTGCATTAGGAAAATGAGTTATCTGATAACAGACGACAAGATTTCCATACGGTGCAGTTCAAACACAATTTTCATTATGTACTGACTTTTGCTACAACACAGTCTATTTGTGTCTTTACTGTATCTGTAACATCTCAAATAGATTAATCTGTAATATTACAGTGTCTATGTTATAATTAATGTACATAATTATTAGAATTTCTACATAACAAACAAACAAAAATAAAGACAATCTTCTAACCTTGTTTAAAGGTAATGAGACATGATCTGTTTGTACATGTTCCTTCAGGAAAAATAAGCACCTAAAAAGGAAAATAACATTTTATTTTCAGTGGTACCATAGCTACTGTATCACAGAGGTTTATGATAGATACAAATCACAGATCACAGTTTGATTGATAAAAAAAAAAACATTTACTTCTTAATAATACAGTTGGAGAAACTAATTAAAAATCCAAAATGTTGACACCAAACATTGTTTGGGAACCGGACATCCTTAATTCTAGCTGGGGAAGTACAGGTCTGAGAGTAATTTCCTGCTTTCAAAATGTGGAATACACTTTGTTTGTTACTTTGGTTCCACATTTAGTGGTGTAACAGACATTTAGGATGCTAGAAGTAGAGACACTCACCTGTGGCCAGTGTCCTCCTGACTTTGCTCTCCGCTCAATCTCAAGAATAGTGTTTCTACGAGAGTCTGGATCTTTGCGTGAAACAAGCACTGGCTGCACACAGCGCAAAAACCCTGGGGAACATAATATAATCTTAACACCTGAAGAATAAAGGAAATGCTAAGTAATGATAATAGTCATAATAACACATACAAATTGAACATCAATATTACATATTTAATAATATTTTTTTCTTTCTGCCCAGGCTTAATTTTTGTTTGTTTCTTTGTGTTGTCTGTGGTACTCATTTCGAAGTAACAAACTAAACTGATAACCAAAGCATACATATTCAAAGCTACTGGAAGACATTATGAAATCATTTGGTATTAGATTTTGTTTTTGTGTAGACCGACATTGATGCAAATATACATACTGCCAAAGATTGGTGCTTCCAGGGACTCCGAACGGGAAACAGTAGAGGGTAGACCAGTTTCAATACAGACAATGGCATCAAAGAAAGAAGAGTGTGGGGCCACAGCTAGAATGGGGGCCTCTACACTGCTGGCCTGCTTCCCCTTCACCACCACCCTGAAGCCCATGCCGAAGAAATACAGCCGGCCTAGAAAGGTCATCACTCTTTTGTGCATGAACCTATACGCAATCACACATACAAACACAAACACATGAAACATGAGGAATCATACTGGGTATTGACATCAGTTAGACCAACATACTGACACATGCACACAGCACAAAAGGCTTGCTTTAACGGCACTGACATTGTGTGCTCATCAGGTGTCAGATCAGCATGTTGTTGCATCAGTTTTTAGAGAATAACCACATCCCTCCAACAGCCATGTTACCTCCTACGCTAAGACTTAATTAATCTGATCAGTGTGGTCAGTCTGAGAAGAAACGAGGAACAGCAAAATGAGCCGTTTTGCAAGAAACCATGTGGCTTGTTTGACAGAGAAGCATGAATTAAACAGAATGGAGGGGTTCTGTAATGCAGCAATTATGTGTAACTGCTGATATGCAAACCACAAATTTCACATCATCATATCTCACATCTATTATTAATACAGAAGGAAACAAACACACATAAAAACCACATAGACCCACCTTCCTCCCAAATCACTATTAGCTTATGCTTATCATTTTAGCATGTAGCAAAAGGAATAAACCAGGAACTTAGACACAACCAGAAAATGGTAAAAGGTAGTGCTATCTGTAAGGTTAAGGTGTAAGGTTTGATGTGCTAACGGTCAAGTTTAGTTAATAAGTAGCTCAAAAACACATAAAAAGATATATTTTAGTCTTGAGCTGAAATGTAGGAGGTGGTGTGTATCTGTGTGTAACGTGAGTGAACAGGGATCAGTATTTACCTTCTCCAGCCAGTCATGGGCTCCACTGCTCCTTTCAGAGACTGTCCAAACGTTATCATGACAGAAACCGGCCACATGACCATCAGAACGAGAAACAAGAAAATGCCACGGAGCGGCACAAGGATGATTCCCAGAAGAAAACACTAGATGCACAGATAAGGAAAAAAATTTACACACTACATTAATACAGTATAACGTACTTGATATTTTTTAAAATACATTTCATAAACTATTATCTAACATACAAATAACCCAGCACAACATCTATCCTTGGCTACAGGATGACTTAAAAGTATTATGTGGACATGCAATGCAGTCAAGACCTGTCTGGAAAAGCCCTGTAGTATTATATATACTATTATATATACTATACATATATATATATATATATATATATATATATATATATATATATATATATAATACTACAGGGCTTTTCCAGACAGGTCTTGACTGCATTGCATTAATCTAAATTCAAATAAAAAATAAATATAATAAAGACAATATATATATATATATATATATATATATATATATATATATATATATATATATATATATATATATATACATATATATATATATATATACATATATATATATTTATACTTTTATGGAAGAACATTCACTTTTTAAAATGTATGGAATCAGAAAACTAAATAGTTTGAAAAAGCATCTTTGACATAATTACAGTCAAAAATACTTAAAATAGCTAAGAATATAAGAGGGGGTTGGGTTGCCTCAAATATTGTGTTGGGAAAGGTTGAGAAACACTGACCTGAAACTAGCTAATTTTAAACACAGTGTCAGAGATCTTTATTGTGCTCAATAATTAAAAGCATACCATAATACCCTAATTTTCCACTATCTAGGCCTATTAGATTGATTTTCCATACTGTAGTAAAAACATATTATTAACTAACTTAAATGATCAGACATGCAATATTTATAACATTCTCTTTACCACATGTTGTGAACTGCGTAACTTACCCTTATTACAAAAACGGTAACACTGTTTAAAATTGTAACATCCAAGAAGTAACATCATTTGAACACTTTCTACATCACAAAGGGAATTGTATTTCTCATTTGTTTACTAATCTCACGAATTAAACATTTTCTACATTTGTTGACCGCATTTGCTAGTCCTTTTCCCTGTTCACCCAAGTTACTGTAAGAATTATCAGAAAGAAGAAAATAAGAGAGTTCATGCAACAGCTACTTAGAATAGAGGGAAACGGATCATAGGCAATTCAGATATAAGTGGATACATTAACACGATGAACACCTGAATCTCGTCAGTGAAGAATAATATTGACAGGCATGTCATAAATGGAGAGCAGCACTCACTTTGATTTTATCGGCTTTGGTTAACTTAAGGTCGTGCACGAAGGGGTTGATGACTGCGGGCAGCAGCAGGGAATGCTGTCTGGGCAGCGCGGACACTCTCTGCGGAGGCATCTTCACTCATCACAGCAGCGGCGTCTTCATGTGTCCAAGCCTCTGTCTGTCAGCGAAGCGCTTCCTCTTTACACACCACAAGCACCACCTCGCACATGACTTGAGCCCTAGCGGTCTGCGGATGTGTTTCACAATCAAGTGAGCTACCTAACTAGAAAGCAATTGTTAATCATAGGCGCGTGCTGCAACTTTGGCCATCACAGGAGTCAAAGTCGAGTTTCTGTGTGTACACCGGCTGCCCCGAAATGCGTTTATAACGTCCTAAAACGTTTTAGTAGGTTTTTGAGACAGAGCCGGTGTGTTTACACCCCACCTCTTACTGGCATAATCCTATTAGCCATGTAGTAGCCACTAAATGTGCCCTAGTTGTTATTCTCTACAGGTTAACAGCTTATAGGCTACCAGTTGCGCCGCAAGACCTAATTAAATCTTACTGATGCATTATTGTATACGGGACTGAGAAACATTTTTTCTGACCATAAGTCGTAAAACATCCGAGCATCGAGTGCTCCGTCGGCCGGTTGGATGCAGCGATGCTCGACTCGAGATGAGTCGCTTCTTTTGAGAGATGAACAAACGGGTTAAAACGGGTCGAAACAGTTCGGACACGCATTGAATCGTTTAAAGCTGTTCTTCACTCAGCACAACTGTAACGGGTTATTTATAACATAAAGGACGTAAAATAAAGTACATGTTGAATTAGGCTACCTACAATTCATCGACACAAAAACTAAATCCTAGACGAATTTCTTAAGTTCAGAAAACACTACAACAAAAGCAATAAAATTTTGGTTAAGCTACCAAAAAATGCAATAGAGGACTTAAAAAAAACAAAACAAACAAAAAAACCCATAGATTAATAATGGGAGGTAAAATACATGGTACATAAACATATTGAGAGCTCGATTTTTATACAATAACCACTAGATGTCGCTGTTTATCTAGATGTGAGGAGTAATTTTAAGGTGTTTAATAATGGGAACCATTACTGTTTTCTTGATGTGAAAGAAGCCAAAGAATCATTGACAGGATTACAATTACAATTCTTTACAAAAACTATGTTAAAATTGAAAAGTTGAATGACAAAATTACATGTAAGGGATAGTTAATATTTATTTTGAGACATAGTGACAAAGTGCACAAAGCAAAATAGAAAATAATAAAAACAAAACATTACAAATATAAACAGATTGCATGTCATTTAAAAAACTACAAAAAAATAAAATAAAATAAAATAAAAAGAGTACAAATGATTATTAATCAGTAATCTCATGATACTTGCTTGACATGAGTCCATCATGCAACAAACCCTATACAGTCTTCAGGCAACCCGTGCCGTGAATCTCTCGGTACCATGAGAAGAAAGAAACAAGACTAATAAAAACGATGTGCTTTGACAGTTGTTTGGTCTCTGTTTTTACACAATTATCATGTATAAAATGTGTTCTCTTATTACATGCAGAATTTTTTATTGGATATTATTTACTAAAAAATAAAACATGAATTAATCTTTGCATATCAATACTACGAAAATTTGTGCTTTTTACATCCTGCCTGGATGAATTTATTCTGGGCAAATAAAAAAAAAAAAAAAAAAAAAAGGAGATACATCTCACTGACACAACTGCCACATTTACATGTAACTGGGAAATGTCAGAAGTCCTTTTAAATCTGATGATATACATGTAGGCTATATTAAGGGGTAGGAGCTGCACTAAACCCTTTCATAATAAAAAATGAACAAAAGTATCACGTTATGACAAAACAACAAAAATTACGGTCTTTTCTGCCTATGTTTGGCATGCAGAGATGGTCCAGGCAGTGAAGGCCTCTCTGGTTAGCTAAGGACAGGTTATAATCTAATAGGCTCTGACTAACCAGGAGGGGCAGAATGGTAAAATTTGAGTGTTGTCATTTGGCAAGGTAACACTGGCCTTGTTTATCTAGTGATGTAGGTCATCACAGAGTGCCAGGGCTGAATGTTCTGCTGATGTTCAGCAACGTAGCCAGTCCTTTTTGATCTCCCCAACTTTGACAATTTTCAGAGTGCTGTCATCCATTTTGAGATAGTGGGAGTCTTTGAAGAAGTAGCTGTGACCTGCAAAAATTAAAAAAAGTGTAAATAAATACTTTTTTTTAAGATCCATTGATGAATAGAAAGTTCAAAAGAACAGCATATGTGTGAGATTTTTTCTAACAATGTAAAGGTATTTGCTCAAAAAATAAATAAATAAAAATAATAATAAAAAAATACAAATAATAATAATAATAATAATATTATATATATATATATATATATATATATATATATATATATATATATATATATATATATATATATATATATATACATATATTACAGCCATGGCCAAAAATATCAGCACCTTTGGTAAATGTGATCCCCCAAGGCTGTGAAAATGAATCTGGATAATAAGAATTTCAAATGGGGGGAAATATCATTATGAAATAAATGTTTTTTTCTCAAATACACATTAGACACAATTATTGGCACCCCTAGAAATTCTTATAAGTAAAATATCTCTGAAGTATATTCCCATTCATATTCACAATTTTGAGCATTCCAGGGTGATTATGAACATGAAATTATCCAGCCATGGCTTCCTGTTTCACAGAAATATAAATAGGAGGGAAAACAAAGCCCAAATTCCCTTAATCATCCATCACAATGAGAAAAACCAAAGAATATATTTCTGATGTGCAGCAAAACATAATTGAGCTTCACAAATTAGTGAAGTGGCTTTAAGAGAAGAGCCAGAGCAGTGATCTCATCAGGTGTTCTCTAACCTCATCAGGCATTATAGGAGAAAATTTAGAGCTGTTAAAAATGCAAATGGAGGTTTCAAAAAGTATTGAATAAAAGGGTTCTGTTAATTGTGGCCAATGTGTATTAGAGAAAAACATTTATTTCATAATGATATTTCCCCCCATTTTAAATTCTTATTATCCAATGAAAGGTTAGATTTTGGTGAATTTTTAAAATAAAAGATCAAAAGGATTAACAATGCAGATTAATTTTCACAGCCTTCTTTGATCGTATTTACCAAGGGTGCCGATATTTTTGGCCATGACTGTATATACTGTATATATATATATATATATATATATATATATATATATATATATATATATATATATATATATAATATATAATAAATTATATATATTAAAATACAGTTTAATTTCAAATTTAATATCGTTTAGTTAACCAATGACTCAATTTATCCTTCAATCAGGGATCCATTTATCTTTCAAATGTTGGAGAGTGGGGTCTAATTCACAGCCTAGAGAAGCTGTTTTTACTTGCTCAGATCCAAACAGCCTAATTACAAACAGAGGAACCTTTTAGACTCCACACAGGCCTGCTCTATGAGGTGTGCACATGTGAGTGTATACCTGTATGAGTGTAAATGTGTGTTAGTGACAGCAGAGGAAAGAGTTAGGTGGTCATAAAAGAATGTATGTTAAGTAAATTCCAGTAAATCTAAACAAAACTAGAACACCTTCCGTAAAACTGTTATATATCCTTAACCTCTCTCTTTTAAGATTTTCTCTCATTTAGAGTTTTTATGTGCTCTTTAGACAGAGGCTGTTACTGGAAAAAATGCCTCATCTTGAGCAGGGGGGAACCATATAGCCAGGGTTTTTTTTTTGTTGTTGTTGAAGGCCTAAAGCCAGCAGTAATTGGGTTGGAGTTAACTGCCAAGAATGCTCTACCAAGCTCCACTTTAGTCCAATACACACACACACACACACACACACACACACACACACACACACACACACACACACACACACACACACACACACACACACACACACACACACAGATGACTAAAATGCAAGTGGTAATTGAAAACAATTCGTAATATATGTGAGATCTAACAGAATGTAGGTGAGAGAGTGAAAAGGAATAAGATGTAAGGTTAATCCAGGGTAGAGGTCAGGTTTTACTTCTCTGCAGAGGAAAACCACAGACAAAGCTAGATCTGAAGCCAAGCACTTGGCCATTAGTCTCTTACCATCGCTATTAAGGCTGAGAGAAGCATCTAGGTCATCAGGGACAGCACTCCAAGAATCTGCAATAATTTTAGGGAAGCCTGGATCCATCTTTTTCTTGGCTTCATTGTATCTGAGAAGTAATGGAAAAAATGTAACATTATAATCAACATATTTCTGCTTTTCCTTAACTTTAAAATTAACTGACACTTTTTCAGTAGGTGTGTAGTTTTAAAAGCATGTGTAAATTCCAGTAACTCTCATGTCTGAGACAATAAATAACATAAATTACAGTCTGAGTTCATTTATATACAGTTTAACCTTGTCTCTTATTATATCCAGTGTAAATTGCCTATACTTTAGTGGAAAAACACAGGGTTCTCACAAACTTTGATATGGGGAATATTCAGTGCAACTGTACAAACATTATTGTAAGTCTGCTATAATTTATAAAAATAATTTCTACATTTATGGAACTCTGAAAAAGAATTTCAGAATTCACAACTATCTACTTCTACTTGAGTTTATTAAAGAGATCCCCGGGTATTAAGACATGTATAGCTTAATATAACTTAAAAGATGTCTCTTATTTAAATATGTAGTAAAAAACCCATGAAAATGTATGTTATCTAAAAAAATCAACATCATTTTTGGACTATGGGGGACGCCATTATTTTATGTGCACAGTACATTCTGCGTCGATGACATCAAATGGTTGCACTCAGTGAGCTACTGGCACTTATTTCTATAGTCTTTGGTTTTTTACCGCAACACAACTCAGAATACACAACTCAGACAATAAAATACTGATACGATACCACATTGTGTGGCTTTTGGTTGTAATTTCCAGTCAAAAGACAACAAGAGAAGTGATGTAAGACTTCACTACTTTCCTAGCGATAAAAAGAGGAGAAAAGAATGGGAAGATGCCTGTGGACAAATAAAACTTCCTAAAGACCTGCTTCCACTCTCCACTTTAGCCCTGATGCCTTTGAGTCTTTAAGCAGACCACAGCTTCTGAAAGAGCTTACAAACGGCTGAGACAAGAAACGCTAGATGCCATCCTATGCCGATGCTAATCATTATGTGCAGCCGCTAGATGAGTTTCTCAGCGCGGATTTCCCTCGAGATCCGGGCCGTTTAGACTCCTTGTGGGGAAAAATCGATGGTACAGCATTTGGTTTAAACCTGTACTTATATCCATTGCCACCTGTAAGCCCTTTCAGTAGCTGCTGTCATCATTTTATTTTCCGAGTAGTCTATTCCGAGTTGTGTTGTGGTAAAAATAGCAACAGGTAGCCCTAGCAGCTCACAGAGTGCAACCATTTTATGTCATCAGAATAATGGCACCCCCCATAGTCCAAAATATGTATAAAACAATGTAATTTTTTAAAATAACATAAATCTTTAATGGGTTTTCTACTACATAATTCAGTAAGTGACATCATTTACGTTATATTAAGCCATACAAGTCTTAAAACCCAGGGATCCCTTTAAGGAACACTTGTATTTTGCTCATTAATCACTGAACACACACTTCATAAAACCCACAAATGCTACGAGATATTAAATGTAGATTACCTCCAGAACTTGTTTCCAGCAAATAAGTAAGTCTTTTTGCTCTTGTGGAAGGAGTAGGCAGCATCAATTGCATGCAAATCTGATGGAAGACCCATGCTGGAGATCTTCTTGGGATAGTCTCTCTCCAGAGTACTGGCAGAATATACCCACATCTCATCACCTAGAGAAACAATTAAAATATTTTAAATATAAATTGTGTTTGGAGGGGACACACACACACACACACGCACGCACGCACACACACATAATATTTATAATATAGAATATATACAGAAATTTACAAAAACTTGAATCCTGACATACACTTCCAGTGTTTCACTCAGAATTTAATTTGATTTAAATAAAAACAAGACAAGTGCATAGTAAATAATAAAATAAGAACAAATAAATTGATGACAATAACACAAACAAAAACAATAAGATACAAATTAAATTAACAGTACTTTTAACAGTATTTTTTTTTTCAGTTAGGTCTAACTATAATATATAGGTACTGAATTACAACAGAAACTGAATAATCTATTCAACTGTAAAATAACACTAGATAGTCTTCACTTTATAAATAGACAGCAATGACAGACAGCAGCAGGTTTATTTAGGCTGCTGTCTCTTTAAGACCTCATGCACGGCTCTACGCTTAATTTTCTTTTTAGGAGTGCTTGTCCTCTTAATTAAAAAAAAAAAATTAGGAGCACCTTCTGATCAATAATAAAAAATTAGCCTTCCTAATATGAAGCAGGGGTTAAAGCAAAAAAAACAAAAACAAAAAAAAAACAAATCTGGGGGTGGGGCGGGAAGTTGGGGATGGGGCAGCACATGCAAAGCATGCAATGAGTGTGCCAACTTTAACATTTGAAAGGATATGTGGCAGTTAGTGCTTTCCTTATTCAAATTTATATATGGTTGGCCTGAAGAATGAAAGCTGTATCATACACATGGAAAATTATGAGCTATATCACTGCTTATTGACACTAGAGGTGTGACAATACACTTAGATCATGATATGAGACAAAATACAGATACCTGGTTCAGTAGAAAGAGACATTTTAATACTATTTTTAAGAAATTGACAATGACAAAATATTTGTCTTTTAATTACAAAAAGTAAAACAATGCAGTTGTATTTAGAAATATTTTAACTAATCTAGGGCTGTAACTAATGATTATTTTGGTAATCAAGTAATCTACTGATTATTTTGACAATTGAGTAGCCTAATTTATATTTTTAGTAAAACCTAAGTGAAAACCAGGCTTTAGTATGACTATTTATATATAAACTAAGGATGAGGCAATAATAATTGGCTCAAATAAAATATCAAAACCAAGTAATTACAAGGTTTTATTGAACAACACTGTTAAAATACATAATGTAATATGCCTATACATAATATGAACATAACCAACTTAAGTACATTATGTATTATAACAAATACCTTCAGTACAGCCTGGTGACGTTTCACTTTACAGTGTGATTAAAAAAAAATTTTTTTATAAGCTTTTTAAAATTTCTAATTAAAACAATATAATAAGTAGAGAAAGACAAATAAGTTACCAAGCATATGAAATTAGTATTAATAAAAAAAAAACTAATTTGTACTACAGAAGTGGCAGTGGCACAGAAGAACACAAAAGTGACTTGTAGGTACATTTTCAGATGTTTAATGAGGCTCAGAGGTGGCATGAGTGCAATTAAATGAATAAATTAACGTTTTAAATATAACATTAGGAATATAGAAATATTAATTTATTTAAATAAATAAAATGATACGTTAACAATGAAACAAAAACCGCCAGCAGATGGCAGATTTTATCACTGAATCATTCATTCAATTGATTCGTTTGAACGGCTGATTCATTCAGGAATGAAGCAAGTGACTCCCTTTATGAATTGGTAATCATGAATCACTGACTCACAAAGATTCGTTTAAACACGCACTTTCATTCATGATGATTCATGAATGGCTTTGTTGCAAGAAGGACACTGACAGGGAGCTCAGCAGATCATAACACTTAATTTATTAAACATACAGAGGAGAACATCATGAATTAGCCACATCTGATTACACAGTGCGCGTCCTCTCTCTCTCTCTTTCACTCCCTACAGAGTTATAGCCAGACAACGCAAGTCACTTAATATTAACAACTTGTTTTTTGACCTGTTGTATTAAGTCAATAGAACATTTGCAAACTCCCTTAATAATTATTAAAAGCTGACACTCTCCTTAGTTCATCGCGATCTGTGGGCGCACAGAAAATGGTCTGTAAGAGCGAGCGCGAATGAGTTCTTTCACTTTAAATGAGCAAGACTCAAAAGCATGTGCAAATGATACATTCCGTCATCTGTCATCGTGTTATAAGCGCGGAACCTGCGGGAATGAGTACTACAATGTGCAATACCCACAATTCCGCGCCGATATTCAAGTTCTGCTCTGTGTTCTCTGCCAATAACCCGACTGTGAATGATGTGAGCAGCATTACAACAATGTCACTGAGTGTCACGACAGGAACAAGGAAGCACAGAGATTCTTCAATATCCAATAACTTTAATTATACAATCACCAGGGAATCCAACACAGGAAGACAAGAATAACATATAACAGCAGACGCTAGACTCAGGGAAACACAGGGCTTAAATTATAATACTAAAGATAATTAAAGACACATGGCTGGACAGAAATTAACCAATAATAACTAATAACAGGAAACTAACCAAATAAGGGCATGGAAACACTGGGGGCATGTGGGAACAAGGCACAAGACAAACACAAGACTGACAGTATCCCCCCCTCCCGAAAGGCGCGTCCCACGCCGTACAACATCCAATGGAGTAGGGGAGTGGTCGCTCTGGAGGCCTCAAGGGACAGGGACATGGAGACAGGACAGACAGCTTCCAAGGTGGTGCCCGTCCCGGGACTCACAGAGGAGCAGGGAGCTCGGGCAGTCATGGTGGGTCAGGGGACTCAGGAGGCCATGGCGGTGCAGGGAGAACAGGAGGCCATGGCGGGTCAGGGGACTCAGGAGGACATGGCGGTGCAGGGAGAACAGGAGACCATGGCGGGTCGGGGGACTCAGGAGGCCATGGCGGTGCAGGGAGAACAGGAGACCATGGCGAGTCGGGGGACTCAGGAGGCCATGGAGGGTCAGGGGACTCAGGAGGCCATGGTGGTGCAGGGAGAACAGGAGGCCATGGCGGTGCCTCGTCCCGGTCACTACAGCCGGAGCCATACTGCCATACTAACTCCCCCCCTAAAAAAAAATCCTTGGAGAGACTTGAGGGGCTGAACTTGGAAATAGGGGATGTCACAGGACTATCCACAGGAACCTGAGCCCTCATTGGGCTAGGCTCGGAATCCGAGGACCATTCAGGGCATGACTGGAGCATAACAGCACTCCTTTTGCTGGACGTGGAGTTGGGCCCTCTCAGGGGTGAACTCGGGAACCGCTCCCATAGAGGCATCCGGAGAAGCAAACGGCTTGGGAATGGCCTCCGTGGCCATGACAAGAGAGGCAGTATGCTTCTGAGGGACCCCGAAAGACAAGACAGACAAGAATAGTTCCTGTGGACACGACAAGGCTTTCATACATGGCTTCAGGGGACATGTCTTGACTCTGGTCAGGGGCTGGAGTCATCTCATGACTCTGGACAGGGGCTAGAGCAGACAATGGAGCGTGTGTTAGAGGAGCGGGCGCTGGAGGTTGCTCTGGAGCTGGAGCCCACGACATCCGCTCATACTCCACCAGCACTCCCAGGGGCACATGTGAGGTGAACGACGGGCTTGAGTGTGCCGTGAACGGTGGTGTGCATGAGTGAGCGGTGGCTGACAGACTTGATTTCATATCAGGCGGGCTGGACAGAAGATCGGTTGGCAAACATGATTGTCAAACAGCTGACAGACTTGACTGACGAACAGCTGACAGACTTGACTGACGAACTATTGGCAGGACTGACGGCGGGCTGGTTCTGACATGGGACCGGACACTTTCCAGACACCGGAAGATCCCTTCTCTCCAACTCAGTCCCGTGGTGTCTGGGAGGTGCACAAGGGCGATGGTACTCGAAGAAAGGGAGATCTCTGTGGGCTAGGGCGGCGAATCGTGCGCCTTCCATGCCACGGGGGAAAAAACAGGAAAAAACAAAAAACTTCCAAAAACGAAACAAAAACACGGGAAAAAAAGGCGCCGCTCACTTTTTGTTTCGGTCCGCTGTTCTGTCAAGATTACGCTTGGAGCAAGGAACGAGGAAGCACGGAGATTCTTCAATATCCAATAACTTTAATTATACAATCACCAGGGAATCCAACACAGGAAGACAAGAATGACATACACTGAACAAAATTATAAACGCAACACTTTTGTTTTTGCCCCCATTTTTCATGAGCTGAACTCAAAGATCTAAGACTTTTTCTATGTACACAAAAGGCCTATTTCTCTCAAATATTGTTCACAAATCTGTCTAAATCTGTTAGTGAACACTTCTCCTTTACCGAGATACTCCATTCACCTCACAGGTGTGGCATATCAAGATGCTGATTAGACAGCATGATTATTGCATAGGTGTGCCTTAGGCTAGCCACAATAAAAGGCCACTCTAAAATGTGCAGTTTTATCACACAGCACAATGCCACAGATGTCGCAAGTTTTGAGGGAGCGTGCAATTGGCATGCTGACTGCAGGAATGTCCACCAGAGCTGTTGCCCTTGAAATGAATGTTCATTTCTCTACCACAAGCTGTCTCCAAAGGCGTTTCAGAGAATTTGGCAGTACATCCAACCGGCCTCACAACCACAGACCACATGTAACCACACCAGCCCAGGACCTCCACATCCAGCATCTTCACCTCCAAGATCGTCTGAGACCAGTCAACCGGACATCTGCTGCAACAATCAGTTTGCATAACCAAAGAATTTCTGCATAAACTGTCAGAAACCGTCTCAGGGAAGCTCATCTGCATGCCCGTCGTCCTCATCGGGGTCTCGACCTGACTGCTGTTTTTCGTCGTAACCGACTTGAGTGGGCAAATGCTCACATTCGATGGCGTCTGGCACTTTGGAGAGGTGTTCTCTTCACGGATGAATCACGGTTTTCACTGTACAGGGCAGATGGCAGACAGCGTGTATGGCGTCATGTGGGTGAGTGGCTTGCTGATGTCAACATTGTGGATCGAGTGGCCCATGGTGACGGTGGGGTTATGGTATGGGCAGGCGTATGGTATGGGCAACGAACACAGGTGCATTTTATTGATGCCTTTTTGAATGCACAGAGATACCGTGACGAGATCTTGAGGCCCATTGTTGTGCCATTCAGCCACGACCATCACCTCATGTTGCAGCATGATAATGCACGGCCCCATGTTGCAAGGATCTGGAAGCTGAAAACATCCCAGTTCTTGCTTGGCCAGCATACTCACCGGACATGTCACCCATTAAGCATGTTTGGGATGCTCTGGATCGGCGTATAGGACAGCGTGTTCCAGTTCCTGCCAATATCCAGCAACTTCACACAGCCATTAAAGAGGAATGGACAAACATTCCACAGGCCACAATCAACAACCTGATCAACTCTATGCGAAGGAGATGTGTTGCACTGTGTGAGGCAAATGGGGGTCACACCAGATACAGGGTTTTCAGACCCTCCCTCCCTCCCTCCCTCCCTCCCTCCCTCCCTCCTTGCACATTTTAGAGTGGCCTTTTATTGTGGTCAGCCTAAGGCACACCTGTGCAATAATCATGCTGTCTAATCAACATCTTGATATGCCACACCTGTGGGGTGGATGGAGTATCTCGGCAAAGGAGAAGTGCTCACTAACACCGATTTAGACAGATTTGTGAACAATATTTGAGAGAAATAGGCCTTTTGTGTACACCGATAAAGTCTTAGATCTTTGAGTTCAGCTCATGAAAAATGGGGGCAAAAACAAATGTGTTGCATTTATAATTTTGTTCAGTGTATAACAGCGGATGCTAGACTCAGGGAAACACAGGGCTTAAATAATCATATTAAACAAGATAATTAAAGACACACGGCTGGACAAAAATTAACCAATAATAACTAATAACAGGAAACTAACCAAATAAGGGCATGGAAACACTGGGAGCACTTGGGAACAAGGCACAAGACAAACACAAGACTGACACTGAGAAGCTGCAGCCGTGGCGGGGATGACTTTTGGTGTGGCGGCCCGCCACGGTAGAATGAATGTAGCGGAAACACTGACTTCCATTCAAAGTTTATTTATTTATTTTTTGTGCTCACTTATGAAAGTACTCACCACTGTTGCATTTTTACATTAAAATATGGCACAACTAATATTGTGAAATATTATTACAATTTAAAATAATTGTAGTAATTTTTTAATATAATTTATTCCTGTAATGGCAAAGCAGAATTTTCAGCAGCCTTTACTCCAGTCTTCAGTGTCACATGATAATTTGGAAATTATTCTAATATGCTGATTTATTGCTCAAGAAACATTTTTTTTTTAATTATTATCATCAATGTTGAAAACAGTTGAGCTGCTTAATATTTTTGTGGAAACCATGATGCATTTTTCAGGATTCTTTAAGGAATAGAAATTCAAAAGAACAGCATACATTTAAAACACATATTTGTTGGTAAAATTATAAAGGTATTTGTCACTTTTTATCAATTTAATGCATCCCCACTGAATATATGCATAAACAAACCAACATACTGACCCCAAACTTTTGAATGGTGGTGTATGTTTCTCAGTAAGTAAATAAGTACATTTTAAACAAGAGACAGAAACATACCCACATAAAACCTTAAACTTCTAGAAAATGAGGAGAGAAAAAATTTAAGGAGAGAGAGAAAGAGAGAGAGTGAGAGAAACAACTTGTTTATACTAATGGGAATTTAAGAGAGACACATAGACAGTTCTTAACAGGTCACTAAAGTCCACTGGCAAGCATTACATTATCCCATACAGGATGCAAAACAGTAAAAATCAGTAACAAAATAATACTTCGTTACAGTACTTAAGTATTTTTTGGGAGTATGTACTTTACTTGAGTTGTTATATTTCAGCCAGCTTACTTTTACTCCACTACATTTCCTAATTAAAATGTATACTTTTACTCAGATACATTTCCCCGAAGCATATTCGTTACTTACTACAAAATAGTCAGAAGTCAGAAGAACACGGACTGCAGGAAAGCAGGTTTGACGAATCAGTGGTCTGGCGCTTGCAAGTTAGACTCCTAAAAACACTTTTGCTCATGTGCAAACAAGTGCGCGCACAACCGTGGATAATTTCGTTTTTCCAGTTAAAGTCGGGGCTGGGGTGTGCGATATACAGTATATATTCTGTAACAGTATGGTAAGTGTTGTTGTAATGATATGCGATCTTACAGAGTGCACACACATTGATTTATTAGTCTATTAAAATTACAGGCATTCTAAATTGTAGACGGCAAAAATGCTTCTGTATGCTTTTTATATTTATATAATTTAATATAGTTAACAATCTATATCACACAAAGAGTACTGTTTTTCTGCAGATATCAGCTTGATAACACATTTAATAATCATTTTATACAAGTTCAGTAAAGCAATGTGACTAACATTTTAGACATAATATTGCTTGTTTTTGCTCAATTTTTCCAACGAAAATCCAAACAAAGATCACAGCACTGTTTTGCATCTCTGAGCAATTGACTGTGTTTTATTGAATGAATCAACAAATCGCTTGAATAAATGATTCAGTGATTCACTCAATGCAGTCAAATGCCTTGTTCCTGAATGAATCAGCCGTTTGAATGAATTGGTTGAATCTCAATGACTCACTCATTAGCAGTCACATGCTGCCACCTACTGGCGGTTTTAATTTCACATTTCAACAATTTTTATCATGTTTTAAATAATTTCAAATATCTGCATTTAACATTTTATGTTAAAAACAAAACACTATTTTCCATCTGTAACTGTGCAGGTTAAATGCATCCATGTCCCCTCTGAGATACATCAAACTGTGTAAATAAACCTAAATGCTATTTCAGATGCAGATTCCAGAGATGTTTTCTTATGTTAGAATGAAAGACACCAAGTACCGGATCAAGTGCTTCTTATTCTTACCCAAAAATACAAAATGGAAGAAAGAGATAAAACTGAACACAATCTTGCTACCCAAGCAGTAGCAACATTTATTATATATATATTTATTTGCTTATTTTCTATTTTGCATTTACTTGTATTTTTACTTTCAATACTTAAGTACGTTAAGATTAAATTTCACATACTTTAAAACTTTTACTCAAGTAATATTCTAAACGGTGACTTCAACTTCTACCAAAGTCATTTTCTGGTAAGATATCTGTACTTTTACTTAATTATGGCTTTCAGGTACTTTATACACAACTTGTAAAAATACAAGACAATAACCAAATGAGAAGTAAAATAAAGCAGTATCATTTAAGGTTAATTAAGGTCATTCAAGGTTTCACTAAGATTACCATCACTATCCTCTGTATTGTTGATAGACTTCACAGGGCAGTGTCATGACTTATTCATCACTGGATTCGACCTATACCAGGTTCCCAAAAGTGTTTTTCCAATCTCAAGTCTGACATATATAAACCATAACCCATCTTTGTTTCTAATGCCAGTATGTAAAGAGTGTGGGTATTCAGAGATGGATTGTGGATAAACCATCTAAATGTGTGGATGTAAGATTTGGTAGGTTCTGTGCTAACTTAAATTGATAAAAAAAAAATTATTTACTGCCATCAAATATTAGTGTCACACCCGGTTCTGTCTTTTACCTGCAAAGAAGACCGTCTTCTCCTCTAGAGGATTCTCATAAGCTGCGTCAATCTTCTCCGGAAGTTCACTCCAAAATGTAGCCACCAGCATGGGGCCTGTTGGCTTCCTCCTGACATCAGCAGTCCTGAAGAGGAATCTGTAACAGGAGGGGTTAGAGTTAGACAGGGTTTGTGCAAGTATAAAGAGAAAGAGTAATCGAGAGTGAGAAGGGAGAAAAAATAAACATGTACACTCTTAAAAATAAAGGTGCTTCACGATGCCATAGAAGAACCTTTTTGTCTAAATGGTTAAATAAAGAACCTTCTAACATCTGAAGAAACTTTCTGTTTCACAAAAGGTTCTTTGTGGCAAATAAGGTTATTCAGATTGTAAAAAGTTAAGCAAGAGATGGTTCTTTAAAGAACCTTAGACTGAATGACTGACTTTGTGGAACCAAAAATGGTTCTTCTATGGCATTGCTTGAAGAACCTTTTGAAGCACCTTTATTTTTAAGAGTGTAAGATAGAAAGAGACAGTGTGTGCCGAACTCTAGCTACAATGAGGTGATTCACTGAGCAGATGTTTCTTATTATGGCTGAAGAATGAGTTAAGAGGCATTTGGACATGTCCAAACTTGCCTGCTGCCCCAGAATAAACCACAAAAACAATACCAACCACCCCGGACCTCTTTCCACTGACCTATTTTTTAAAAGGCCAAAACAGTTCATCCTCAGAGAAGAAGACAGAGATCTCAGGATTTTCAAGTGATCACAGCTCACTGCAGTGAAGAAAAGCATCTGTGAGCAGCACACAGCCTCTGTCAGCAGTTATTTCACTTTATGGTAAACTTCAGATCACAGCACCAAGTTAGAACTGAACTTTTATCAAACATTTTGCCCAAAAGTTCCACTTCTTCAGCTGAAAACACTTCTTTTTTCTTTTTCTTTTTTATTAGATTTTCAAAAGAACAACACACAAAAAAAGTAAACCAGAGCCGAACAAAACAGAGATAATAAACAAATACTGTCAGCACTACCTACACAGAAGATGAATACTTACATGATATAGTAATACCCTAGATATGAGTACTTCACAATTCTAAGGTGATACATCTTGCTACCCAATGAACCGGTCACAGATAGATTCTACAACTCTTTGCCAGGCCTGTACCGTTCTTGGTTTAGCTTTATTAAATCTAGCTAAAGCGCATTCCATATTAACTATATGTTGCATATTCAATAACCACAGTCTTGAGATGTCTGCCTTAGTGTCCCACCAAAGTGCGATTATTGTTTTCTTTGCTGCAGTGAAACTTGAAAAAAGAGTCCTTTTGTCCATTGTGCCAAGGTTCAAAGAAGAGTCATCATTCAGCAAGCACAGGCAAGGATCCGGAGTGATCTTACAGTTAATCAGTTCTTCTAAGTCCTGACAAACTTGAGTCCAAAAACGACTGATTACTGAACATTCCCAAAACATATGATACATTGTACCAACTACAGATTATTGACCGATAGTGCAGTTAGGATCAGATTTTAATACCATTCTGTATCGTCTATATGGCATTGCATAAGCTCTATGGATGGTTTTAAATGAAATTTAGGAACCATTTCAAACATTTTCTCTGCTTTTTTCCATACTGCCAAATAATTAGCAAGTATAGTGCCAAATTTAACTTTAAGTTTATTGCCTTTTTAAATCTGTATATGGATCTTGAAGCCTATTAGGCTGTACCAATGCGGTCTCTATGGATTTCCAAGGCACCTTACAATTCTCATCCATCCAGACCCTCAAAGCTCTTAGTTGAAATGCCCAGCTGAAAACACTTCTAAACATCCCTGTCTTCTCTGTCTATGTAATTAAACATGTAAGAACAGAACACTCCTGTAGTTAAAACACTACTTGAGTTCAGTTCTTATTTGCAGCTATCTTAGAAATGAAAATATATGAGACAGAAGAGGAATTCATTTCACCAAATGCCTTATAAATCTGAGCCAAAGATTAGATAAAATAAAGACTTTCTGGTGCAGCTGAATAAACAAAACATTAGTGAACCTTTTGGGGGTGCGCTCTCTGGCCTCACTCTCTTCTCTCTTTTTCTCTGTGAAATGGCTTAAACAGCTGTCGCATTTATCCAGCTGGTGAATATCTGAGATCTCAAGTCATTTTGCCCACACAGTAAAGTGAGACTTGCAGCTCCAGGGATTCTCAGATTCACAGAATTATGCTGTAATTTGATCATAACTCTATAATAATGACATTTCCACTGCTGAACCATTTGACTCCTTTCCTGCACAGACAAATAATAATCATCAGCGAAAATATGGAAAAAGGTTCAGACACTTGGAGAAGATTGATTTATAAGTTGACCTACCATAGGCAGAAATCACCAGACATCCCATGATACATCAAAATATCAATAATTTGATTGCATACTGATTGAGACTTTTACTGTTTTAGAAGCATTTTTGTTATAAATATTAATTTGAATTTTAAGACTTATTTTAAGCAAGCAAACAAACAAACAAGCAAATAAATAGTTTTGGATAAAAATATTGGTAAAATGTAAACATTGTGAGATTATGTAATGTGGGGTTTGGGTTTTGTTTTTCCATGTATTTTATTTTGTAATTTGATTCATGCTGTTAGTGTCATGCTTCCCTTGCCCTCTTGTATTCCTTCTATTGGTTCCTCTGTTCATTGTGTTATGTTCTGATTGGTTGTCCAGGTCGTGTGTCTTGTTTCTGTTATGTGTATGTTTCTGTTTAGTTCCATTTTGCTCTTATTTGGTAGTTCCTGTTCTCATTAGTTATTCATCCTTCATTCTTATCACCTGTCTTGTATCATTAATCTTGTTTGCTCATTAGCTTGCCTGTCTTTATAAACCTTCCGTTTCTCTTCAGTCTCGTATTAATGTTTTTCAATGGAAATTGTGTGTTGATGTTTATTAAAGCCTAGCACCCTGCATTTCAGCCCGGGCCCGACGGGCCCCGACTTTTTTTACATCCCTAGGGCTGGGATTTCACGTCATAGCTCAGACGCAGGCTGGGCCTCGGGCCTGTTTTAGGTTTCACCATATTTTTATATTTTAGACATCCATCAATTAGTGATGAAAAAAAAAACTGCAGCACTGGTGGAAACAACACGAGACCGTGCTGCCGTGACTGAGAGTGGCTCGACTATAGTGTCCCGCAGCAGCAGTGAGCGCAAGTGACTTCAGCGCCACTGAAGAGTTCTGCGTTCAAATGCACGCAATAGGCTAAAGCTTGCAGCAAAGCCTCAGCAAACGTAATTACCATGAATGTGTCTGGGGAAAATAGTAAGGAGATATTTGAATTATTTACTGATAAATAGTGTTTTCTGAGTCCGTTTTGCAAGTATGAAGTTGCTGATCCTGACTCGCCGTCTCCTCCGTGCCTTTGGAGAGAAATGCATCTTTATTGATTATGATTGATTATAGTTTTTGTTTTATTTTGTTAAGTGGTGTGACGGGAGGAGCCAACGACAGACACAGTGGGTGTGGCGTCAGGCCTCGGAGAGGTTTTTATTAAACAAAAAAAAGAAAATAAAGTGTCCAGGGGGAAGAAGTGTCCAAAGAAGGGGGGGGATCTGGTGTCCTCGATGTGCTGCGGGGCTCGTGTAGGAGGGCAGTGTTCCAAAGGGGAAGGGTCCAGGCAAGGGGCGGAGTCAGGTGGCCGCACACGCTCCCGCGGTCCTGGGCACGAGGGGCGGCGGCTTCTCTGGAGCGGCGGCTCTTCCTCTTCTGCCTCTTACGGGCATTGGCGGGATGGACGGCCCGGCATCCTGGCCCGACGGCCGTTATACGGGTGCGGCTTGCACGATGACCCTGGAGGTTCCGCGGCTCACATCCTCGGCGGCGCGATGTCCCTCGACGCACCCTTCCTGGACCCACGAGGACACCAGTGTGCATGCACGGGGAAGAGACCGGTCTCCCGAGGAGAGGCGCGCTCGGCATTTAACGGCGGCGGTGATGAGGCTTAATTCATTCCAGCTGTGCCTCATCACACGCCGCCAGCCCACGTTAGTCCCACGCCCCTCCTCTCATCCACCCACTCCAGTCGGGAGCCTGGTGAAGGGCGGCGAATAAGGGACGGGGTGGTGATGATGATGAGGGGGAGGGCCGTCGAACCGTCACAGTGGTAATTTAAAGGTTTCTATAGATATATTTATCATGTCTGTGAGGCATGTATTCACTCAGCTTCGGTTCATTTCTGTGAAGTGCTCCTGTTCAAGACGAGATGGCAGAAAGCACATAATGTTTGTTTTCTTTGTTTTATAAAAGCACAAAGTTTTGTTGGTATTGTGAGTGCACACAAATAAAAGTAGACCCTTTACAGTTTTGAATGATGTTTTACTCTTACCTTTATCAGAAAAAATGATGGCGTAGGCTATTTTAAGTTGTTTCCACTGAAAAAAATGCAAGTGATTGCCCTGGTGCCTCCATGTCCTGCAGAGCGCGCTTTAGCATCCATTCTCTGCACAAACTTGTATATAGGCTAGCATACATTATTATTATAGCGCAGGTTAAACGTTTAAACAATGTTATATGCTTGAACTGTTTTAGTATATCTATAGATTTTATTTTAGGCAAGTCGTGATGATTTGAGAAGGCTAAATTGATCAAACATAGGCTATGATCAGCTCACTGTCTGCCACTGTCTGAAGGGGGAAAAAAGACGGGCTCGGGTCGGACTCGGGCCGATAATTCTGATAAGCTGTCAGACACGGGCCCGGGCTACTGCCTGAGCGTCTTGGGCCAGGGCCGGGCTAGGGCCGAAAATTTTAGGCCTGTGCAGGGCTCCATTAAAGACTCCTTTTCGTCTACTCCTTCGTCGTGCGCTGATTGCTACAACCACGTCCCGTGACAGAAATATGAGACCCAAACAGAAAGTAAGCGGCGTCCCTTTTCCCTGTGTTTTTGTTTCCGTTTTTTGAAAAGTGTTTTGGTTTACACTCGTTTCTCCGCCCTAGCCCGCAGAGTATTTGTGGAGTATGCGTGGGAGTTCTGCAGGATCGCCGCAAATATGGTGCTGGACGACGCCACACTCAATTCCTTGTTCTGGATCG
The DNA here is from genome assembly GCA_036784905.1 of Acrossocheilus fasciatus. Taxonomy (NCBI): domain Eukaryota; kingdom Metazoa; phylum Chordata; class Actinopteri; order Cypriniformes; family Cyprinidae; genus Acrossocheilus; species Acrossocheilus fasciatus. The sequence continues at coordinate 20,189,592 of CM071944.1, forward strand.
GGGCCAATTACCATCGCCCCGTGGACCTCCCAGACACCACAGGACTGAGCTTGAGGGAAGGGATCCTCCGGTGTCTGGAAAGTGTCCAGCCCCGATCCAGAATCAGCCTGCCGTCCAGTCCATCCGCCATTCTCCATTCAAGCCTGCTGCCGTCTGCGGCTCAGGAGTCAAGCCTGCCGCCGTCCGCGGCTCACTCAAGCCCGCCGTCCGCGGACCACACCAGCCCTCCAGTGTCCGCTCATGGATATGGCACCACCCCCAGAGTTCTCTGCGACTATCCTCACCCCAGAGTCTCAAGCCTCCCTCATCTCCGCTGGTCCCGTCCAGCCCTCCATCGTCTCCTTTGCCTCCACTGGTCCTGTCCAGCTCCCCATCGTCTCCTGTGGCCGTCAGCTCTGCTCCCTGAAAGTGCCCTCCAGTGCCCGCTCCTCCAGAGCACCCTCCAGTGCCCGCTCCTCCTGAGCGCCCTCCAGAATTTCTAATTCTCCCCAAGAAAATTTTGGGGGGCATATATCCTTGGCCATAGTGGCCGGGCCAAGGGCCAAGGCCATGGAGGTGGATCCGCTATGCCCGCCTGAAACTCCTGATCTGCCATGGCTCCCCGAGTCTCCTGATCCGCCCTGGAGGCCTCCCCAGTATCCCTGTCCTGCACCAGCACCAGGATGCACCTTCTGGGAGGGGGGAGTAACTGTTATGTGTATGCTTCTGTTTAATTCCGTTTTGCCCTTATTTGGTAGTTCCTGTTCTCATTAGTTATTTATTATTCATTCGTATCACCTGTCTTGTATCATTCATCTTGTTTGCTCATTAGTTTGGCTGTCTGTATAAGCCTTCTGTTTCTGTTCAGTCTTTTTCTCATATTAATGCTTTTCAATGGAAATTGTGTTGATTAAAGACTCCTTTTTGTCTACTCCTTTGTCGTACACTGATTGCTACAACCATGTCCCATGAAAGTTTCCCATTGGTTGGTTCTTGTCATGTGATCCTCTTTGTTAGCTTCAAGTAGGCCATTTATTGCCTTCTCCCCTTTTGTGTATTGATGTTGTAACATGCTGTCGGTGAGTCTAGTTTGTTCATGCCAAGTCAAGTCTGTTCATGTCAAGTCTCTGATTATGTTTGTATTTTGGATCACGTTTGTAAATAAACTGCAATTGGGTTCATCACTACACTCGCCTTCAGTGGACTGAATCATTACAGAATACACGACTAGTACCATGAACCCAGCAGTTTCCCTCCTTGGACTGTGTTAAGGCAACCGCTCCATTGGGGAATTTGTGGAGGACTTTTGTGGACTGTGCCATTTAGTAGACTTTAATGATGTGGCACTTGAAAAGACATTTTCCATTTTGGCCTCAAAAAGGAAATATCTCAGTTAATGCCACATCACACTCCTCACTGGACTCTGGATAAATATATTGATTTTGCACTCCGTTTAAGTGGTTCTTCGTTTACTGCGGGGATTGTGGATGAGGAACACCACTATCCTACAGTACCCACCATGTCATGCCTGCTACTCCAAGGCCTACTCATGTCATGCCTGCTACTCCAGGACCTGCTCACATCATGCCAGTTAAGTTAAACTTTACGCATGTCATGTCTACAAGTAAAAGCCTGATCACATAATGTCTGCCAAGCCAGAGTGTGCTAACGTCATGTCTGCTACTCCAGGGCCTGCTCACGTCATGCCGGCCACTCAAGAGATTCTTCACAACATGGCCGCCATTCAAAATATTTGTTGCAAGATGGCCGCCACTCAAGAGTCTCGTCATGTCTCAGCTGTGATTCCAGAGCCTCATCACGACATGGCCGGCATTCCAGAGTCTGCTCACGACAAGCCTGCCACGCCTGATTCCCTAGCCAAGATGGTCGCCACGCCTGATTCCCCGGCCAAGATGGCCGCCACACCTGAGCCTTGGCACGCCACGACCATCACGCCAGAGCCTCGTCACGCCACAGCTGCCAAGCAAGTTTCCCCTAAGGATTTTTTTAGGAGGGGGCTATAGTACCCAAGCTCCTGCAGATGCAGGCCAGGACTGATTGCCAGTGTGATGGACCCACTACTGATGTTGGTGCGAGCAGCTGGCATCCCCAGGGCCTCAACACTGACTGACACAGAGACTGTTCCCCTGACCTCAGTGCTTCCTGTTATGGCGGTCGCCATTTTGAGCGTGTGGGCTGCACACTGCGCTCCAGAGGCCTCTCCTGTCCATGAATTTGCTCAAGGCCGCTTTTGTCCACAAGCCTGCCTCAGAGGCCTCTTCTGAACATGAATCCACTCCAGTGCCTCCAGAGGTGGCAGCTTCCGCTGCAGAACCTCCAGAGGAGGCGGCGTCCAGTGCAGAACCTCCAGAGGTGGCGGCTTCTGCTGCAGAAAATCCCGGGGTGGTGGCGCCTACTTTTGAACTCTCTGTCTGCCCTGTTAAAGCCAAGGAGGCTGTTTATAAACTCTCCGCCTGCCATGTCACAGCCACGGAGGCCGTTCATGAACTCACTGTCTCTCCTGTCATGGCCACAGAGGCCGTTAATGAACTCATTGACTGCCTTGTCACGGCCACGGAGGCCATTCATGAACTCACTGTCTGTCCTGTCATGGCCAAGGAGGCTGTCCATGAACTCCCAGTCTGTCCAGCTACAGCCATGGAGGCCGTCCATGAACTCTTTGCCTGTCCTGTCACTCCCAAGGGGTCCACCCATGAACTCTCTGCTTGTCCTGTTACAGCAGTAGAGGCCGTTGTTAACCTCTCTATGCTCTGTGTTCCAGTCCCGCCTGATCCGCTGTGGTGCTCCCTGCTCTGCCTGCTCCGCCATGACTCGATGCTCCTCTGGATCTGACATGGTGGACTTCTACTCCACGGGTTCACTGTCTGCCTCTGTTCCATGGCCCAGGTCCGCCATCGTTCCACAGTCTGCCTTTGCTACATGGCCCAGGATCTCCACTGTTTCATGGTCTGTCACTGCTTCATGGCCCTGGCCTTCCACTGCTTAACAGTCCCGATCCGCTGCCATGCCATGAACCAGGTCCTGTTCCCTTGCATGGGCCTGGCCCTCCATCCCTCTCCCAGTTCCACCTCTGCCCCACCACCCTCCTGGACTTTTTGGGTTTTGTTTGGGTTGGGTGTCTTGTTAGGGCGTCTGGAGCCAGCCTTAGAGGAAGGGGGTGGGGGGGGGGGGGGGGGGTGGTGGGGGGCTGGGGGCTGGTATGTAATGTGGGGTTTGGGTTTTGTTTTTGGGTTTAGGTTGTTATGTAATTTATTTTGTAATTTGATTCATGCTGTTAGTGTCATGCTTCCCTTGCCCTCTTGTATTCATGCTTTTGGTTCCTCTGTTCATTGTGTCATGTTCTGATTGGTTGTCCAGGTCATGTGTTTTGTTTCCCATTGGTTGGTTCTTGTCAAGTGATCCTCTTTGTTTGCATCAAGTAGGCCATTTGTTGCCTTGTCTCTTGTCGTGTACTGATGTTGTAACCTGCTGTCGGTGAGTCTAGTTTGTCCATGCCAAGTCAAGTCTGTTCATGTCAAGTCAAGTCAAGTCAATTCTCGGTTTATGTTTGTATATTAGATCATGTCTGTAAATAAACTGCACTTGGGTTCATCACTACGCTCGCCTTCAGTGGACTGAATCGTTACAGATGATGGGGGAAAAATGAGAATATTGCATTTCCCCTCATTTTCCTCCATCATAGAGGAACACACCATCTCTAACGGTAAATGCTAAATATAGAAATTTATTAAAAAAAACAGCGACATTTCGGTCCACTGACCTTCATCAAGCTTGTGTATGCTGTTACAGACAAGACATTTAAAAACAGTCACAACCAATGAATGTAATCGACACTACACTACACTACCAATCACCAACTCGTAAGACATGATTAGCGAGGACTGAAATATCCAATAAAAAGCACTTTTCAATATTACCAATAAACGATGTTCCCTATTTTATAAACACATCTAATGATATTTGCAAAGTCACATATAGACAATAAATATCCAAACAAAATTACAATATCATCTCTTCACAATTAAGTAGACACCTGTATGATGTAAACCTCCATCATAGAGAAAAAGGACTGTAAGGATAATGGAAATGACAGGCTTTATTTTTGATTTATGGAATCAACATGATCTGGATACTTTAGATCAGTAATTCAGGATCTTGCTTAGAGGGTATAAGAGTCCTATACAGAGTACTATATAGACATACACTCATACCCAGCATACACTCTTTTCAGTGTGTGTGTGGCCCTGTGATGATCTCTGTAACCGCATAGCAGTCAGCTTTAAAACCGGAGGTGTGTGTAGAATAGTGGCTGGCTCTTTTTCATTCCAGAGCTCCTGATCCATGAGCATGTTGGTGAAAACTAATGACAGCACTCTTTATACTCCCCTCATATTTGCTTTGGACACCCCTCCAAAATGTTAACATTTATGATATTTACTGTACCTCTGATTATGCAAGTAATAAGTGTGGAGCATGAATAGTATTTCAAAACTGAAAAACAAATTATCAAAATGGTCATTGATATTTAAATGGACGTAATGCATATGTGTTGATTTATTTAGGTTGTTTCTCAGGCACCCACATAACGAGGTAACTCGAGCAACTTCAATACTGTGTCAGAGGTACTCTGAATGGTACTCTAAGAGAGATTCTTGGCTAATTGCAAATATGATGTTTCCAAATATTAATTCTACTATAGAACATCACTTTAAAAACAAGTACTAATGTCTATAGTCAGCAATTTGTAAAGTGTTTACTTTCTCATGACCATTTGCTACATTAAAGCAGTCAGCAAATTTAGTCTCCCACTAAATCATCCTAGCAAAATTCAGCCAGACAAAAACAATGTACTCAAAGGAATAAAAATGCCCCTGATATGGTAATGTCTGTGTTGAGGTATTTTGATTCTGGGATGTGGGATCAGATTTGGACTTTCCCTTCTCTACTCACTCTCGCCACCACTTACTTTGTTTGAATTCATTTGAATTCTGGACTAACAATGTGGCTAAAGCATCAGCATGATTCTTCTCCTGTTTAAATCGTCATCCTGTTATTCCAACCACTATAAAGCCACAACTCCCATTCATAATGATTTCAAAAAGATATGCTGAAGTTTTTTTTTTTTAATAGGCAGATAAACTGGGTCATGAAGTTTTCCCCAGATGGCCATGGGGCCATTTCCTGTGCATGCAAGCAGAAAGATTTTGAAACCACTGCAAACAGATGAATTGAGTATTCCCTGCCAGCAAGCGCTAAAATGAAATAACTGCTACCCACAGTTGCGTGTGCCTGGTATGGTGTTCTATTCAACAGGTCAAATTATTGCATAGATGTTTTGTGGACAAGAAGCCAAAATTAAGCAATACTATGATCCTGCCTGAATATACCCCGTTATTTTCTATTCACCTTGGGAATAAGGTTAACATTGGGTGTCCTTAGTTACCTGTCCTTAAAGAAGAAGATCTCTCCTCTGATCTGGGCTACAGCATCAAATATGATGTTTTCATTGCATACATCCATCGGCGTGACTGGTGGGAGATCAGTGGGCAATGGTTTGTCCGTAGGTAGACCTGCACAGAGAAAAGTGTTAAGAGGAATAAAAAATATAATTATAATCATCACAACATCGTTATAAACAATTATAGTGAATATAATAAATCTGATCAATTCAATACTGTCTTCAACACTCACCATAGAGCTCCTGGATGCCTTTAACATCATCATCAGACAACCTCAATGTTTTGGTGAATGTGTAGATAGGTGCCATGAGAGCTCCAGGGTCCTCAGAGTGCTCCAAACCCAGGGCATGGCCAAACTCATGGGCCGCCACCAGGAACAGACTGTAACCTGAGAAAAAGACAGAGGCCAATTTATTAATCTGACTACAATTGCATAACAAGTATAACATCACAACAAGAAAGACTGAGACAGGAAGTGGAAAAAGTAATTTTTTTATGACATCAAAACAACAAAATATTTTTTGCATGCTACAAATTATATTGAAATATTGATACAAAATATCTCTATGCCACCTTGGTCAGGACAGAAGCCCCATTTGCGGTCGTCATCAAAGCTTTTGGTGACAGCACACCACATCTTCCCATCACTGCGTCCTGACGTGGTGCAGGAGTCGTAAGAGTTGCCCAGAAATTGAAAGGGGAAGACGCAGGGTGCACCTTCCGAATTTCCCCCGACCGTTGACATGGCTGTGTCATTTAAACAAATACCAAGAGCTTTAGAGTTTGATAATGACAAAACTGGTGTTATAAAAGCATAGAGAGTTTAAAAAGTATGACTTACAGCATTCTAAACATGAAAAAGGGCCAGCTTAGAACAACAACAACAACAACAAAAAGGCTTAACAACTAAAATACCAAAGGAAGCAAAAGAAGCAGTGATATGGAAACTGTTACGATTAAGTGTGTGTATCTGTTTTTCAAATATGATGTCACAAGCTATAACACAAGCTGTAGTTAGTGGTAAACCCACATATTAGATCATGACATTTCAACCTAAAGAAAAACTACAGGAGCTAAGAGAAGCATCAGGGAGGAGTCCTTCTCAATTACACAGACTCAACAGTCTGAATCACACTGACTAGATAGACTCAAAATGAAGGACACACCAGTTTCATGGCATAAACAGAGCTGTGTTTTGTTAAAGTTCAGCTCAAGTATGGGACTGTGGTCCAAAGCTCCAATTTAAAGTGATGGCTTGCACCACACTGGACTTGTTTTTGTGACTCTTTTATTCAGCACACACACACACACACACACACACACACACACACAGACACACACAGACACAGACACACACAGACACACACACACACACACACACACACACACACACACACACACACACACACACACAAATAGGACGAGAGGGCTGCATTCCCAGGGAATTACAACCAGATGAGGAGTTCTGTGCTCCTGACTTGCTTATGCCAGATCAGTAACAGAATGGAAAAGATCTCGTAATAAAGAAGAAAAAAAAAAAAACTTTTACAGGCTGCTGGAGAACTGCTTTAAAGACTGACTGACCTTAAAAACCAATTGTATAGACAGATACATTATTGATTTAAAGTCATTGTAACGACTCCCGACAATTAGTTTTGTTATTGCTTGTGAATGGTAAAATGTCTTGAGCAACATCTAAACATTTGTTGTTTTACATGTGCTTTTTTCTTGCCACTTCCACCTTTGGCTTGCTTATAGCGAGGTTTGTAAAGCACTATTCTGTAACATGTTTTTAAGAGTATCGGGCATTTCCTCTGATGAAGCAAGGGAGGCAGTGTCTCCTCTCCTCAAAATTGAATGAGAAAATAATCGATATTACAAAAATAAAACAGCGCAAATATGACTAAATATAATATTAAACGTCTAAAACTCACTCGTTTTTATAAAGTAACACTGTCCAACAGCAACACCCGCAGGTAAAGTTACAACAGAGGCTTGTCTCCCTTCAGTCCATTGACTTTCTACAGAGACCCCTTAGCGTGCTGTGACTTTTCTGGAGGCTCACTGAGATGATTGGGGGAAAGTCACGTGAGGAGGCAATGCCTCCATTGCGCTATAATTGGATATGATCGGTTAAGATTGGATGTGATTGGTTCTTGCGATAACTCCTGCCTCTTGTTTTTATGCGAGCTCTTAGTCTGAATGAAGAAAATGATGGCGTTATTGACTAATTATAAGTAAGTAAACAAATGTTTGTGATGATGACCCGAAAATAAGTTGACTATTAAAAAGAACAGCTGATCATCAGTTCACAAATAAAAAGTATTTATTTACAAATGCAAACAGGTCGCCTTGTTGGCAGAGGTTATTTACACTAACTCCGCAAAGAATTACAGAAGACTATCTTTCAATAATAGCTCCAGTGGCGCAGAAGGTGAATCCGTGTTTTACTGAACATTTTTTTCCCCCTACATTCTCAAATCAGACATCACGTCGGAAGGGCATGTATTTTCATTAATAATGAAGGAATATTCTAAAAGTTGAACTTAAAGTATGGGATAGGGTTAGAGTAGGTGTATGGAGTAGGGCTGGGCGGTATATCGAGTTTGTACGATATATCGATATATTCTTTATAAGCGATACGGTATGAAGCAATACCGTTAATATCGATATAAGTAGTTTGATACAAGCTCATCTGAAAAAATATCTAGGGAGGACACAGACTGAACTGCTGTGGAGAAAGTGCATAATACAATTTGTTCTACATGTATCAGGCTTTATATGAAAGGCTTTAAAAAAAAATCGTAAGATATACAGTAGTAGCCTATAGTTTATGGTTTCAGTTTAAATCGGCTCTGACAGAAAGGCTGCGTGTGCCGCTGACAGAGACATGCTGTTTTCCTTAACGCATAACTTACATTTCACAGGTATATTCTCCATCTGTAAATGTTAGAAAGCCATGGAAATATTTCCATTTTGCAGTCAGAAGTGCGTGAGCTTTTGCTTTGCGATTCTACGCTAAACTTCACAGACTTCATTTAGAACGAGCACCGCCACGTGCATGCACGCCAAACAGACGGAGCTCAATGAAATAGGAGCGCAATAACTCTGACTAAAATATACATTTTGCTGAAATATTTGTAGTTGGAAAATAAATGTGACATATGTAGAATTTTAAACCGACAAGTAAGTGTATTTGTATGATAGCACTAACTGTAAAGTGTAATGGGGTAATCAAAATAGCCTTTTTACTCAATTAGTCTGTGCTTTTTTTTATTATTTTCAATTTTAGTTTCAGTATATTTAACTTCTGCTTTAAAAGCATTATTTTTGTTTTTAGATTGCAATGTTACAATGTAATGTGATTTTAACCCTTTTTGCACATAATATATGCCTTCATGCTTACATTCACTTTATTTGTTTAATCCAAATACAAAATACTGAAATATATACCGTATACCGCACATCAGCCAAAAAATACCGAGATACGAATTTCTGCTCATATCGCCCAGCCCTAGTAGGGAGGGATTTAATGTCCCAATAAGGTGTTTAATAATTTGAATTAAAATTATAATTTACACTCAATGTTATTATTGCATACTCTTTTATAATGTACTACAGTACTGAGGTGCAGATAATTGCCACTATCTGCAATAAGTAGTATAAATAAATAAAAATCCTGCTAGGTGTCAATAGAATCTATAGGACATGAATTTCATATATATATATATATATATATATATATATATATATATATATATATATATATATATATATATATATATATACATACACACACACATACACATACACACCAGGCTTGGGCGGTAATACGGTAATATGGTATACCACGGGATCTAAAAATAGCAACGGTATCAGTTTCAATACCGTTATACCGTCATAAAAAACAATGCACTTATATAGGAGACGAGGATTAAATATTAAATATAATTTATCTAATGCCTAAAAATGCGTATGCTTGGTTGTCATCAGGTGACAGCGTGGAGGAGAAAGAGAGAGAGGGGGAAAGATGGCGAGTCGCGCACCAAGTGACCAGGGTAGGTAAGTTCTTACTTAAATTAGAATGTTAAGTTCACACTAGAGGCTAGTAACTACTTGCTAGTTTGTAACTAAATTTGTACTTACTTCAGTTGCACCAGCTGTTCGTTAAACAGGACGTAGCTAGTAGTTCTTAAGCTCTCCGTAAAGTAATGCGTAGTCGCATAAAATGACGTTTACCCTAAATCATCCAATAGAAACCTTCAAATATGCGAGCAGAACTTGTTTAAATGTTATTGGTTTTAATTAATCCTTCATTCTAACTTCTTTCGCCTCATGTATACTAACGGTAAAAACAAGTTTCCATTAAAAACGATACATTAATAACATTAATCTATATGTAAGTTATTTTTATATGTAAATAACATTCAGAAACTGTAATTGAAATAAATAAGGATCAATAAATACTGAAAGAAAAAAAAAACATGAGAAATGCCATTTATTTATTATTTCATCTGACATGCGCAAACACGGACCGAAGTGCACAGAGTGCATCTCGCTGTAGATGTGTTGAAGACGGGCTAAAAAAGAAACAAAGTACTTTTATTCACATATTGTTCTCTCTCTTAATATGTACGTGAGTGTAAATGTCAGCAGCATCATATATGCCTAAAGGATTGGAGGTTGTCAGGTAATAGAAGAACATATTGATGCAATTCACTCAGTCTGCTATTTTATTCCAACCGTTACTCCTGACCAGACGCGTCCGTAAATATTTAGTTTATACGTAGAGTTACACTTCAACTAAGTGTAATGGTGCAACGAAAAAATATTTAGTAGTGCGTAAGTTGTAACTTAGTGCCCATTTACGTCAAAACTAGGCTAGGTTGTAACTTACGTTCAGCTCGTGCAACCGGCCCCTGTGGGTCTCGAAAAAGAACACAACTTCTGCAGTTTGGCAGTATTTCGGGTTTCGACCGAACGAGAAGGGAGAGGCGGTAAATACGGACGAGGCAATTTGCAAATTATGACATAAGGCTCAGACAGTGTCACCTTAGGTTCGAGGTATTTCCATCTCTCGCGGTCCTCGAACTTAAGGTGACACTGTCTGAGCCTTATGTCATAATTTTTTTTATTATTCACGGTAATACCGTATACCGAGGTAAAATAGGGAGGAGGTTTGACGGTATCAAAATTTGGATACCGCCCAAACCTAATACACACACACACACACACACACACACACACACACACACACACACACATATATATATAAACTGCCGCCTCATTTTTAAAACACCACCACACACCACTGAAGTGAAGAGTATGCATTGTGGAGAATTTAATTGAGCAGAAATATACAACATGAAACTGGAATATTTTCAGTGATCTTTCAGAATTCTTTGATTAATATAAAGTTCAAAATAATATCTGATTATTTATTTATTTTTTAACTTTTTGTAACAAATTGCTTTTGACAAATTTAATGCATGCTTAATGAAGTATTAATTTCTTACAGACAAACATTTGAATTACTAACCAAACATTTGAATGGTAGTATAATTTATACTTAGTTTTGGTTTTCAAAGAAATCTAAATAAACTGGATTGAAGACTGGATTGAGATTTATTACAACTTATAGACTGACCTGTCTCAGGACAGAATCCATAAGTCTTGTCACGGTCATAATCTTCGGTAGTGGCACACCAACGGTACCCATCATCCCGGCCTGAGGTAGTGCAACTATCATATTTTTCCCCCTGAAATGTGAAGGGGAACTTACAAGGAGCTCCATCTGCATTTCCACTCAATGTGAACAGGACTGCAACACAGGAAGGAACAAAACTCAGTGAGTCAGTGATTATGACAGTCATGATGTGTCACACACATTTCTTCCCCAAATTAAGTCTGAGACTTTGCACCACTTTGGATGAGAACAGTGTCAAATTTTACTCTAAAACTTGGCAAAAACGGTACTCACGCTCATGAGGACAGAAGCCATACTTTCCATCTTCATCAAAGTTGTATGTGGTAGAGCACCATAGGAACCCATCATCTCGACCCTGAGAGGTGCAGCTGGTGTATTCTTTACCCATGAACAAGAATGGAAACTTACAAAACTCCCCTTCTGCATTGCCATACTTCACCTTTACCACTAAATCAAGAGGGAGAGAGAGAAAGAAATCACTGTATCACATTTGATAAACAAATGTGAAATTGTAAAATTGAAATGGTTAAAAAAAAACAGCTACTTGAATTTAAAGAGGTAACAAGTTACCAGAAGCAAGACAACTAATATACCTTGTCCCTCTCCCAATGTCCACAGCTCATCATCATCAAAGTGAGAGTCTCCTCCAATACCAGGTCCAGGAGCAAATGCATGAGCCAGAAGACCATCCTTCCCATCAAATGGGTAACCATCACCATGTTCTATAACAAATAGAACACATTTAACTCAAATATTTGTTTTAATACAACATACCAGGGTTCGTGTTTTGGGTAGGTAATCACATAGTTTTAACATAGGTCTCAAGTATAGTTTCATCTTCTTTAGATTTTGTCCACAATTCGTAATCTACAGCATGCTCAGGAAAGATTTACACTGTGACAGTACTGCATTTTTTTGTAATTGCCTTGTGAACTCATGATGGTATTTCCAAAGACCACAATGAAAATCAATCTCTGGTGCAGGAAGCTTTATACTAAGGATTTTCCGGAGTGGTTAGTATGTGACTTAGTAGTTAGAGCTGTGATTAGGAAAAAAAAATGAATCTGAGGTTTGTACATTTACACCACAGTAGTTCAGAAACTTACATAGAAACATATTTTATAGAAAGACATAGGCAAAAGGTTTTCTTGAATACCATTTCGGCCAAAGTTAATCATGATGTCAGCTTCTCCATCCATGATCCTGTTGAATTTCAGAGGTGTGACATCACTCCAGACTTTAAATGCACGAAAGAAAGCATCATCAATTGTGTCTTCATCCAGATCTGGGGAGTGCCCTAAGATCCTGCAGAAGAAGAAAACAACATTGCCTTCTTTTTCATTTATATTTTCCAGTTGATTATTCCATTTGTTTTAGAAAATGAAATACAGAAATATATAAGATGCTATTTTTTTTCCTATTTATGTAATATTTGTTCATCTCTATGTTACTCATTTATGGAATTATTTGTTATAATGTTATAGTAAATAAGTGGGTGCTGCATTTGCTTTTTCTCATGTCTTTGAGTGACTCAAGATTGCATATGCTTATAAGGCCAGACAAATAGTCGCCAGTCGTCATGTTCCACAGTGGCATTGTCACACTCGAGTATCATATGCAATAGACCTTTGGATGCTTCCTATGCTTTTCCCCTGCCAATGGTTTGCCACCAACTCTTTTTTGGATCACAAGCTCCCAGCTCAGTCCAATCATCATCAAGCTATTACAGATCACTCACACACAGCGATCAAAGGACAGCTGGTTACACTGATCACCTGCTGGTGTGCAGCATGGTCTGGTTTCTTTCTCCTAAGGAGGGAGTTCCGCTTCAAACCAAAACCAGGACTGTCAAATCCAAACCTGTTCTGGCATTACAAGGCAGTCTGAAATGGTCCCTACAGAAAAATGGAGCAACATCAAACAAATTTGGCAGGTGCAAAAAACTAAAAAGGTTCTCTAATAATAATCAGTATGAGAAGCTCTTCAATAGTCCCAGAACCGCATGGGGTGAAACACTGTTATTCTGACCACCCTGGAATACACAGATGATACTGCTAGCCTCTGACAAAAGACACAGCCATTTACAATGTAAAATGACAACAAGGAACTTTCCATGCAGCCATCATTACAACAAAATTAGTGGGGCTGAATGCTCATCAGAGCTGTTGCCATTGTTTGGCAGCCTAGGTTGTAAAAGAAATCGAAGAACTTCATGAAATGCTTAATAATTTATGCAGGTGCACAAAGCAACTAGCAAATGATAAATGCACTTGTGGCAGTTACCAGAGCATGTATCTTAGACACTTGAAATACTAAAGCTATGCTATTTTCTAGTGCCAAACCACAGCACAATCTACAAGGACAATGGCATTCTACAACTCAGCCTGCAAAATAGTCAGCCTATGGACCTTAGTTAGATAAAACAAAAGGACAAAATAAAAATGCATTCATTATTTACTCATCTTCATGTCATCCCAAATCTGTATGCTTTTCTTTCTTCTGTGGAACACAGAAGAAAGTATTTTGAAGAATGTTGGTTTGTGACCACTGACGTTCATTGTATGTTTCACAAAAGAAAGAAAGTCAAGCAAGTTTGGAATGACATAATGGTGAGTAAATGATGGCAAATTCAATTTTTGGGTGAACCAAACCTTTAATTTTATGAATGAAAAGGTTGTGAGGGACAGAAGTACAATCTGTTCAGCTGATGAAAAACTGAAAATATGTCTTTCCAAAAAATTTCCAGTGGACAAAACTGGAAAACATGAGTTGTGAAAATTAGATGTGACCTCAATACAGCACGATATTTTGAATACTCACATACTGAAGGGAGCATCCCTAAGTTTGAAACTGAAAACCAATTATGACAGAGAATCAGAGTTGGTTACAGTTTCACAAGTAGGAAGCTTCACTTAATGCATAGAGCAATGCATGATAAACTGTCTGCAAATGCCAGCCTGATTGTACAATTTTTATTACAATTATTATTATTATGTTAATTGTGTTGTTCAATATTAATTAACATTTAATGAGGATCTAGGCTTAATATAAACTTCTTTATGAAGACTCTAAATCTAAATACCTGTTAAATTAGCAATGCTGACACTGGCAGAAAATCTAAGGCTGAGCTATTTCTTCCACAAATTTGCATAGGGAGCCTGAAAACTTCACTGGTAAAGTAACATAATAGCTGTGGTCATGACTCATTTAAACACTGTGAGGACATGTAGGCCAGTAAATATCCTCAAGATCCCAACTCTGTCTTTTTGTTACAAAAGACTATTGATCACTTGTTTGTGTTTGATTGTTGGCCAGTTCCTTCAATGACAGTAAATATTCATTCATGGCCAAACATTTCTTGCATTTCCTGTAGTCAGCACAACTTTATAACCTAATACATTTAGATTTGTTGTTCCTTTTTAAGCTCCACCTTCAACACAGCCACAACACAGGTCCCGCTGGGAACATTCTTTAAAGATATGTTAATTGTGCTCTCTGTTTTTGTCTGGCTTACTGACTCACACAAATATGGTCCATCTGTTTCTTTTTAAAAATCTTTTTGCAAGCACAAACCTCTCATTCTCTAACTAATAAAATATCACACTTTTAATACTGAAACATTGGTGTTGGCAGGATTGTAAATGCATATTAAAGGTTTAAAGTGACTGACAAGCAGTAAGAAGACTTAGCTCAGCACTGTCTGAGGTAAACACACACCTGTAGGTAACGTTTTTCTGTCCCCATTTGGGCTTCCTGTGAAAGAAATTGTAATTGGCCACATCAGGAACTCCACATCGTGGTCTCTTCATGATCTCTACCGTCTTCTGGTCAATCTCTCCAGTCTCAGGTAAAGCAAAAAACTTCTGCATCTTCTTCAGTGTGTCCTTCAACACCATCAGATTACACCTGTCTTTTGGGCAGCCATAGAACTTATTTAAGTAGTGCTGTAAAAAATATTAGTAAGGATAGTCAGACAGACAAAGAAGAGAGAGAGAGAGAGAGAGAGAGAGAGAGAGAGAGAGAGAGAGAGAGAGAGAGAGAGATGTGTCAACTTTACTGGAACTGTTTAGCACATTCCACATTTTCGCAACCACCATGTAAACATATAGTGTACTTGTGCTTTACATTTTCTATAGATATTGCAACAGTGAATAAAGGCTGAATAAATAATGTGCAAATACCCAGAATTAACATATAGAAAAAAATATATATTTCAAATATATATATATATATATATATATATATATATATATATATATATATATATATATATATATATATATGTTTGTTAAAGGAAATAATTATTATACGTAGGCCTATCCAAGAAAAACAATAAGCTTGCTAACTATCCAACTGCTTTATTCTTTCAGCGAAATGAAAATACACTCACCAGAGCCACTTCTTTGTCTGTGAAAGAAGTATCATCGCCTGGAAACTTTATGATGGGTGAGGGCGCAGCAAAAGTTTGCAAGGAAGCAAGAAACTGTACGAGGAAAACTTTGAGGACAACATGCCTACAGCTGAAAAACTTAAAGCACATCATTTTGGTCCGGTTCCGAGATGTCCGTGTGTTAAAAATAAGGTGAGGAACAGGCCTTGAAGACGTGTTCTCCGAGCTCCAAGTTTCTCTGACTGCACTGCAAACGTTCTTTCTTTTCCTCAGCGACACATCCTGCTTTCGTGGTCTGTGGAATAGGTTCTGCTTGCACACGCACTTTTCTGATGCTGGGGCTTGAGCTGAGACAGTCAGACTGCGCAGCCTCCGGATCCAAGAATTTGGGAGAGCAGTGAAATAGGAGACGCCAGCGGGAACGAGCGCGCGCGCGCATCATGGACCCACTCAGGGAGGCTTGAAGTTTTAAGTTAGGCCAGCCGGTTTTAAACACTTGAAACTGTGTTCTTTACTCTGAGTTTTCGTGTTTCATACTGTTCACATTTTACCCTGGGTGAATAATTAACCCCTGGTTATTCTCAAGAGTTTATACAGTACATTTGCAAACCAAGGTATAACGTTATAATTTACATAATTTATGAGGTCATGACATTGATTGGGCGAATCCTCTAATACTGTTTTAACGGCTGTTAAGTGTATCTTTGCAAAAGTGGCAACGTTTTTCTTCTCTAGCTGTTTTAAATCTCGTAAACGGGAGTTCATACCGATTTACAGCTACAAAGAGACTAGACCTCATTTCAGATGTGACAAAGTAACAAGCAGTGAAGATACAGCGACTACCAACGGGGGTGCAGCAAGTGATTTACCGCGGCAGCTGGAAACAAACAGCACAGCGTCCTCCAGCGAGTGAATTCCTGTAATGAATACAGCAGAAACAATCAACAAACTGCTGATTCCAGTCAACTTGTTTGCTGTCACTTTGGGAGTATTTTTCTGTCAGATTCTGAAACTAAAGAGCGCGTAAAAGTTCATCTGAGTGTACAAAGAAAACATGAACATTTAGTGATGTAAGAATTGTATAGTTTATGATTGGTTGTCTGTTGCTCAATAACTGGGCTGTAACCTTGCAGTAGCTATCGAGTTGGCTTGAGAAATAGTGCTGTGGCCTGAACGTGGACCAAACGTGGCTAAAAGATTCTTGGGAAATATTGCTCTTAAAAGAAAACTTGGGTAACCAGATTAAACCTCAAATGTGTATTGACACAATTTTCTGTCTTCTGCATTATTAGCTGTAGAACAGTGGCCTATCTAATTTACATATGCTTTGCTGAAACTAGCAGGTCCTTTCTTTTTGCTAAGGGTTTTCAAATGTGTAGGCTACATGGAGGACAAGGCTATGGTGGAGGCCTTACATATTGTGTATAACTGGGCTTGAGTAATGTCAGATATCCTAGGTCTGATTAGCACAGCAGACCATGGGGTAAGATGTGTCAGTGAGTGTGGCTGCCCCCTTAATCTAGCAAATTTAGCATACTTTCTAATGACACCCTGTATTTATAAAGGGCCCTATGATTATTTGAATATTTTAATCAAGAGAAAGATTTTTTTTTGCATGGCAAGTGAATTTTCTACACCACACAATATCAGTCATATTTTTTAACCCTTTTTTGTTGAAATGGTTTCTTGTGTTAGAATTTAGGGTTCTTTATGCCTGCATTTTGTTTTTTAAATCTGTAACTGTCAAAGCCACTTCATTACCGATTTGCTGGGACTCGAACATCCAACTATGTGCACGCTATCAACAGGTAAATTATTTCATTCTTAAGATGCTGCTAAATTTAACATTTCAAATTCTAACTGGGTTCCTACCTGTTTTAGTTTTTTTCTGTTTATTTTTTTTAACATCTTCAGCATGTCTTTATCTTCAAGTAAGTAACATAGATATTGAATGCAAGTTCCATATTATTAAAAAAAAAAAAAAAAGATCAATTGGATTCATGCATAAACATACCCTGTCACAAAAAATAACAACAAAAAACATTAACGCTAATTTATGACTTAATATCACTTTCACCTTTGCGAAGGGATCAAACACTGTCCAGTTTTGCTACTTTTGACCTTCATAAACAAAACTTTTTACATAAAACGTTTTTACATAAACAAATGGAAGAGACACACTGCATTTAAAGGAACACTCCACTTTTTTTTGGAAATAGGCTCATTCTCCAACTCCCCCAGAGTTAATAAGTTGAGTTTTACCATTTTTGAATCCATTCAGCCGATCTCCAGGTCTGGCGATAGCACTTTTAGCATAGCTTAGCATAGATCATTGAATCCTATTAGACCAGTAGCATCGCGTTCAAAAATAATCAAAGAGTTTCGATAGTTTTCCTATTTAAAACTTGACTCTTCTGTAGTTATATCGTGTACTAAGTCCGGCAGAAAATGAAAAGTTACGATTTTCTAGTCTGATATGATTAGGAACTATACTCTCATTCCGGTGTAATAATCAAGGAACTTTGCTGCCGTAACATGGCCACAGCAGGCGCAGTGATATTACTCAGCGCCTGAAAGTAGTCCCCAGCTATATTATAACTAGTTACCTAGCTGGGGACTACTTTCAGGCGCTGCGTAATATCACTGCGCCTGCTGCGGCCATGTTACGGCAGCAAAGTTCCTTGATTATTACGCTGGAATGAGAGTATAGTTCCTAGCCAAATAGGACTAGAAAATCGCAACTTTTCATTTTCCGCCGGTCTTAGTACACGACAGAACTACAGAAGAGTTAAGTTTTAAATAGGAAAACTATCGAAACTCTTTGATCATTTTTGAACGTGATGCTACTGGTCTAATAGGATTCAATGATCTATGCTAAAAGTGCTATCGCCAGATCCGGAGATCGGCTGAATGGATTCAAAAACGGTAAAACTCAACTTATTAACTCTGGGGGAGTTGGAAAATGAGCCTATTTCCAAAAAAAAGTGGAGTGTTCCTTTAAGATGCTGTCACATCCCACAACCTCATCATCTGCAGAAAGAAATTGCCATTCAATTACACCAAAATTCACACATAATGATGGACTTAAAGGCATCATAGAAGATTGTGCAAATATTTTACTGTAACTTTCTATTCATTTATTTTTTTGTTTTTATTTCTTGTTTTATGCATTATTCATGTTCAGTGTTGACTGTCATTTATTGAAGTACTTATAACTGTTGTTAGAGCACTTACCATTTTTGCTAAAATTTCACATTTCAATCAATCAATCAATCAATCAATCAATCAATCAATCAATCAATCAATCAATCAATCAATCAATCAATCAATCAATCAATCAATCAATCAATCAATCAATCAATCCATCAATCCATCAATCAATCAAAGTACCTAATTGACACAACTGCTGTTTTTAAGCAACCTAAAGTGGAAATGTATTCAAACCCTAATAGAGGCTACAAGATAAGAACAGGCAACTAGAGGGGTTAAAAACATAATATATAGCCTATAAAAACATGATATAAATAATACTGATATTATTAATAAAAATATACTAATATTAATGAAAATAATATATTATTAAAGTTATTTATAGCAATATTAAGGTCATATATAGCACTTTCAAAGCATGCTGCTTCATAGAATCTTATTAAAGATTCTATTTAGCAGCAAAAAGGGTTCTGCTATTGTTATAATCCAAGGAACACTTATTTGGTACCATCTAGAAAAGTTTTTTATTATGAGAGTTTATCTGTTCGATCAGAAAAAGTTCATGTACTTTCATGTTTATAATGATTTTGACAGACAGGCTTGACCAAGTTCAATGACTCAAAGAAAGGAAAGGTCTTCCCTCTGGTGGCGTAGTCGTAAAAATACATCATGAAATGAAAAGTTTCATAGCACCATCCCCCCCCCCCAATCCCCCCCACCCCTCTCCTTTGCATATGACAAAAATTAAAGCCGGACATTCTTTTTTTCTCCGTAACCTTTAAGTCTAAGTATGAGCTGTTATTTTGAGTAAATTGTCATTTGTATTTTTGTATAGCAGCTTTTTTGGCATAAAGTGCACATGAATGTTTCTATTTCTAATTAGTAAATAATGGTAATCATAGGATATTAACATTGGTATTAATGTTACAAAAATAGTGTGAGGGATCTGTGAATCAAAACCTTAGTAAGTGTGCCCTCTGGTGGCAGACATAAGCCTTCACATACTTTGATGTGTCCTCAGTGGGGTTTATTGAGCTTCAGCAGGCCTGCAGTTCGCCCCTGGATTTCCTCTAACTCCTCTTGACGTCTCTCTTTTCCTCCATTGGAGGGATTAAAGTCGACAGAATATTGATGTGGTCTCTTTATAGGAGAAAGCTGGAGGACTTAGCATTGAAATCGAACAGGCTGAACGCTCTCAAAAAGGATTTCTACTGCATATCTCACCTGTCAATTCTCTTGCACTGAGAGGAGTTAATTTTTTATCGCTGGGTGTTTGCAGATGGAAAGAAAGAGCGTTATGTTCATTTGACTGTGATGCGCAAGTGTTCATCTCATTTCATGCTCAGGAACGTACACAGAAATGAAACCATTTTCCACTTGTCTCGTTCTCTCTTTTTCTCTCTGTCTGGATGTGCCTCTCTCACCTCTTTCTCCCTCCTCCTTTTATGTGACGAAATCCACATTTGGCCTGTATCAGCGAATAGAGGTGTCCTGTTCTCTCAGGGCTTTGAATGCATCTGCGCTTATGAATGCACAACAGGCATAGGGAGACTGAGATGATAAACTTTGATTTGTATGCAAATTGTTTCTTTTGTTCTGCATTTGTTGGCTGCCAGAGCTCTTTTACTTATAGCCTGCTCTCTCCTTTTCTGATTCTCTCTCGCTGATGCTTTCCAACGCCCCCCACACCCGTACCCCCCCACCGCTTCCTCCACCAGAATGCAAATGCACAACTGATTCATCTGTTGGTTGATAAAACATTTAATCAACAACCCTGGCAGAGTTTAAAACTAAATAGGCTACATTCATAAGATGACTCTGTAGGAGTCGGAAAATCCTTTGACAAAGTGAAAACATCATATTTCACTCTGTCTGGCATTTCTCTCTAGTTAGTTCCTTAGGGCCAGTCTCTGTGTCTGTTCAAGGGCCATCTCGCTCTCTCTTCCTCTCACATTTTCCGTGTTGTCACTAGTGTAAGGGGAATGCTACATGAGGCTGGTGACTGTCCTTGTCCCCTCTTTCTCTCACATCCAGCTGGCCCTTACTTCTCCTCTTGAACCTCCAATGTGATTCTTGACTCCAGACGTCCCAGCTGGTTGAATCAGGCCAGTCAACAGGCCCAACTGATTCTGAGGGGGTACTGCAGGGTGTTGGGGATTCATCTGGGTCATGTCAGAAGATCTGTCAACACATCAGTCCGTTTGGGACATGTTCTGACCGTGTTCATATGTGCCACTGAGCTGTGACCTGCCCCTGCTACATTGGACATTTGTGGTCCTGTTCCAATTTGGATGTAAAAGTGTACAAGTGCTCACAACAGAGTGAATTAATTTTTCGATGAAGGGCAAGTGTACAAGTCTGACCTACAAAGTGAATTTCAGGGCAGTTCACTCGCACTCGCATACTCGTCAATTCGGAGAGGGTTTTGTGCACTAGCAAGTACTTTTTAAAGAGAACTTCTCATCAGTCCTTGTTTCAATGAGCATTTTAGGTGAATAATGCCATTTTTAATGCCTAAAGCAGTGGTTCTCAACCTTTTTGACTCTAGGAGCCATCATTATCCAAGATAAGATCTGAAAGCCCCATGACTTCTCTAGTTGTTTGTGGTTTACCGGATTTTGAAAAATTGAGATTTTTCAATTTCCATCTAATAAAATGGAATTGATAACTAAAATTATATAGGCTACCTCCTAAAATATTTAATAACTGGGAAAAATGTCAATGGCATTTTAAGATTTTATTAATTTATACATTTTGTAAAGGTTTCAGTAGCTTTTATAAGGCATTGTTTCTTTGTATAGAATTTAGAGCTAGCAAAGAACCACTTCAGAGCTGCCTCAACTAACAGAAAGATGCCTGTGTTAATACCAAAAAGGACTCCGAAATTTTTGAATGAATAAACAGGTTTGTCGCATTTTGTTAAGTACCTTTAAGATAATTTCGTGAAGTACACGCCCTTATATTTACATGACACATATTATAGAGCAGAGCTAGAAACACTAGGATGAATTATTGATCATAAACCCATTATCTCTAGCATAATTTATTCATGAGCGCATTAACAAGCTACTCAAACGCTTCGGAGTGATTGTTTCTCTATCATTGTTACTATTTTACTCTCAAAAGCTAATTCTGAAAGGATGATTCCACGGGCTTTTGTTTGATTGGCGTTTTGTTGAAGAAAATGGCCCACGACAGCGTTTGTGAAATCATTTTGATTTACCACTTTTTTTTCCCGCGCGCGTTTCTTTTTGAGCGCGAACTTGTAAACACTGATGGAATAACGCGTTCCATAATGACAGAGTGGGCGCGTGGAGTGTCTCCTGTGGCGTCTCTCCGTCTCAATAATAGGTCAACAGCTGTATTTAAAAAATTAATCACATTTCTTGGCAGTCGCAAAGGTTAGCTCGTCGCGCTTGGAGATGCAACCGGAGCACTCTGATCGGCGGAAAATCTCGGTGGAGATGAGCGGAGCTGCCTTTGATGAGACGAGCATGTAAATGATTTGTGTCTTTATAGGACACGCGTGTGCGTATTCTCCACCGGCGTGTGTGGAAACAAGTTCGACTGATTGCTTTGCGTTTGCAGTCTGTGCATTTGTTTGGAACACTCCACGTGCACACATATACACTTATCCATCACTAAGCAATCAGACCGGAACTGACATTTAGATTAGTAGGCAACAGTGCTTCATCAACAGTACTTCAAACTCAGACATATTCATAGTAGAGCATGTGCTTTTGTTGCAGATGGTGGTATGAATAGGTTTGACTACCATCCCCAATCACCCTTTAAAAAAAAAAAAAAAAAACGTTTACCCTTTACCAGTTTGAAATATTGATGTTTTTACAAGCTTCATACAAATTACTCTAAGAGATATCTAGATGTGTGTGAACATTCGGATGAAATATTCATATGTACCTCAAATTGCTTTTAGTTACTTTAAAATATTCACACTGTTGTTTTCCCCCACCATGCTGACAGAACAGATTGACTTCTGCTCATTTTCATTTATCACATCATATAAAGATGTGTCAGAAGTGAAAATTATGTAAATTTGTATGTTTATCCAAAATGTGCAGTTGCTTAATTTACTTTTTAATCTATAGATTTAATTATTGAAGTTACTGCTAGATTTGACAATATTAAAGAGACAGTTCAACCAAAAATGGTTGTCATCATTTACTCACCCTCATGTTGTTTCAAATCTGGATGAGTTTCTTTCTCACGTTGAACAGAAAAGAAGATATTTTGAAGAATGGTGGTAATCAAGCAGTCGTTGGTCCCCATTGATTTCCATAGTATTTCTATATGGTAGTCAATGGGGACCAAAATATATTTTTACATTCAACATAAGAAAGAGACTTATACAGGTTTGGAACAACACAAGGTGATTAAATGATGACAGAATTTAAATTTTTGGGTGAACTATTCCTTTAATAAGAAGAAATAGCCTAAATAATGAATGGAACACCATTCCTTAATTCAAAAACTTTTATATTTTCATTTTAAGATTTTATAGTTTTCTATCCTGTCTTGTCCTAAACTGTAAAATGAATGAATGCATGAAAAAAAAAAATTGAAAATGTCCTTGTAATTTTCTGCCAGGACATTATCCAACCTAATTTTATGGACATTTCCGTTAACCCTAAAACACAACGTAATGAAGTGCAAAATTCAAAATACAGGGTAAAACACTAAAATAACAATAAATTAATAAATAAATACAGAATATCCCCTATATAAATATTATATTAATACAGTACACTGTGCACTATTTTTAGAATTTTGTTTTCTTTTTTAATTTTTTTATAGTAGTACTCAAGACTCAGTGAAATATCATTTTAAATGGGATGCAATGCCTAAGATTCTAGAGGCAGCACTACCATGTCAGTCCATCCTGATTCTCTATTTCCCATCCATTCTGTGTGCTCAAGTGCTCAGAAATCTCTCCCCCAGCATGTATTGGAGGTGTGTATTCTCTCAGCAGGGACTCTGCGCTTGTTCTTAGCTGTAACTACATTAACGTCTACCTGACATTAATACCTACCTGGCGTTAAAGTATTCACACATGAACTGTGTATGTTTATGTGTGATATTAGATTAGTTTGCAGCACGTTTGTCTCCCACACAGATTAAAATGTCTTATTTCTGCTTAGTCCTGCTGTCCTTGATTGAGGGCTGTTGTAATATGTTCAGGTAAGCACAGTTAATCAGCTTTGGCTGTGTGCTTGCAGTAAGAGCTGGATTTCATTTGATGTGATTTGTATCTGTCACGCAGATGGCCTTACACCAAAGAGCAGATTTTCATAAATGTGTACAAATATGGATTTGACATTTAAGTACATTTATTTATTTTCTTATATTTGTGTCTAAACCAGGAACTTTACTGTTCTGATAATTATGATAGGATTAAACACAAAATTCAGATTGCGTGTTCATACTGTCACTCAAGTTCAGTTACAGTGTTTTCAGAATTACCTTGCTTAATGTAACTTGCTTATGAATAAATATTTACGACATTGCACACTTTTTCTTTAAACCTAAGCCTTAATGCTAATACAAAGAGAGATATAACTGTTGATCACCTTTGTGAAATATGCAAACAACTGGGGAAAAAAAGTAAATAAATAAATATTTGTATTTATAAAAACTATGCAGAGATGCAATCTATATTTCATTTTACATTGACTATAACTAAAGATTGGTTTGAAACTAAACATTTCATTGAACATTGACTGAAGATTAAAAAAAAGGAACAAAATTCTACAGCGTATGTAATTCTACAAAATTCTATTTTACATATTTGAATTCTAATAGTAGATCTGTTGTGCAATGTATGTTTTTTTTTCTTTTTCTTTTCTATCATATCTGATCTGTAACATGTTGATTGGCAAGTTAGAAGTCATTATATTGAATGAGTGTTGCCCCCTAGCGGCAGTCTAAAGTACATATTTTAGTTTCTTTTTCTTGGAAGTTTCTTGGTTTATCACTTTATTAGGCTGATTTTTTTTTTAATGGGACCAGAGTACGTTCTTGTTGGATGTTGTTCCATATCCAGCCCAGAGGCTCTAGTTTGGGTGCTTTTATGGTACAGGAACAAGTAAGTCACGCTAGTGGTTTTCATGTGGACTGAAAACAGCAGTGTGGCGTCTACATAAAACTAGCACCTCTGTTGTGATACGTGCATGTGTTTAGGGAGTAAGGATGTTGATTATATGGACACAGACATCTTGCCTCCCCTCATTCCTGTTGCCTGTGATCTAAACGGCCTCCTCGTTTTTTGTGAGCTCTACTTGGCACGCCATCTCTCTCCTTTCCTCTCCCTCTCGCTCTTGATTTCTCCCTGTCTCTCTCACTTACTCACAGTCCTCGCTACCCTCTATCTCTCTCTTCAGGATATTGAGAAGGACCTTTGTCAGGAAGTAGAGGCCCATGAGGTGTTGTGGGGCGGGGGGGGGGGGGGGGGGGGGTAGAGAGACACAAAGCAACACTAGTGGATCACATTTCAGTATGTAGGTAAAACAGATGCACTTTTAACTTTTCAGACCACAGGTACCAAAGACTTATGGGTGAAAGAGTGCTGATAGAGTGGCTTTTGTAAGGAGTGTAATGAGAGGTCTAAAATAAAGTGTTACCATTACTTTTTTTTTTTTTTTAGGTCTGTCTAGCATGTTAACTGAAGATATTGATGAAATGTTCATCACAATAATTTAACACATTTATTGAATTCAATATTATTGATTCATTCTGCTTTCTAAAGACTGAAGTCGTGAGATTGATTGTAATTATTTTATTCTGTTGATACCCTAATTAAAAAAAAAAAATAGAAATAAATATATCTGTATAATTTTGTTGGTAAATATTCCTTCCAACATTGTGTAATACATGCAAAATAGTTTGTATTGGTGTAACTTTTGCAATTTTTTTCTGTACCACTGTCACATCCAGCATGTAAATATTTAGTAGATTAAAAAAAATATATTTTTTATATTAGAAAATGTGATATTTTTTTGTGTAAAGTGCCATAAACCTACACTTTTATTTTTTTTTTAAATATCTAAAAATGGATAATGAATTGTTAATATTTTAATACTTTAATGCTTTAGTGTAGAGACAATATAAAAGTTAATTATTTAAGGGACAACATGCTGTCTTTTTAGAATATTGCACACAGTTGTCTGCACACAATATAATTGGGTTGTTGTACATAACAGTATGTAACTGCCGTTATGTTTTAGGAAATCTCTATGGGATCATCATATTTTGGTGTCCTTGCCATCAAAAGTTTGAAAATGCTTGCCTTAAGCAATTGTGTGTTTTCTACTAATACTATATTTGCTCTTTTGAAGAAGTACTTCAGTAAATCTCAGTTCTCAGCGGGCCTCCACCGATAAGACACCGTAAGCAACGGCAGTAGATCAGTGTCACTGCAGCATCTTAGATTTAGATCAGTAAAGTAAAAGGAGATCAGTTCTTCAACTGTAATCTCCCTTTAGATGTAGAATAAAGACCCAGATTGAAAAAGGCCCCTGTTATGAGCTGTGTAGGGTGTCTCCAGCATTAAAGGTGTGTGTGTTTCTGTGTTGAATAAATAAATGTTGTGTTCCGAGCTGTCAGATGTTTGTGTGGCAGCTGCACGAGGATCTGACAGCCTATGAATCAAAAGCAGCCCTACACCAGCAGCCATTAATATGCAAACAGAGAAGACGGCTTAAGTTTAATTTATATAATATTCCCCAAAGAATCATTATTATTCTAGGATCTTGCCAGCAACATTTGGCCTATGAAGAAATTAACTTTGTCTCCTTGTTAAGTACACCAATGCATCAAGCTATAATCTCTGCAATAGATGAATCATATTTCATATTATACAAGACGAATGTATTCACATTTCATATTTTTCTAATTTTTCCTGTCTGACCATCTGTATGTATTAAGTCTCAGTAAGATTAATCTCTTGATCCTATTGGAGTAGGAGGCAGGTGTTTTTCCTAATACATCTATGAGTAAATAAGGCCTAGTATCAGGACATAATCCCCTGCATTATTTTTTATATCTCACGCCAATGTCACAATTTCTATTGTGTGTGCATGTGTGTGTGTGTGAATGGTGGGGGTAGCATATGCCCAGACATTTCCTAAGAGCAGCATTGTGAATATCACTGGTGTATGAAATTGCTTGGAATGTCTCCGGATCATAGTGCTAAATCATTTAAAAGCTCCTTCCCCTTGAAAGGGGATCCGTCTTGACAGGAAAGTGTGCATAGATGTATGTATGCATGTGTGAGAAATGGGGGAACTGGAGGTGTTTAAAGAAAGAAAGCAAGGGTCAATCCAATTGTGACCTCTGTCCTTTGCTGCATTACCAGGTCTTTTGCGATTAGCAAATCAGCTTCTCATTCATAGCGTAAAGTGATCGAGCGACAGCATAAGTCTGGTGTCAGTCAAATCTGTTCAAGTCTGGTCTCTTGTTACGTGTCATGTGCGTATACTAATATTCTCATTGCAGTTCGCAGCTCTAGCAGATATACACGTCTTGTCGGAGGCACTTTAGGCATACTGATTAGGATGGCCATTTGCAATATGAAAATGAATTCCTGAGCCCTCCAGTTCCTTTCATCTGGGACTGATCTCGGGTCAGGCCCCACAAGGCTCATGCACGCTGGGTAATTCATCCTCCGTATTATCTCAATAATGATAAATTCGTAGCTTTATGAGTAGAGATGTATCAGCTGATGGAGCTTTGAATGTTATTTAGGAAGGGTTTTGGATCACTTTTGCCCTCTAATCCTACGGATAATTAAGGAGGGGCTGTAACCACAGAATTTAATTGTAATGGTTAAGAGCAATTTATGATAGCCTATGTAAGAAATTATATTATTATTCTATCTATCTGTCTGTCTGTCTATTTATCTATTTTTTGTTTTTCTAAAAAAAAAAAAAATCTTATGCTCAACAAAGCTGCATTTATTTGATTAAAAATGCAGTAAAAGCAGTGATATTGTGAAATATTAGTACAATTTTAAAATAAATGTTTTCTATTTTAATACATATAAAATGTAATTTATCCCTGTGATGGTAAAGCTAAAGATTTTTAGCATCATTACTCCAGTCTTCAGTGTCACGTCTTCAGAAAACATTCTAATATGCTGAAATATGAATTATTCCAAACTTTGTATGCAGTAGGCTATTTAAATAAAATAAAAAAATTACCTTGCAAAAATATATAATTCATGCCAAATTGGACATAATAGTTCTTTATTTAGAATAGCTTTAAAATGCATGTTGTTATGCTTGCTGGAACCTTACTAGTATCCGTTAAGGTTATCGAACCCCATTAGGAACAGTCTGTGTTGAACACTGTCTTAGTTTATGTGCGTGCTCAAGTTTAGATCTGGCCTGTCAGGCTAATTGATGACTACTGGGTGCATTTCGGAAGCCGAGGGCACGGAAACTCCTCAGGAAAGTCCCTGTTGAGTGTCTCTTGGGCTTCTCATTGAATGCTGAAAGACTGGCAGGGACACTTCAACCCTGCACGGAGTGACTGGGTTACACCCACCCTCCTTCCTTCCTCCCAGCATGCATATGGCCTCCTTATGAGCAACAAGGTTAACACGTGTGTCTTGGGAGTGGCAGTGCCTCCTGTCTGTCTGTCTTGATTCACGCACGAATCATATTTTTGCGTCTTTGTTTCTCTGTCTCACTTCTATCGTTTAGAAATTAGACCAATCAATCCGTAATCTAGTTTTCTTTTTGTTCCTTGTAATAAGTTTTTAATTATGAGCCTTTGGGGCCTTCATTTTCTTACAGACTTTATGGTGAAGTGCTTGTTCAAACATATACACACGCGCACACTTTTTTACAGATCGTGACTCCCGGCTGGCATTCATTAAGACTTGTAATTGATTGCACATGGCGGCTGAATATGTGATATGTGTATGTTCCCTCACACGAAAGGTGCAGAGGGGAATTGCCTGGTCGTAGCATTGTTAGCCGTCTCCTGGGGGGACAGATTTCCTGTGCTTGCTTTGCACGCGTGGCATGCTGTTGGCCAAGTGACGGGCCAGTGGTGAAGTTAACACCACATGCCAGAAAATACAATTAAAGCTGACAGTTACATCTTGGAAAAAATGGGCAAAATCTCCATGTACACAAGAGAAAAAGAAAAAAATTGTCACTTGCTATCTTTCCATAGTTTTTCATACGTATAATAAGTTTCAAACCTATAAATGAGTTTAAGCAAAACTAGAAAAGGTGAAAAACAAAAAAAACACTGGCTTTTCAGAGAGAAAGTGAGGCCGACAGATCAGGTAACTGCTCATACTGGACATGTGTGTGCAATTACGCCGTGATGTACACAAACTCTTTGTTGTCTGTGAGATGACGGATGGCTGTAAGTAATCGCCACATCTGAAATTTGATCTCCAAAGTTCTTTTGAAACCACGTCTGATCTGTATGTCAAGGGACTATCTAAAGATATCACCACCACTTTTACAGATGTTTTTGGTGAAATCAAATTAAATATGAATGCGGTGGCTTGGTAGAAAACTATTGTCTTTAATAATAAACCAAGAAATTTCAAAAATAGCAAAACATATTAGACATATTTTTTTGTTTAAAAAAAATTGTTTTACATTTACATTTGTCTTTTAAATACTTTGTTCTAAGTATCACACATTACATTTGAAAATATATTAATCGTTAATATGTATACTGTATATTTCTCTTACCTGCAAGTCATGTGCAGGGCTACATACTTTTCCAAGGATATATCTGAAAATGTTACTTTTTTAATGAATGAATGAATGAATGAATTTAATGAAATCCTATCCATGCCAACAGCATTTTAGATCTTTCATTCCAGGCCAGGTATAGGCGATATTATGTCGTAAAACTTTTATAAAAAAGAAAAGAAAAACCCAAACAAACACAAAAACACCAATTTTAACAGTACGTATCTCTGTATAGCAGTGTAATGATTAACCAACTGATTTGTCATGTACATGCCAACGATCCTGTGACCATTGACCACAACAAACCAGCATTCGCTGTCGATTATTTATAAACAGCTGTTGCCATGTACAAATTGTGTTCATATATTGTCCATATGCATCATGGAAAACAGTGTTTTTCATGATGCATATGGACAATATATGAACACAATTTATAAATAATCGACAGCGAATGCTGGTTTGTTGTGGTGAATGGTTTATGTGTTGTGTCTGTTTATGTGAATGGGAGGCCACAATGCAGAGAAATGTCATATTTTTGTGGACGAGGCCTAGATCATGCTGGGAATGTGGCATGACAAATGTGTGCGCGCAAACTCAAGAAGTGATATCAAACCCAAATGAATATGAAAATGAAACTCGTGGATGTCTGTGTGTGTGAGTGCTCCATACAGGTGAGAGTGAAAAGTTTTCCGAACCTGTAACCTCTCTTCCCCTGCCAGTAATCTCCTCAGAACCCTGTAATCCTGAGCGCATGCAGATGCCGCGACGGGAATATTGCTGTTCATATTCTTAATCTGCTCTCAAATGCCTTTCTGTTCCCCTGACGAAGCGCCCCTGCTCGCCGTGTTCTGTGGGGAATTAAGTGTACTACACAGGATTCACGCAGAGGTAGACATCCCGTCTCGCTCAAAAATCCAGCCGAGACGGAGGTCGAGATGGAGCTTTAAGGAACAGCCGTGCTCATGTGAGGCCTCTGATGCCGTATTTCTCATAAACAAAGCATAAGTGAGGAGGTAGAGGAGAGAAAGTCAAGGAGGAAACTGAAAGCACTGGCGTGATGAGTGCCTGCATTGGAAATCTAAGGAGGAGTAAAGCTGGTTTAAGTTGACCTGGTTAAGCTGCGTGCCCGTTTCATGTGACAGAGAGAGACAAGCCTGCACACCTCAGTGAGAGGCTGGATATTATGCATTAAAGGCTTCTGTAGACAGGTAGACAGATAGAAAGACTCAAGCAGGCAACATGCAGGGTCTCATCAGTAGGCAACATATCACGACACAGCCTGCTGTAGAGCTTTGAGTCTGTTTGAGAACCTTTCCATTAATCACCCTTATGATTCTCATGACATATTAATATGCACGTTAACGTTAACAACATGTGTTATACTAATCTGTATAGTTCATGCTCTTAGTATGGATTATTTGTATTTTTGAAAGCTTGTAAAATTATGACAAAATTTCATCTTTTAGAGCCCATTCACACCAAGAATGATAACTATATAGACAACTATAACGTTAACTACACCAACAGATGACAACATTCTGTTTATTATAAGCATGCATTGCATTTTTGTTGTCTGTAGGGGTGGGCGATATGACCAAAATCACTATACGAGGAATTTTATTTCACGGTAATGGTATATATCATGACATAGTTATTTTTGCTTTAAATAAGGTCTTGATATCAAAAATTTTGATACCATAGAAATTGATTAAATGATTGAATAAGAATAAGAAACGAATTACAAGCAACAGGACAAAAAACTACAGTAGAACAAATAAGTAATTCTATATACAGTACATTGTATAAAGTAATCAAATGTCTTCACTGTATAAATTAAATATATATTTCTTCTTATTAAAGTTATAAAAGCGTTTTAGCTGTCACTTTAAGAGCTGTTTGGATCCAATATACTTTAACACGTTTTCTTCATCAGCTGGTTGCTTTCACTTAAGGCCTAAATTACAGTGTTTACATGGATACTTGCAAAGACTGACATTTTGACACATATAAGTGTGTGCATTTAACCGTTCAAGGCCTATAAAGTAGCAAAAATAACGATAAGTTTTCATGACTACGTAGCACAGCAACGTCACGTGAGCACGTAACCACAATAGAGATCGGTTGACAAATTTCTAGCGATTAATTGTGTCTACCGTTATATCGCCCACCCCTAGTTGTCTGTCACTTTAAATGCTCAAGCTCAACGATATTATTCCTCGGTGTCGTTATTGTTATAGCTGTGATGTGAACTCCCCTATTCTCATAGAAACTTTATAGTTAGCATCCTTGCACGCAATTGTGGTGTTTTGTTCCTGAATCAATAAGTATTTTTGAATGAAGATCCATATGTTTTGTTAATGAATCACTGTGTTTGAATGAATAAGTTAAATAAATGATTCAATGACTCATTCATTTTCACCTAAATCATCTAATTGCGTAACAGTATTAACATGCAGAACGAGTCTTGTTACAGATACACTTAATAAGTTCTAAACATCTAACCGCCTATGATTTATTTCGTTTTCTTTGTTTTCTTTAAATCCACTTTTTATGGATTGAGCATGCTCTTGTATAAATGCTGCCAGTCAGTGGGTGCTGTGTGTGTGTGTGTGTGTGTGTGTGTGTCAGCAGGTGAGGCCCGTGTGCCAGCGGAGTGTAAAAATGTGCCAGTTGGATTGACACCCGAATGACAGATACCAGTGAAACTCACTCTCCCTTCAGACACTTGAGATTATTCTCAAGGAGCTGAAGCTATAAACAAAACATCATCAATGGCTGCACTCATGGATTGCCATCCTCTGTTTTTATTTCTTTTGTGTTGCCATTTCTGCCCCACCCCCGTTATTCAATAAAACATGGAAGAAGACTAAAATGTAGCAGAGAGAAGATTTTTTTTTGTGCTGTTTCGTGAAGAAACACTCCCTCAATTATAAATGTATTGAGAGAAGCCTGTTCAACTCACCGAGCGGAACTAGGGGGCGATGGTGTGTGATGGAAATTCATTCTTTTGAGACGACATGCTGTACATTTGCATGGGACTCTTTTGTGTGAAAGCGTGTGTGTGTGTTTGCGTTAATTCTTCTATTCCAAAAAAAAGCATCTTGTGTCACAATCCTCAGCCCTGCAGAGCTAGTTCAGTGAACAGTAAATGGAAAATGGTTGGTTTGGTTTGTGTGTGTGTGTTGTTTATATTGGACCAGTTTCATTTTTTCCTTCCTGCTATGAGCCACACTTCTCAAGTGCATCCACTTAATTTTCTCTGTCCCAATTTCAACGCCTCCCATGGAAAATGCTGATTAGTCTTTTACTTTCTATCCCCTTCTTCAGGTCACCTTGTAAGGAGGGTCGTCTGGCGGGTGGGTGCGTGATAGGGGGAGGCAGCCAAGTGCCACACACACTCCTTAAGACTTATGAGTGCATCATAACCTTGACCAAGACAATCTGTTCAACGACACTTAGCGAAGATTCCTCATGATGTGCCTCAGAGCCGCTGGGACTCGGCTCTTCTGTTCTTTCTGTGCGCTATCAGCTCGGCACCAGATCGCGCTCATACCACTCAACGGCCATTACTCCATTTGCAAGATAAATCTGGACTGCTGTGTCAAATCAATCACAACTGTCATTTCATCCACGTAGACCACAGTACTAAATTGAAGCCTTTTTGCCCATATGCATTCCAAATAGTCATCAATTCTCCACCGTACCTTCATTGTTTGCTTTGACAGCTGCGGGCAGGTAATGAATGATCAGTTAGTTTAATTTTGAGACGCCGTGGGTCGGCTTGGACGCTAGGCGGCAGTTGTTTGATAATAACGGGCGTCCTTTTTCTGAACTGCAATTGTACGTCTCAATGCGTGTGCACTCCATCTTCCCCTACTTAGTGAGAGGGAATGGTATTATATCACGTTTTCCCTTTTTTGCGTGGTTGTCGTACATGTGTTGACATTGTCCGTTAGCAAGTGTCTGAAATGTGTATCAGGGTAAATATTTGTGTGTCACCAGGGACGTGGGTAAGAACAAACAAGTGTTCCTGTAGGCCTTTGGTGAGGGACCCTACAGGCTTACAGCATGTCTACAGTGTGAATAAAGCATGAAAACTGTCATTCTATTCTGAGGCCACAGCTCTGATCCCTGTCCTCTTTCTTGTTAGTCGGTAATAAACATGGCTTGTCCACTAACAGATGACATGAAAAGGAAGATTTAGTCAGCGGCTGCGGGTTTTATTTTTTTATTACTTATATGTGTTATTTCTTTTTGACATTGGATTAGGGATGTTAGTTTAAATAACATGTATTTTCAGCTGATTGAGGTCACCGTGGACAGACATCATTTTTGGGACGTTGGGGAAAATTCCACAAACGTCGACGATTGGCAGCTGAAAATATTTTTTCCCCTTCTATCAAACGTATTGTAAACAGCAGATAGCGCAACATATTTTGTAAACGTATCCTGACACTGGAAGATAATCCTCACCCATGTGACTCATTTACAAGTGCTGTCGGTTTAGCTAATGCAAAAACAAGGATCACTTTACTTTCACAGCCATATTTTTGCCTCTCTCGCTCTTTCTTTCTGACTCACCTTGCCAAATGTGCTATTGTGTTGTACAGAGATGAGAAATGAGGGGCTTTCTGTGCTGCTGATACCTGTTATTTGATATCACAGCCTTGCAACAATTCATCCTAATGTGCTGTTTAAAGGATTTGTTGGCTCATAATGCATTGATATTAGTTTAAAATATTGCTACTTTGCAAAGCAGCGCAGATGGGCCAGGCTGATGCAGCAGGCGTGAGGGAACGGGCTGAAACGCTCAGATATGAGATGTATTAAATGCACGAGTGATTCTGATGCGTTTTACTGTAATTGATTCTTTTCAAAGGTGTCTTCTCACTTTTCACCACCTCCCCCTCCCTCTCGCTATATCACTCGCACTTTCTCTCTTGTGCATTTTTGCGAAGCACTGGAGTGTAACACTGTTTAATATTATACATTTGCCTATTTCTTTAGGTTTTGACTCCTAATAGCTAGTTAAAATGAAAATTCTGTAATCATTTACTCACTGTCAGTCCAAACCTGTATAACCCACTTTAGTCTGTAAAACACAAAAGACGATATTCTGAAAATATTTTTGTCCATATACAATGAAAATCAGTGCATTGTATTGGTTTGCACTCTTTTTACGTTCATTCAATGAACAAAAACAGACAGAACATTCTTCAAAATACCTTTTTCTGTGTATTGCTAAAGAAAAAAATTCATAGAGGTTTGGGATGACATTAGGATGAGTAAATAATTACAGAATTTTAATGACTTTTGTTCTCATGTTTATGCAAACTTTTTACAACGTACAGAGCAGATTTATTGTATATTATGTGAAATTATCCTGGCATATTTTTAACAAAAGAATCATATGTGTATTTACAGTAAGTTCTGCATCAGTCAGTGCTCCCTAAACTTTCCATCCCTTTACCCAAGTACAATAATATTTCATTTTTTATCTACAGTGTGAAGGTTTTCGCTCACCAGATCATTGTTCTTGTTAATTCTTCCAAGTTGTTTTTTTTATGGTGTCAAAGCCAGGGCAGAAGTGGGTGCTGTCTGTATAGTGTAACAATGTGAAATGCAAAAAAATCTAGAGCTATTACCTACATGCGCTGTATTCATAAACAAGGCACAAGTTATTTTAGAAATGAGGTAATTAAGCAGTTCCAAAATGAACCCAGCCCCCGCTCTGAGCTCTGTCATTTGCATGCCTTTGAATATGCTGCGTGTCTCTAAGGGGGTTTCCTGCTGATGAGATTCTCAACGCCATGCCGTCTTTGTTTTAAACACCGCAAATAAACAAACAAAGCATCCTGGGTGCCAGACTGCTCTGTCTCTCTCTTTCGCTTTGTAAATGACCTACAGCCGCGATCCTGCCTGAAAAGAACGTATCCTTGGTCAAAAAACAAAAAACAAAAAAACAAAACAACTTGCTCATGGTGATTAGAAAAGAAGGGACACAGGAAAAACAAGAGAGAAGTTGAGTCACAGATCTTTTCTTTTGGTCTTAATTAGAAAGACCATACATCAGTGAGGCAGTGCCTCTATTCATCCAGCTGATTGGGGACATGACAAATGAATGAGGGAATAAACAGGGTGTCAGCGGAGAGAGGGAGAGATGGATGACTTTTGGTCTGAAGAGAATGGAGAGGTACAGTTAACCCTGGCTCTGGGCCAAGGCCTGTAGTCTCCTTTCCTCTCACCTCACCCTTCGGGCCTAACTCAACCCGACACACCCTGCCCCGGCTCCTGACCCTGCCTCCACTTCCATTTATTAGAAAGTCAACACCCTAAAAGGGAAACGCACACATACCTTCATCACTATGCTCCACGGTACCCTCAAACGTCGCCTCGTTTGGCAAAAGGGGGAGCGAAATAATAAAATAATCATTTACAAGTTATTTCAAAGATGGGTTTAATGACTTTTTTGAACCTGTGCTGGATGTAATACTCAGAGTTCAGATGAATGAGTGCAAGAGAATGTGTAGCACTTGTTGTGAAGATGTAATTATGAATTAGACACGGTGAAAACAGCTGCCGTATTTGAAGAGAGTCGATTAAAGGCCGATTGCGCACAATGCTCCGTTAAATTCAACCCAGCTCCTTTCAGTACTAGAGCCGGCCGGGCTAATGGGTTCATTCAAGTGTTTCAACACGAGTGAAAGAACCAGTGAGTGAGAAGGGGAGAGAGAGAGAGACAGAGAGAGAGAGAGACAAGGAAGCGGAGAGATTGCGAGATCATTGTGAATTAAAAACTATTTAAGGCTTCAAAGGAGATATCATTTAAGATAGCTCTACTTCTTCTTTCTCTGAAAACTGGGTGCAGGCTGTATGCAGGACTCTGAATGGTGCTATGGAGATAAATATTATTTTTCTTTGTAATTTTACAAAGATTAATGTGGTTCTCCTCATCACCTTTCATTTATCCTTCTATCCACCCACCCACCTTTCGAGCAGACTTTGACTTTCATTAGAAAATATCTAAATAAATAAATAAATAACAGACTGAATTGGTTTTTCAATTACTGGAGTCGAGCCGCACACTGGCAAAACAAAGATATTCTGGCAGGAACCAACCAGACAAGCGGAGATTATACATTACCTCAATATGTGATTTAATAACTCACATTTTCTTTTATTGTTTCTCTATTTTCATTCTACTCCTTTCCGGAGCTTAGGCGCTCGCTAGCTGTTTAATAGGCAGAGAAAGATGCGCTTCTTTCCACAGTCAGTGTTAACAAAGACGTCCAGAATGAGGTCGGTGTGCTAGCTGCAATACAGAGAATCCTCAATCAGAAGACTTGAAATTGGATTCATAGTTCACTTCATGGAAAGCAGCAGAAAATATTAAATCATTTTCTTTATTGGATTAAATTAATTATGGAGAGACTGCATATTAGATATAGGCTAAAAGGGCTTTTAATGTGCTCAATAAGAGCCTTCAGCCTTTCTTGGAATAGGCATAAATCTATCTCTACTGCTTATTACAGTCTGTTCCTTTCCACTGCCTGCCTTTATTTAAAGTATTAGTCATTTTTTCATCACAATATATGCCCTTCAAATTCTTAATCTAGCTTCCGCTGTTCTCCAAACACAGACAAATATAAGCAGACATACGTGCACACACACACACACACACACACACACACACACACACACACACACACACACACACACACACACACACACACACACACACACACACACACACACACACACACACACACACACACACACAGTTTTTCTTTATTTACGTGTTGGGCTTTAAACTGATGGTGCATTATGGGTGGTCACACTTGTCACTGACCATCCTTCATGTTAAATTGACATTTCTTAACATCCTGAGCAAAGCCGGCACTGTTTTGGTTGCAGTGACCATTTCATCTTTTGATGTAGGACTTTATGAAGCTCAAAGTGAGAATCTCATACTTAGGGATTTGTCAGTGATGTCATCACAATTCAGTTGCTGAGAGATGATTGATGAGCATAACAATCTGTGCAGGTAATTAAAATGCCAGTCACACTTAAACAGCAAGAAGAGAAAGGGACAGAAGAAACAAAATCCAACCAGAGGGATTGACTCCTTTTAAAGTGAATCTCGCTTTCACTAAAATCATTAGAGGGATAGATGACACCTTGTGTAGACGTGCATAATAAAGGAAGAGAAGGAAAAAAAGCAGTTTTTAGTTTCAGTTTCATCCTGTGTGTGATGTCATGGTATCAAACTCTCAGTAGGCACATTCTAGAGATGCTATGAAAAGAACCAATGTTCGGTTTTGGCCTTCGGCAACAGTCGTAGTATCACACCCAAAGCTCTCGAAAAAAAAAAAAACATTTGAAAGGAGGAAGATATACTGACTAATTGATTCTCATTCTTCATTACAATTTAGTCAAAGGTACACACGAGCATTATGAAAGTCAGATTAAGGCACTGAGGCAGGGCAGAATAAGGGCATTGATATAAATCTGTCATTTGGATATTCCCCATGGTGCTTTGCTTCTTAGTGCAACTAAATAACCTCTAAGCCCTCTGGGGTTAAGACCTAAACATGTTTAAGTTTTTGAGGCAATCAAGGCTTATTTTCAGAATTTTTTTTTTTTTTCTTCTGGAGAAGCAAATTCGAGAGGACATCTGTTCCGTTATGAATTTCACATAAATCTTAAGCTTTCCGATGCTTCAAATGAGGCTTCATTCAAGCCAAATGAATGAAACATGATGGTAAACCCCTCACGCGCTGGAGGTTGTCATGCAATATTGAGTTGCGTATAATCACTGTGTAATCTGTCTGTGTGCCAGGGGAGGGTGGAGCGAAATCCCCTTATACAACAATATCACGCCAAGATCACAAACTCTCTCTACTCTCTTTGGTAATGAAAAGCTGCGAGATTCTTCTGTGAATGTCAAGCCATTGCTCTTTGGCAGACGAAGACACAGAATTGAAAGTGTGATGTTTGCTCCCGTTTTGAAGAGCAGCACAGTTCTTCCATTTAAATGTTGTGATCTTAATATTTGTTTGTGGTTTTGTTTGAAGCAGCTTTGTACATTGTCTTTCGCCTTTCTGACATCTGTATAAACCTCACTGATGTGACTGGAGAAATATGTGTGTGTGTTTTAGAGAGTTTTGAGTGTTGGACAGCCTACAAATGAACTTCAGGCGTGTATAATTTATATGTTACTGGTGGTTTTGCTCTGTAAAAAAAAAATCCTGTTAAATTTATGGTAAAAAAAAAATTTGGCAGGAAAAAGAAATATGGTGACAATGTTTACAGGAGGGCGTATTGGTGCCTTCTTTTACCAGCCTACTAGAACTACCAAAATCTTGCTTTTTACCTTAAAATCTACTAATGACCACCATAATAATATAGGTGGTACAATAGAAAACCATATCATGAATAAGAGTTCATTGTAAGTCACCTGTCCATATCACCAAAATAGTGCAATAAAAAAATACAAATAAATAATATAAAATGCAACACAAACCACCTTAATATACGTAAGGCAAAAATAAAATGCAGAACTATTTATATAAAATATAACAATTTGTGATGTCACACAGAGACTTTGGAGAATATCCTTGTACTATTTTCACCATAAATTATATGGTAATTTATAGTTTTTTCTTGAAAACAAAAACAAAAAAAACAATACATTTGACAGTAGAGTAAAATGACATATAATATGATGTTAACAAGCAATTAACTGGTTAACGAGTTTTTACTGTAACATTTTTTCCAATCTTTTTCTGTACAAATTAGACTTTTTTTATTTTTATTTTTTAATTTTTTTTTTTACAGAATTATGTTCTGTTTGTTGCAAGGGCATTTCAATAAGGTAACAACACCTTTTGCAAGATCCCATCAGCTCAGTTTAAGTACAGTTCTGTTTTCGGACTTACATGTCCAACATCAATTTCAAAAAGTTTGTCTGTACTGGGATTGATGTGTTGGTGAAACATGCATCACATATGGAGACTATGAAAAAGATAATGTACAGTCATGGGGTTGATTGTTTGAACACAAAAGATTTATTCTAAAATCTGTTTTAGCATTACACTGTAAAAATAGTACACAATATGAAGGAATTTTTGTTTTACCTGTATTTTGAACTTTGCATATTTGTATAGGGTTAACAGAAATGTTCATAAATTACTGGATAATGTCTCTGGCAGACAATTAGCAGTACACCCCCTCCCCCAGTTTAATTTACAGTAACTACAGTATTTAAGTACAGTAACTATATTTTATTTTGACATTATCCAGTAATTTTATGGACATTTCTGTTAACCCTAAAAAAACAACGCTAAAACACACCTGTAAAAAAATCAATAGGGGAAATTCCTTCATATGAATTTAGTACATTGTGTTATGTAAAGATTAATACATGCACCACTGTTTGTTGTTTTCATACAGAGATATGTAGAAATTTACATTAAAATCAGACTTATTAAATTATGTTACGTTAAAGTAAAGTTAAAGTATTGGCTAATTACTACATGTTTTTTTTTTTTTTTCATCACCGCTCTACCTGTATGTGAATTGGGTTTGCATGCTCCGAGTTGCGTGTTGGACTGTTTGCCTCTGGCATATTGATTTGATAACACCACTAAATTAATTAGCACTGTTAGATAACTTTTGGTATAGATTTCTGCTCCTGTCCTGGTTCAGAGGATGATGAGCCGTCTAGAAAAGTTCACAACAGCGTCTGAGGCTCTTGAGAGAGATCTCCACTCTCCTCTTTCTGTTTTTGTTTTTATGCAAAGCACTGAGATGGGAGGAGTGACACACAAACACATCCAAAATGGGGAAAGACCTCAGTATTGTACTGCCTCACCCATGGCCTAATTAAAATTCACACAGAGACCGTCTCGCTTTTGTTCCCTTAGTACAGCAGTATTGTTCCTCGGGAGTGAACGGCTCCAGCAGCGCTATACTAACCCTGCTAGCATTGCACAGCTGCCCTCTTCTCTGGAGATTTAGCCTACTTTACCCTCAGACTGACAGAAATAGGTTGTCTCTTTCAAAAAGGGAACTATCATCATTACTCTATTGAATGGAGTAGCCTGTTGTTATACAAACACGCACACTGCCTTGAATCAGTCTTTGTCTCCTGCCAAAAAAGTGTCATATCCGCAGAAATCCCTGGAATTGGACTATATGGGTTAATTACTTGCCGTTTCCTCAAAGAAAGCTGTTAATATTCAGTACGAGAGCATAGGAGATTTCTCTCGCTCTTTCTCTCTCTTTTTGTTTCTTGTCAGATAATCCTGATTCTCCAAGGCATTATTGAATTCTCTTGTTGTCCTTTTTTGGTTTTGTGTATGTGTGTGTTAGAGGGAGAGAATGGAGTGGAGGCGGGTTAAGAATGAATCTGACGTCTGAAGTGGTCTTGCCTTCGCCGCTTGATTCTCATTCACCTCTGCAGATCCACGTCAAAACAAACCGACCTTTTAAAGCCTCTGCTGGCTTTGAAGTGATTGAATCGCTTTCTCTCTCCCTCTCTTTCCCTTCGCCTTTCTCTCACTCTACGAAATTAACAACCATGCATTGCCTGCAGGCCTCTTTGATGTCTGCTGATTTTTCTCTGTTATCTTGGTTATATTGGACAATGTGTACTCCTGCTCTCAGATTTGCTCACAATATCTTTTAGTGGGAAGCCCAATTCACTTTAGAGAGAGAGAGAGAGAGAGAGAGAGAGAGAGAGATTTATTTGAGTTTTTTTTAATATATTGTTTTCAGATTTTGTTTATATTAATAAACTATTTTATTATTATTTTAAAATATTATTATTATTTTTAATTTATTTGTCAATATTTTATTTGTTTAATTAATTTTAGTTTTTAATGTTTTAATTCAATTTATAAAGCCTACCAAAAATGATTTAGATATTTATTGCATATTTCATAACGCAACTAACTCTCACAATGTGACTTTGTATATCATGCAACTTGAATTGCAACTTAACTCACACTTTAACTCACAATCATCTGATTATGTTTTGCTCAAATGTGGAAATGGGCTTTTTAGCCCATAGCTTTTGGACAATAGATAGACTAATTGTAGACTAATAAGAATAATAATAAAAAAAAAAAAATACATGAATTAACTTAAAAAAAAATACTGAATTAAAAAAGAAAGAACTGGGATTGACAGTGTTTGTATTTTCATTCATGTATTATTATATCATTTCACCCATCCTAATTTATGGGGAAAACAAGTTCTTAGTGCCGTCATATTTATTCAATATGTAATGATAAAATTGAGATGCAGTAAAATGCACAGGCCTGTCTGTCTCAATTACTGGGGGGTGATGTTCCTTGTCACTGCGGTCCCTGTAAGGGGAGCTATTTCTAAACAAATGGAGAAGTCTGAGACAGAGGGATGGATAGAAACACAGATTCTTATCGAAACTAATCAGGAATATTAACCACACAATAATGCCAAGCTCTTCCCCTTGGTGTAATCTGCCCTGATTGTGGGTTTGTGTGACTTTGATTAAAAGGGAAGGGGGGCATCAGATCACTAAGCCCTGGGGAGCGTCCCTCAGTTTCTCCCAGTGGCCTCCTGTGACCCATACCACACACACGGAGCATCAGTCTGCTGTCTCCAGACGGAAAGTTTCAAATCCTTCGCAGGACTCCTAATCCTTGTGCGAGTGTCTTTTCCTTTTCTTCATCCTCTTCTTTTACTTTGCCACTTTCACTTTCATCTCAGCAGATTGCGGAGATGACTGCTATTTTACGGGCAGCGTATAAAAGAGCAGCTGAGAAGCCTTGTGGCGAAGGACAGACAGTTCCACAGGAATGCCTGAGGCCTTCATTCAAGATCCACCGAAGTTTGTCGGTTTAATGTATAACATATGACTTTATGTTGAAGATGGTCACCAGTTTGTAATCATTTAATCCGCCTCATGTCATTTCAAACCTGTTTGACTGACTTTTTGAAGAATACTGTGGGAATACTGTTGAGACTCTTCTAAAGCCATACAATAGCTTCATCTAAAGAACAAGGCAAGATTTAAGTATTTATATATTTAAGTGGATTTAAATCAATTCAAACTTTACTTTTAGACTTCAATTTATTTTCAGGAGACTTGGAATAAACAGTAGCATGTCATGTGGGCCACTTTTATTATGCTTTTATAAATGTGTGTGTATGTGTGTCCTTATTCAGATGATTGGCCATGATATTCTTCAGATATATACCTTTTGTGTTTCACTGAAGGAAGAAAGTTACACGGTTGAGTAAATGATGACAGAGCTTTCATTTCGGGGTGAAATATTAATTTAATTCGCTGTCATTCAGTGTCTCCACCTCTGTGTGCATGGGAAACCTGAGCACTGAGACACATCAAGAGACGTGTTCCTGTCTTGCTGAGAAAACTCCCTTTTTTCCTCCTCCCAGGAATCATTTTGTCTACTGCCACTGACTTGTCTTTCAGTAACCGTTCACCAAGAGAAGTGTCTCGTTTAGCAGAGCTTTGTCCTTGTTTGCCTGGAGGAGGGAGTTCAGTGCTATCACAGGCCACCTTTCACATGCTCACTGACTGCAGTCAGTCAAATCGGTGTGTGTATGTGTGCATTTATGTAAATATACGCACACATACACACACATGTAAATGGACACACATGCACACACACACACACACACACACACGTAATGTTTTTTTTTTTAACCAATCCTCTCAGGAGATACGGAACATGTTAGTGAGAATGAAAAGGGTGTGAGTTAAACTATTAGCATTGTACTTTTTTATATCCAAAATATCAAACTGTGATGATCTGTTGATTTATATATATATTTTCATATTGTTTACATTTATGTAATAATAACTGATAATAATGACTAATAATTTCATTAAAATATGTTGTGATGGCTAAACTCACATTTAAAAAAACAAAACAAACAAACAAACAAAAAAACAGGGTTATTGTTTCGCTGTTTACTAATTTAATTTAAACGTATTGTTATTTTGTCATTATTGTTAGTTATATGTTGTATTGTGATGTAAAGAGCTCATCTTTTTACATTTGTGGATTGTCATCATTCTTGAGGTTTATGTGGCAACTAGTGTTGAGGCCTACAGTATGTTCAACCAGTTAAAATTATATCCTGGATATGTCTGCTTTTTGGTATTGTAGTTCCTTCAGAAAAATAGTTCACTTAAAATATGAAGTGTCCAATGAGACTACACTGTAAAAAGTGATAAGTTGACATAACTTTAAAAAAATGAGGAAACCCGTTGCCTTAAATGATTAAGTAAATAATAATTAAAAAAAAAACTTGACAATTCACTTAACTTATTTTTTTAATCATTGTTTACTTAAAAAATTTAAGGCAACGGGTTACCTCAATTTTTTTTTAAGTTAAATCAACTTATCACTTTTTACAGTGTATATATGGCTATCAAAACAATAAATTATTTTATGTTTTATGTTGCTTAACAAGAAATGTGGTGTTATTGTGATCAATTTATTGGCTGAGTGGGGCATTTTGCATTTACTGAACAAACTAATTTAAATAGACAGTAAACAGTGTTAGTTAGTATTATTAAAACAATAGTTAAGATAATTACAAATCTGAATGCATCAAGTAGCCTTGGATTTTTTACTTTTTCCTCAGCAGTTTATTTTTCACAGTGCATCGGTCAGATTGTATGTCTCAGTCTTACATCTGTAGTTAGAGTGAAGAACTGCTGTACTAAATGTCAAAGTAAATATGTTTGACCACTTCATGGCTGTGAGTCCAGCAAAATAAATCAATTCATCCCTTGAGCCTCGTAAAGGCTGCAGTATGAGGTTGCTGCTTAATGAGAACTTTTTCTTGAATTTCTCGTTGTGAATATCATCTGAACAGCTGTTTAAAAGGATTTATCTTGATTTGACGTCTTTGCACTTTGTTCCGGCATTACAATTTCTAATCCCTGTTTTAATTATTTCTAATTGCAGCCAAAATGGTCAATGGTCACGGTAGACTAGATCAAGGCCAAGACCAGCTTAAGATTCTCTGTTGTTTTGGCCTCTTTTAAGATTTGATACATTTCATTTTGGCAACAGACCTTGTGTTTTAAGCTAATGTCAATCATTAAGATATTTCAGACACTGCACTTTTTTTTTTCAAGAAACTTGGTTAATTTGATATTATAAGAATTTATGTCCCATGAACTGCTGTTATTACACCCTAATATGATGTTTATCCAAGAAGAATACTTTGGATAGACATTAGAAAGGAAAATATAACCTCACATGCAGAGTTTGTAGGTTAGT
Organism: Acrossocheilus fasciatus; assembly: GCA_036784905.1. NCBI lineage: Eukaryota > Metazoa > Chordata > Actinopteri > Cypriniformes > Cyprinidae > Acrossocheilus > Acrossocheilus fasciatus. Next base: position 20,234,399 of record CM071944.1, read on the forward strand.
TAGTCCAGATTTATGTGTTTGCCGAGCAAATAAAATAAGGAGTGAAGTAATGTAATTTAAGACTAAATGAAAATGGCCAGGGTTTGGCTCTGAGTTATATGTGCAGAATAAGGAATGAGTCAGGACAGACTTCTCTAAATGAGAAATGCAAGCAATTGTTTTCATAAATTAAATTAAGAAGAGGATTTCTAGAGGATCTGATGGTGTGCCTGAACAATGACACAAATGTCTCATTAAGAATGAGTTTGAAGAAATTCAAGTGGGCTCAAGTAGTCCGTCTTGGCTGCATGTACACACACACACACACACACACACACACACACACACACACACACACACACACACACACACACACACACACACGTTTTATAGATTTATGCAGATGTATACATATATGCAGATTATATTCACTCATGCCTCAAGTATTCTCCATCTGTACCAGAAGCCCTTTGTCAAATAACCTCTTAATTGTTCGTAAACATTTAATCAGAACTATTGTCCCTCATTTGCCATTCTTTCCTCCCCACTTTAAGTCCCTTTCTCCTCTTCCAGCACACTCTTTAGATTTGTCGGGAATTGTCGCTGTAAACATGTTGACAAATGGTCCTTTGAAAGCCCAGTTACAAATGACATTTATTCGGCAACAAAGCGGTTATTTGAGTGGCCTCCCTGGGCTTGCTTTACACCCACTCTAGTGATCAGCTGTCTCATGGCCAAGCACCTCAGGCTCTCGGCCCACCCATGACGGCGGTTTCATGAAGGACCTTATTTAGAAATTCAGCTGAGGTGAGCTTTTCAAGAAGCACTGCTCTCACAGCCCTTTTTCTGCTAATGATGCTGTGCTGGCATTGGTTACTGTTTCTCCAAAACATGTAAATACAATTTGTCTTGGCATTCTGTAGTACTAAAAAAATAAATAAGCAAACTTGAAGCTGGCACAGCCTGATGGCCATTGGGTTTTGAGTTACTGTGCCATATATTTTCAGTTAAAAAAAAAAAAAAAAGCCTTGGAAAAAAGATGCGGTAACACTTTATTTTGATGGTCCCTTTTGAACATTCTGTTGACACTAAGTAATGTTGCACCTACATGTCAACAAACTCTCATAAACGTATTAGTAGACTGCTTCATATCTACTAACTCCTTATTGTGTTGCTCTCCCAACAGATATTCTACTGACTATAAGTAACTTTGCAAGAACGTGTCAACTTAATCTAACCCTAACCCTACCAGTCAACTAATACACTACTAACACTCTAATGAGAGTCAGTAGAAATGTAGGTGCAACATTACTTATAGTCAATAGAATGTGTTAAAGGGACCATCAAAATAAAGTGAAACCAAAGATGCAATTGTCAAAAATTCACATTTTAGCCCTGTTTGTACTTGTTTGTGTGTATATGTGTTTGGTAATTAGCTCTCGTAAATTAGTTCATGAATTAATATATTTGTTTAATTATTATTATCATTAGTGGTAGTAGACATTTTTTGTATATGATTAAAGGGTAATAATAATATATAAAAACACTGATTGTTTGTAATCTGTATTTATAGTATATAAATACTACTATACAAGATTGAAAAAATGTGTTTATTATTATTAGTTATAGTAGCCCTAATACTATTCGAATTATTGTTTGTCATATATAAAATTATATTATTATATCTCTGTAGTTAAAATGCGAATTATATAATTAATACCTACATAATATAAAATGGTTAATATTATTTTATATTTATGTTATATAATTATAGACATAGATGTTTTATATTATATTATATACTATTATTATTGTTATTATTACCACATGCAGTGATGACACCACAATACCTTACAGTAATTTTCTGCTTAGCTTAATTATTGCTTGGCTTGTGTAGAGTTTTTGGAGGGTTATGACTTTATTTATCTGTAGAAAGACAACTGACATACTGAATGCATTGTATGTGACTGTATCTGAGTGTGGTGACACCAGTGGACACAGATTGTTTGATGGATTCAGGTGTTGATAAAGACGTGTGTGTGTGTGTGTGTGTGTGTGTGTGTGTGTGTGTGTGTGCGCGTGTGGAAACTGGAGATTCAGTATGTAAGTGTGAGTGTGTCTAGAGCCGTAAGAGCTTGAGTGATTCAGTTTGTGTATGTAGAGTGGATATACTTTCACTAAGTGTATGTGTGTGTGCTTGAGGATATTTGGTGACTGTGTGAAGGCCCTCTTTAGTGGAACATTGCCTGTGTGTGGAGTTTGGTTGTAGTGGATGGCTAGTCCAGGACAGAACAGCCTTTCACTCACACCCTGAGAGGGGCTCCAACCTGCAATAAATGAACATTCAATCTCCTTGAGTTTCTATTGCGCTCTCACTTTGATTTTCCTTCTCTCTCTCTCTCCAATTACCCACTTTGTTCAGGATACAGGTCAGATGTCCATGCATGACCTGAAGTGTGGATGGAGAGAGGAGAAGCAAAGTTAGGAATTCAGAAAGAAGTGCAGTGTGTATGTTCTGCAGGAAAAAACAAAACAAAAAAACAACAACAACAACAAAAAACAAACAAACAAGCACTACATTTGAACTTTTAGTGTGCTTTAGAGTCAAGGGTGCTTTTAAAAAGTTTAATTGAAACAGCTCTATTCATTGAGAAGTTTGTTTTGTGTAGAGAGACGTAGCTTCAGAAGCATGAAAAAGAGTAGCTTGTTTATCTCTGATTATCCCCATAAACGAGCAAAAGCGTTAAGTCTAAATTTCATTTGGCCTGAGGCAGAATCGTCCTGCCTTGTTTCCTGGTATGTGTATTAGGGATGGGAATATTCCTCGATTCCTCGGTGCATCGGCAAAAAAAAAGTTAACGATGCGATGCATCGGTTTAAAAAGTGTGCATAGGCTACAGGTTGGCATTTGTATCGCGATGCATCGTTTCTAACACATTTGCATAGGTAAAAACAGATTTATTTATATATAATGACTAGTGGATGCGCTACACTTTTATTGTTTATAAAGTGATCAATAATCTGTGACCAATATTTTATATGTAGATTGATTTCTCCTCAAGCGCGTTCTCTCATCACTGTTGCGCGTGAATATAACGAATCACAACAATACGGAGACCCGAGGAAAAACTGGGTTTAAAGTCCAAAATCTGACTTGAAATAACCTAACAAATCAATCGAGGCTAAAGCGGTTCCATAAACGACAATGTTAGTTCACACAATCTCATTAATTTGTGCACGCTTATTCTTAATCAAGCAGCCCTTATTGTCTATCTTGGATCTAATCGATCCATTATGGCAAACAGCGAATATATTCTATTTGTGTTTTCCTCAGTGCATAACTGACATGTCACGACTATTTTTTTCATCTGTAAATGTTAGAAAGTCATGTAAATATATCCCTTGTGCTGTCAGGAGTGGGCGAGGCTTACGCGTGTGAACAACCGCTGCTGCGCGCATGCGCACTACACAGACATAGCGCAATAATTCTGAGTCAAATAAGCATTTTGCTAAAATATTCGTTGTTGGACATTAAATGTGCCATTTATAGAATTTTAAACCTACCTATAGGTATATTTTTTATGATAGCATAGCAGTAGTAACCGTAAAGGTCAACGTGATAAATAAAATAAGCTGATGCAGTACTAATTACTAAGCTCAGATGAGTTAATGTGTGTTTCTTATAGCAGTTAAAATGTAGTTTTAATTTAGTGATTTTAATGCTTTAAAAGGGCAATGTTAGATTGTAATGTTCTAATGCTATCTGTTCTAACTATAAAAGGGACAGCTGTCATAAAAGCAGAGAGAAAGAATGCATGGCTGTAAGAGTGTATGACAGAGTCGGTAGTAAAATCATTGCATTCATATTGGTTAGTGTTAGAGGAGCTCAGCTTAGCCTGACAGTTTGCCTGCTCTGGACCAGGTTAGTTTTCCAGCATAAGTAGCCACAGTGACTGAGGTTGATCTTTGTTAAATTTGCTTTATGGAACCAAATCATTTGACAGTGAGTCAGACTAACTGAAATAAGCCTGGCACACTTTGGTAAACTTGTTTTATGAAACAGGCCTCGAGGAATTAGAAGTCAGAAGACACATGTTAATTTATGATTTGCTGTCTGTCTGAACCAAAGAAATAAAAGCAATCATATTTTTTTTTCCCCATTGCATCAAATCACATTGTGTTGAATCGAATCGCACTGCATTGTAACAGGGGTGAATCTTATCGCATTGCATCGCTAGCTGCTTCATATGTATCTTCAATGTATCGTATCGTTGGCTATGCATCGAGATGCGAATCGCAACGGCCTCAGTTATGGAGATGCACGTCCCTAGTGTGTATGTGTTTGACACATTACACTGAAGAAAAACTAAAATGTGTTTTTCTGTGAGTGCCCCTTTCCTTGTCTGTTCTCCACTGGATTCCCACTGTGAGATTGCTTGTATTATTGTCAGCAGAAAGAAAGCATGAAATACAATTATTACATCTCAAACAGCATGAAAGAGAAAACAAGGTTAACTAAAACTGGGAAAAAATGATCAATTGCTTGCATTTTTCTAGTGGTTATGTCACTTTGTATTCACTGAGTTAGTGGATGATTTTATAATATAAATGGAAAAACTACTCTATAGACAAACACCCAATTATATTTATTGTACAAGAGTTTTTCATAGATTACTATGAGATACAATGAACTTAGCTATAATTATGCTTAAAAAATAGAGATGCATGATGCTTCATTTTTTTTTTATTTGCTGGTATTAGATTTTTTTTTTTTTGTGCATGCATATTTTCACATTTTGATTACATTTGCCATCATCGAATGCATGATTAAAGTGAATCATATAAAATACTAATGACACTGTTAAATGTACATTATAATTTTTGATGCCTAAATTCGTTTTATTTAAAATATTTAAATATTACTGGGTTATTGTTTAGAATTTTAATATTGGTGCATCCCTAAAAATATATATTATTCCTTTGTATATCTATTTGTTTTTTATTATTGTAATATAGATTTGATCAACTTTTTTCAGATAGGCTTTTTTCATCATGCCTGTTCTAACAGTGTAAATCTACAGTATGTAAGCTTTAATGTTGCACTCCATTCTTTCCTCCTCTTCCTATTCTAGAAACTGACATGACGCTAGCATAGAGTAATGCAGAAAGCGCGCATAAGTGTCTATGCAAAGCGCACAAATGCACTCTGACAGGGGAAATGAAAGAGAATATTGATCCCACGCCAGGTTCAGTTGCCTGGCACCCCGTTGTGCTGCCTGTTAAGACCCTCTGTTCCCCTTTGACACTCAAGCAAAATGCTGGCAGGGTGTTTGCTGAATACTGAGGAAACTGTTCTTGAGGTGGCCCCATTAAAAGTGTGTCAAACGGGTGTGTATGTGTGTGTGCGTGTGTGTGTGTGTGTGTGTGTGTGTGTGTGTGAACAGAACCGGCTGTTCCCGTGGCAACGATCCTATTTGAGTTTGGCCTCCTGGTTTTTGGATCCATACGTGGATGTTTCTTCCATGTTCCATGTTCCTTGAAGGAATGCCAGGACTCACAAACATGCAGTCTGTGTCCTGGCTTGTTCAGGCCTCAGCCCAAATCTCTTTGTCTGTTCCACTGGATAGGATCAAACGGCGGTCTCTCCATAATCAGATGTTGACCATTAAAAGGTGTCTTTTTCTCACAAGAGCTTTCCAGGCTCTTCTGTGCTGTCCAACTGTGGTACAGAAACTTTACAAAGTGAATACAGATAATTATTACCACATGATGCTTTTTTTCTGTGATCAGTGTCCATATAGTATCTAAAGTCCATTTTTCTGAAACAAATACTCACCCTTTGAAATGTTGTCATTTTTTTTTTTTAAACTAACTGGCATCAGTCAGTAATTAGTTATGTAATTGTTTATTCTTATTTAGAATACCATCATCTACAACCTGAATTCTGGAAATGTTGGGACGTTTTTTAATTTGGATTAAAATGAAAACTTTCAAATCACATGAGCCAATATTTTATTCACAATAGAACATAGAGAACATAACAAATGTTTAAACAAAGGTCTCAAAAAAGTTGGCAGGGGGGCAACAAAGGGGTGAAAAAGCAAGACATTTTGAAAAGATTCAGCTGGGAGAACATCTAGCAACTAATTAAGTTAATTGACATCAGGTCTGTAACATGATTAGCTATAAAAAGGGATGTCTTAGAGAGGCAGAGTCTCTCAGAAGTAAAGATGGGCAGAGACTCTAGAATCTGTGAAAGAGTGTGTTAAAAGATTGTGGAATACTTTAAAAACAACGTTCCTCAATGTCAAATTGCAAAGGCTTTGCAAATCTCATCATCTACAGTACATAACATCATCAAAAGATTCAGAGAAACTTGAGAAATCTCTGTGCATAAGAGACAAGGACAAAGACCATTGTTAGATGCCCGTGGTCTTTGGGCCCTCAGACGACACTGCATCACTCATCAGCATGATTCTGTCATTGACATTAGTAAATGGGCCCAGGAATACTTCCAGAAACCACTGTCGGTAAACACAATTCACCGTGCCATCTGCAGATGCCAACTAAAGCTCTATCATGCAGAAAGGAATCAGCATTCAGTTCAAAAGCCAGCATCTCTGATGGTATGGGGGTGCATAAGTGTATACGGTATATGCTGAAAGGCATATAAAGGTTTTAGAGCAACATATACTCCCCTTCAGACGACGTCTATTTCAGGGAAGGCCTTGTGTATTTCAGCAGGACAATGCAAAACCACATACTGCAGCTATTACAATAGCATGGCTTCGTTGAAGATGACTGGATGAATATTGAAGACTATGGATTTAGTTTAAAGGAATATTTCACCAAAATATGAACATTCTTTCATCGTTTACTCACTGTAATGTCATTCCAAACCTTTATGACTTTCTTGCCTTTGTGGAACAAAAAAATAAGATATTTTGAAGCTTTGAATGTTTGTAAAAGTTTTGGTGACAGTTGACTTCCAATGTATGGGCAAACAACACTGAAATATCTTACACACAAGAAAAAGTCAAATAGGTTTGGAATGACAGATTTTTTTATTTATTTTGGGGCAAACTATCCCTGTAAGAATGACCATAGAGCAGCCTGACCCCATCTTTAACCTGAAAAATTGGGTTTCCAGTAGACCAACTGGAGAGATGCCATAACTGAATTTCTGAAAACATTTTACCTAATGTACTGGCAACTACAATATGTTTCTTAAATGGATTTCTGCAGATCCCTCTCCTTCATGCTTCTCATGCCTGTTTAACAGTTTTCTCTCCATCAATCTCTTTGATCCATCTCTCCTTATATCTGGATGATGTGCTTTTGGATGTGCTCCTATGTTGTTCTTGAGAAGTTAAAACAGTGTACACTTTTAATATGGACCATGTTAAACTATGAAGTGAGCAAAGGTTGGAAAACTTGTGAAATGTATGAGAAATTAAGAAATGAAATTGTTCATGCTTTTGAAAAACTACATATTCATCAAAGAATCCTGGAAGAAATTTGATGATATTGTTGAGAAATGTTTCTTTTGCACCAAATCAGCATATCAGAATGACTTAAAGTGTTTTTCTATTGCCTTTCCTCCATGATAAGTTTAGAAATATACTCTTTAACCCTGAAGCAAATTCTGGTAGTTTGATTTATCCTGCTTGTTTGTTTAGCTATGTGACAGGGTCCTTCTCAAGCTGTGACATTTCCTGAACAGCATGCCAAAACTTCTAAAAGACTGCTGACATATGGTATTTCATAAGCAATACTTATAAATGTATTGCTGGCTAATTCAATTTATTTTCTTTTACCAAAAGGACTCTTGGGATATGTGTATGTGTGTGCGTATGTGCATCTTCGTAATTAGTCCAGTGGGCTGTTTTGAGGGCGAGCAAAGGTACCAGATGGACGTAGGGGGGGGGGGGGGGGTGGCTGGCATTAAGTCAAGCTAACAAAACCAGACAAAAAAAGCAAAGACTGAGAAGGAAGAGAAGAAGTGTAGAGGGGACAAACAACTGAGCACATCACTGTCAGGTTGCACCTCCTCCCATCTCATCTTCTCCTCTAATCCTTTATCACTTCATCACACTCGCTCAGATGAATCTGGATATCCAGCAGAAGAAATGCCAGTTACACTTGTGCTAAAGTCAGTTAGTGTTCTTTTGTGGGAGAGAGCCATAATCCCCTATTAAGCCCGAGAGCCTATGTTTGACCCAACTATAAACACCGCTCGCACGGCTCCCCCTCCAATAAATATCCAAGTAAAGAGGCTTAAGAAAGAATAAAGAAATGAATTACTTTGTGTCTTATGAACACATTTAATGTTGTTTTTTTGAGTCCTCATATGCTGTTTGATTTGATTTGCTGCTGTTGTTATTTTTGCACTTAATCTCTATGGATTTCAAGTCCCGAGGATAAATCTATTTTTCACTGTGGCTATTTGGCTAAAGTACTTTGTGGATACTTTGTTGTGGTGTGATCACAATATTACACTTTTATTCCACTTGTTTTTCTTATTTAATTTACAGTTGTTTTTTTTCTTTCCTAAAGACAAAGTAGCTTAAACTGTGAAAAATATTTTGTAGCGCTGTGTTGTTCTTTTGGTCTCTAAACGCGGTCTTTATCTGTGTTCTGACATATTTTCGTGAGGTCTTGCGTCTGTACAGCTGTCCTAACCCACACTTCTGATCTGTGAGCTGATCTGTGGCCTGGGAAATACAACTGAGAGCAAGATTAGGTTTTAGGCGGGCATGTTTTTAAAGATGTGTTGAGAGACATCGAGGAGAGAAATAAAAGATTTCCTCCAGAGAGATGCTAAGAAAATGTTGGAAGGCATGGTGAGAAATGGGCAAAGAGGAAAAAAGAGATCAGCTTGCTAAAAAGAAAGAAAGAAAGCACATAGGAGGGGTTTAGCTCCCCAGAAGACACCAGACTTTGACTCCTGCTTGACAGGCTGCTGGGTCTCGGACCATACGGGCCTGTCTCTTCCACTATCAGCCCAGCTGCACTCCCCCTCTGTCCCCACACCTGACACTTTGACACGGGCACAGCAGTGACAAATAGCTGGAGCTTTCACCTTCTGTCACCCTGTCTGGACTGCGCTAAATCAGCCCAGTGATACTGTAGCCTGGCCCCACTGACAGGTCCTCTGTCACAACACGGCACTGATCGGGGTCTCTATGGGTGGCTTAGTTCTGCAGAGGAGGGGGCTCTTTCTTCTCTTCATAATGCACTGAGAGTCAGTTAAGCAGCTTGTCAGTTGCTGTGGCATAGAACGGAGGCGAGGAAGAGAGAGAGTTTGCGTGATGTGCTGTGTGAGAGGGTTATGCCCAAAAGTGATCTAATTCTGACAAAAACTCCTAAAAAAATATTTTAGAGATAGATGACTAGCAGTTTAGATTTTCGTGTCTTGTGAACTAAATATTATTTAGTGGAAAAATTAAGCTTAGACATATTATTGACCAGTGATAGACCTATAAGCAATTATTCAGAAATAATTTAAGACAATTTTTTAAACATCGTATCAACTGTAAAATATAATGGCATTGTATCAGGGATCAGTCGACTGCTACTGCTGAATATGATTACAAAACGGGATGTGCAGAAATCCGTATTCACTATATTTTTCAACTCAGACTATTTCCTGTGAACGTGCAGGACTTCCACTTAATTAGCCACAATAGGTAAATAACTACACTGTGTGTGTTTTTTTTTCTTTTTTTGTAAATAAAACATAGATTATTGGAATGTTCTTAAAACATTTTTTTGAGTCTTTCTACTTAACATTTTGAGTAAAAAAAGTTACCACCATTTTTCAGTGTAAAAGAAAGTGCTGTGAACAATAAAATTATTTGCACTACAAGCCAATGTGTTTATGATGAAATATGATGACAAATAAGAGTTTGCAACATCAAGCAGCATGACATACTGTTTTGTACAGCTAAAATAACTAGAAGCAGCCAGAAAATGCTTTTAGTTTTTTGTATATGTCTTATCACAGAAAAACATGACATGCCTTTGTATTTCAAAGCCCTCCCACTAGAACTGATCTAAATCTTTTTGTTTCTTTATATGTAAGTGTGTGCATTTGCCTTTTGGAGTTTTCAGTGGAAAGAATAAGATTAAGGCTTTCTTGTGCCAAAAGCTTTAAATATGGACAAATTTGCTGCAGTATAATCTTTATTTAAACTTGGAGCTTAACATGTCTTGAGAATACCTGTGTGAAAGTCTCTATAACGTGTGGAGATTATGATCTACCTGAAGACAAATAGAGAGAGAAACCAACAAATAATAGATTATTTAATATTTCCTGAATGCAGGACCCACCATTGCCACCGCTTGTTAAATTCATGTCCCCATTTCTCTTTCTTTCTCTCTTCCTTGCTTTCATATTTTTGCTGTCAGTCTGTCTCCATCCCTTGATCCTTCTTTCTCCCCCCTCAGGTTTTTAGAGGCCAGATGCATCTAACAGCACATTTAGCTAAACTACAGTACACTGAGTTTTTTTAATTTATTTTTTATTTACCCCTTCCTTTCCTTTGCTCCTCTTCTCCTTTCCTCTTATAAATCCCATCCCCCTCTCTCCCTTTCCTTCTTCCCCTATCTCCCACAGCTGAAATGGAATTGGATCAAAGAAGGGAGGAGGAAAGGGGGATAGAGAGAGAGAGAGAGAAAACGCTCTCATTGGGTTTTATTGAAATATTTATAGTTCAAGGTTGGCTGGCTAAATTGAATATCTATGCTGATCTCACTCGCCTGTTTAACTTGTGCTTAGGCAAATATGTTTCCTAGGTGATAACCTTTTATGTACAGGTCTGACTTCATTGAAATGCATGAAGATAAAAACGTGTCACACTTCAGAGAGGCTCGGGTCTGCCATGCTGCTGCCTCGATTATTCAAATGATAATTGACCCCCACCTGTAGCTGGCTTATTTTCTCTCCTCCATCACTTCATTGACTTTTAAGATATGGAATAAATACCATTTTTGTCATTTACATTACAAACTGTCGCAGAATGTCAAGCACCTCTGGCAGGCGATGAGAAATATATGGCCAATTATTATTTCCAGTCCTGTTAATAATGTAAACAGTGCCAATACCGAAGGTACCTTGAGCATTCAGTGTCGCACGGCCCCATTTTCCGCCACATAACAAATATGTTGATGTTTATCATCATTTATATGTATCATTTTTCAGCTGGAATGCTGTATAGTGGCTGGCTGTCAGCGGTGATGAATTGACATCTAATGTCAAGCCACTGAACCGTGTGATTTAAAAGAGCCGTGTTATAATATATCATCCACTTTCTCAGGCTGAAAGGAAACGTGTCAATTATTTGAATGTATTTGTCAAAAGCATGCGCTAACAACCACACCTTCGCGCTCACCAGTCTGACTTTTGCTTTGTAATTTGTGCCAAGCATAAAGCCCTCATTTTATCTAGGCCAAAAAAAAGTGTTTACTTTATCGTGTAGCATCCTCAAAGGACACTCGTTTTCGGATGAATTGCATTTCGGATAATTTTAAATAACTCATTAAAGAGTAATACCTCCCCATTATTAAATGTGATTGACCGTACGCTTTGATAACCCTCTCCCTCTGCTGTACAAACAAATGGCCGCAGTTTAGCTCCTAATGAGCAGGGATGCTAAATGTCCTCTTGCTTCATTAGCACATGCATTAACCAGAGCACTGATTTAAAAAGAGCTCTAATGAAAGGCGTCGAACGTTTCCCACTTCGCTGCCGCTGCCTGTTTGCTCAGAGCCAGCCAAAGCTCCAGAATTAGAAATGTTTAATTATGAAAATGGTTACTGTGGAGAATTTCAAACACACTCCCTCCCCAGATCATTAGTTATGGAGTGAGGTGGGGAAAAAAAAAATAATAAAAAGAGAAAAAGAAATAAAGGAGAGAGAGGGGAAAAATTGAGAAGAAATGCTCTCAGCAATGAAGGGTTCATATTTCAAGCTTATAGCCGCTAAAAGGGTGTACTCAGAAAATCAATTTTATGAAAGTCCGCTCAGCACTAAAGGGAGCTCTATGCAACCGAGCAATCTTAAACTAACGTCCAAAACGATGGCATCGGCTCTGATTCATGCTGTGTATCATGAATGCATTCCCCTTGGCTTAGACATTATCCTCCAACTTGAGGTCAAAGGTTTCATCCTGGTTTAAATCAAGTCATGGTTAATGCGTGCGTGTGTGTTTAAAATGAATCGTTTATGTAATATAAATAAAGATATTTTGTTGAATTATTTAATATAACAGTTATATATATATACTTTAAAAATGTTACAGACTGTAAAAATGCTTAATGGAAGTTCTCTTACTATATGGTGAAAATTTGATAGCTCTAACCTTACATTTCATGTCATTTAATTTTTACAGTAAATACTGTTAAACGTAGTTTGTGGGGGTGGAAAAAGTCATGTAATTTACTGTGAAAAACTGCAAACTGAAATTCTCAAAACTCCCAGTGTGACAGCTCACATTTGATGGTGTTTCATTTAAAATAATTGTTTCTTAATAGTGTTGTTGTAGGATTTTACTTAACAACTCAATTTTGCCTTACTTTTTTGCCTTACAAATTTTTGTCTCATGTTTTGCATGACTATGCATTAATATTTACCTCAGCTTGTGGATTGTGATGAACTTTTATTTATCATGTAGCTTTCTTTTTGCCGCCTGTGCTATTATGGAGGTTGTCCGTATATGCCAAAGGTACAAAACAGATTTTAATAGCTGTGTGGCCTTGCTAATTTTGCAGATTTATTTATTTGAATTTTCATTTGGCGCTGTCTGCATACATTAAAACATTTCTAAAATATATAATTGAATCATTGCACATTCATTTAATAATACTGGAATTTATTACATAGAATTTTATTGTATAGAATAATAGAAGGACACAAAAGAGCGCGCAGCAATCTCAGTCTGCCATCATAATGAAGACCAAACTTGCTGCCACTCACTCTCCGCTGACTCATTTTCACACACACACACACACACACACACACACACACACACACACACACACACACACACACACACACACACACACACACACACACACACACACACACACACACAGAGAAAACACACACACACACAGAGAAAACACACACCACAGCTTTCTGTGGCTAAATGACATACGTCTGCTTTTTCATCTGTCTGTTTGATGGACCCCCGCTTGGAGAGAGTCCTCTAGGGCAGATAAATGTGGCAGACACATGTGGAGACCTCAGCTGAAACACTGATCCTCAGAAACATTGACACGGTGCATGTGTTACTGCTATTCTGCTGGACATAACTGAGTATGTGTGCGTCAGTTGTGTATCTGTAAGGTTTTAGGGTTAACATTGTCTGAGATGTCAAGTCCGTGCAGTGTTTTGCGGTGTTGTAGGGGGCTTTGTTTGGTCCTAAACACAGTTATTGGATGATGTGGTGTTTGTAAAGTCACTGTAATTATATATGTTTGTGTGTGTGTTTGTTTATGCATGCATATGCTATATTTGTTAGTTCATCAAAAATGAACTTTTGGTCTTGTATATTTAGGCTGGGTGGGTGCATTTAAATAAGGGCTTGGGAAATGATTGTATACACGTGTGTGTTTAAGCTGGGAGGTCACTGAGATTGTACAGCTGGGTAACTCTGCCCACACTCCTCACCAGGGATTCCCATTAGTTAGATTGATTGGTTCCTTTCCGTGCCCTTTGATTCATGCATTACACACGGCCCTAATCAGAGCACTGCCTTATGGTGCCGTGCATCTGTGCATCTCTACTGTACATTCTCTGCATTAACACACACACATTTACTTAGCCATCTAAATGAGGAAGACTTTTTTAATGTTATTGTTTTTACAGCTAATTAAAATTATAGACCAACCTTAACCCTCAAAGAAAACTTGGTATTTTTTTTTTAACATAGATTATATAACATAGACTAATTCAGGACACACATACACACATATATAGGCTACACTCAGCTGAAAAAGTATTAATTTACTGAATATACATGTAAATTTACTTAAAATTACATATACTTAATTTATTATATTATATTATATTTAGTGCTGTCAAACGATTAATCACAATAATCGCATCCAAAATAAAAGTTTTTGTTCATGGAATATGTGCGTTTACTGTATATTTATTATGTATAGCCTATATGAATACACACACAGTATATATTTCGAAAATATTTACATGTATTTACTTGTATATATTTATAGAATTTATATTATATAGAAATATATTTAATATACAAATATAACATATTTTTCCTAAATATATACATGCATGTGTGTGTATTTATGTACATAATAAATATACACAGTACACACACACATAATATGTGAACAAAAACTTTTGTTTTGAATGCGATTAAGTAATTAATCGCGATTAATCGTTTGACAGGACTAATTATATTATATTATATTATATTATATTATATTATATTATATTATATTATATTATATTATATTATATTATATTATATTATATTATATTATATTATATTATATTATATTATAATGTGTTGACATATGACCCATTAATACTGTCCGTTTGGTTTCTGTTACTTTAGTGTAATTTTTCTGTCCCATTTTAACAGAAAATGTAAACCTCATATATTCAGGCCTGGTGAAATCGATTAGTGAGTCTTTGTGCCCTCCATATGGTTTAAACAGGCAGAAGTCCGTATACTACTTTTGCAAAGAGTGTGTATATTCATTTAAATGTATTTTATTATGTTCCCTCTGGGGAGTAAGACTTTACTGCTCCAGCTAAATTTGTCCTTTATGGCTCCAGACACTTATATGTTTCCCATCATGCTTTATCACATATAAGGGCTGATGATGATGATAGCAGCAATGGTGTGAAACTCTATAAAAAAATGAATAGTTTTGAATGAGATGCCACATGTTCCTTTACAGACTGGGACTCGGGATTTGTAGAGTGTGTGGTTTTAAGAGGCATTCTGGTAAGCAAAGACACAAACCTACCAACCTACCATGAATACGGTATGTATAATACATATCAGCATCAATTATATATCAAGGCTGCCTTAAAATAATAGTTTAACATACACTAACAACCAGAACTAACATTTTTGTGCAATTTAATAGCATTTCCCTTGGCATGAGTAGAAGAGTTTACATGCTGGAAAAAGCTGGAAATGTCTGTATATCTATCAGCCTGCTAAATGTGTCATGTTTACTCAAAGGAAAAGTAATATATATATATTATATATAATTTGGCTTCTCTCCTAGAATACTACAGGATTTCATTGATTTTAACAGGCTCCCTCTGACATTAATATTTAGTATGAAAATATTTTGTTTCAGAGGGAAGAGTTTCTCCATGACTCATATTTTTTTAGTTGGATGAGAGTTTTTATAAATGTCATGTTTTAAGAAAACCAACATGGTTATATTTTAGATTTATTTCTTATATACTGCCAGGGAAACAAAATAATTGTTTGTCATATAAATCTATGAAGACAAATATACATAAATATATGTACAATACACATGAACAGACACAGCGGATGAACTGTGGATGAACTGTGGATAACAATGAGTGGTGTAATTTATCGAATAGATGAGAAAAAAGGATGCTAACGTATTAGACCAGCGATTGCTTTGTGCAGGGGTGAATTTCAGTGCACTGAGATTTTGGGGTGGTTAGGACAGTGTGTGTGTGTGTGTGTGCAGTAAATGAATGAGACTAGCAGGTCTGTGCGGGACCGCAGGTTTACCTGAGTCTGTTCTCTCTCTGTCATTCTTATGGGCTGTTGCCAGAGCTGTCAGGGTAAGTGAAACTCCATGTTGTGCCTGGAGAGATCGGTCTCTAGAGGTCAGTGCAGTTCCACTAGTGACAGCTGCACTCACAGACCTGCTGTAGAGCCAACATGGCCGCCCAGACACTAGATGATCATTTGGAGGGATGGGGGGGGCAAAATAATTAAAGCAAGGATCAAATATGTTTCCATGACAAGCAGTCACATTCACACACAGATAGACAGATACACAAACACACAGAGGAGTACAGCCCTCTAAGGTCCCTGACCTTGTCTCTAAAAATGTTGCTGTGTGTGACGGTGTAGAGCTCATGAATGAATGTAAATGAAGGACTGCTGTGTGGTTTATTCAAAGCTCTGGACTGCTCTGTCTGAGAATTTTATATATTTGAATAATTGATATATTAGTTAAACAATATTAGTTTTTCCCCCTCTATATTTGGAGTCTCCGTTGTCAATAATAATAATAATTGCAGATAATCACTAATAGAAATATAGCTAATTATGAAATTAAAAATAATTGTTGCTGACAGTCACTAGAAAAAATATAACTAATTAAATTATTATTATTATTAAAACAAATAAATAGAAGTAACTGTTGTCAATAATCACTAATACAAATATAGCCAATTCATTATTCTTAATATTCTTATTATTATTATTATTATTATTATTATGAATTGCATGAAACAACTAGACGTCCTATTTGATCATTTTGAACAAAGTCCTACAGAAGAGCACTGCATGGATATTTTTTTCCACCACCTGTATTTGATAGAAACTGAAGTATTTGGCCTCTAATTCCATAGGACTGCACAATCCACTCTTCCGTTTCTGTCTGGCTTTTAAATGGCACATTTTTATCTGCTGCTGAAGCACAGGATGAGAATAGAGCGAATGCACCTCCACCCCTTTAGAGCTCTGGTTTAGCGTAATGTCATTATGTCCAGTTAGTTTTAAAAAGCCCTTTTTTATAAACATTTACAGTGTGGGGCACAAAGGGAGCTGCTGTTCCGCTTGCTCTGTTTGTATTGTGGTTTTGGTCACGTTGAGCTTCAATTGACGTGTCTACAGAAAACGGGTGGCAGAAACGTGGCCTGCTTTGCCAAGTTTTAAAATTAGTAACAAATTTAATATGTTCTACGCTAGCATCCCCTGCCACAGAGATTGCGAAAATGCGTTTCTAGTTTGTCGTGGGGTCTCGATGAATGACCACAAAGAGGCAGAATCAGAGAGAAATGCATAACAGATGCCACAAGCATCAGGAGAAGAGAGCTAGATCTCAGGGCCACCAAATACGTGCCGCTCCTAGTGATCTAAACACTTCCCACTCGACCATTCTCAGACTCTTAGTGCGACCTAAATGACAGAACCGTGCTCCCGTTAATGGCATAATAGTGATTTATTGCTCTCATTTTGAGGATTGCTATCCCCATAACTCCTAATACAGAGGGAAATATGTATTTTGGATAATGCACCCCTGCCATAAGCCCTCATGGGCAGTTAAAGCATGGGAAGGAACATATTACTGTCATAAATCTACATCTCTAACCTGCTGCATGAGAAGATGTGGAGATATTAGAATTAGGAATGACTGGGAATAAGAAAAATGTAATGCGAGAAATGGAGTTGACACATATTGATACCAGGCGGCTAACTTTTATCTTAGAGCATTTCAGTAGTGTTTTATTAATGATGTTCTGATGATATTCTCTCATTTTCACCTTTTACCCTGCCATCCTTACTCGCTGTCTGCATTAACAGCGTCTTTTTCATGTTTCTCACCCATGTCTTGAAAATATCATTTACAGTTTTAAATATGCTATGTGTATACATAGTCATAGTATTCTCTAACTGTAGATGACACAAGCTTTCCTTGCAAGTATGTCAAGTGTCAGAACGGATCTTGTACATATTTTCACAATTGGCTATATTTTCCCAAGATTGTCATCGTAATCTTCTCTTTTGGCTCTCCAGTATTAGAAAAGACTACCTGTAGAAGGCAGAGGCTTATTTACAGAGGCTACCGTGCTTGCAGTTAAAACTTGAACCAGTAGAGGGAGTGAGCCGCTGATTTATTTCCACCATTTTCTCAGCGAACAACCTTTGCTGATGATAACCCATCGTTATGTATGATGCTGAAGAAATGTGTCACTTATTATTTTTGGCCAGCCACATCAAGAGTTTCTACAAAGAATCATTTATAATGTAAAAGATAAGCATGTTCCAATAACCGATTCTTCTCGTACAGCTCATGAGAGCTGATTATATGTGACTTCACATCAGGTCGTAAATATTTGTCAGCCCACCTTTGAAAAAGGCAAGCTGTGGCGCTGTCAGCCCGCCCACATGAAAGGGCGAATGGAAACGTTTAGGGTTGGGAGCCGAATCAGTCATAGCTGGAATGAGATGGCCAATAAAATGCATAATTATGATGCTCTGTCATTGGCCACAGCCCAGAGGGCTTTTTAACTGGGCGAAAAATCCCACACGCGCATAATGGGCCTTTTTTATGGTAGTCTAGTCTAAAAGTGAGCTGTGACAATGTGTGGTCTGCATTCAGTGCCCAAGGCCGCTGGAATATGCTGTTTACCTAGCTAGAACAGTATGTAGGCGTGTTGCAACGGCCCCTGTTGATTACACCGTCTTCTGGAATACATGATTCTAAAGCAGTGTCATAATGGCATGCTACCAGGGTAACCCTTCACTCTCACCTGCTTCCTCCGGAATCGTTCCTTGCCGCGAGTTGCAGATAATTGTCCCGAGTTTATGGTGAAGTTTCCAGAGGTTTTATGGAAATGAGGGTGTCAAGAACTGTTTTATACTGTAACTTCATGAACTGTTACTTCTGCAGCGAGAAGACTGAATATCATTACTGAAAAGTTTTGGATTTCTTCAATGGAACACATTTGCCTTCGTTCTCAGCCTCATCCTAATAAAAGTTGATGGATGGTAAAGGTAGGCAGAGATTCCTCTCTGTCAGAATAATTTGTGTTTGACTACCTTGCTCAGTGGAGTTTAATGTAACAGAAGAGATTCCCACAGAGCTGCAGACCCCTAGCAGGGAGAGTGAAGGGAAGGGAGGCATGTAGAAGCCGCACTGTAGCACAAAACTGCTGTGAACTACCACTGATTAGGCCCAAACTAGCCCTCAACTATTCACTCGAAAGATTTCCTATCTGTTAGACATTGTTGTTTCTCGTTTGAACACACTGTAACTAATTACAGTGGTGAGATTTTGAGGTTTTACGTTCGTTGAATAAAGTTTGGTTTGAGGTATTTTGGGAAGTTATATGCATGCTGCATAACATATTCCGGGGAAAGGCTGCAAGGAAGAAAAAACAAAAAAACATCAACATTCTGTGAATATCATCCATAAATTCTTTACTCCCTCACCCAACTCTTGGCAGCTAAATTTGTGCTAGGGGTTGAAAAGAAGGAGTGACTTCATTTTTGTCTTATCACATATTACAGACATAAATACACATACGGTATAATTATGTAGAAAAGGCAGCGAGTACATTTCTAAGTAATTACAGTTCACAGTAATGGAACACAGAACACTCAGATTTAAAGATGTGTATGTGTATATTCAGCATTTATAAAAATTCAAATCTTTGGGGTCGGTAAGATATTTGAAAGAAAGAAATGTATAATTTTAATCAGCAAGGATGAAATAAATTCATCAAAAGTAACAGTAAAGACATTTATAATGTTAAAAACCATTTCTATTATTATTATTATTATTTTTTTAATGCTGGTTTATTGAACATATCAATAAATTTTTTATTAAAGAAGCCTGGAAAAAAACTATAAGATTTTCACAAAAATATTAAACGGCACACAACAACAAATCAGCATATTAGAATAATCACAGGAATAAATTGCATTTTAAAATATATTAAAATAGACAACAGTTGTTATAACATTTCACAATGTTACTGTATTTTTCATCAAACACATGCATGATATTTTTTCTTGGTGTTTGTATATGTGTTGAGGTGATGTGCATTGAGTGAGCAGTGAGCCTTATGACAAACCTTAACAGAAAGATGTTGAAAGGTGATTAGAAAACCAGCCACAGAAAAATGAGAGAAAACAGATGAAGATGAATTGCTAAACAGACCTGATGACAAAACTTAGTATTAAGTTCATAGGCATGTCAGATCGTCTACCTTATACCAAATAGAAAAAGGGGAACACGTGCCTGACCAAGGCTAAACTGAGGCCTACGTTCTAAATGAACAAAAATCATGTCTCTGAGAAGGTTTAGGCCTATGAAGAATGAAAAGCCTTTTGTGTCAGTGTCACAGTGAGGATGAAAGTTCTGTAAGCAGAGACGACAACATTCAGACTCCATGTTTGGATATTCTGTCTTTTGCCTCACGCCTAGTCCAGATAAGGTTTAGGTAGAAGTAGTAAACTACTAGTGTAAGATTAGTCTAGTTCAAGGTACAGTTAGTTGAGACCTGTGTTATATCAGGCAGGACGGCAGCCCTCAGCCTGGAGAGGGTCAGGTCATTCGGGTCACTCAGAGTGCAAGGGGATGAAAATGCACTGTCCACACACAAGGCACACAAAGATAGCTTTTCATGGAGCTCTTCAGCCACTGTGAGGAGCCCATAATTATCTTTGACAAAACTCATTAGCAAGGACCTTGTAGCAACATCGGCGACCAGGAATTCCATGAGGAGAGACATGCACAGAAACAAAGCCCTGCACACATTTCACTGCGCCCTTTGACAAAATGTAATGAAGTGTGTTCATTGTCCCCCTCATCAACATTTGAACCCTGAGCCATCATTACTGAGATCCTCTCTCATATGCCCTCTGTGGCACTGTGAGGGACACATCAAATGGCACCTTCACTTTGCCTCTTTTGTCTGGATTTGGGCAAATTGTTGTAAGAGATGTTGTTGTTGTTGTTGTCATCATCCTGGGCCTTATTAGTATGAATTGACCATTGCTATTCTGTCAGAACCAGTTAGCTGGTTTAACATCACAATCATATGCTCTGCGAGCAAACAGTCCGAGGTGAGAGCGAAAACCCTTCATAACCTAATTTTCAATAGTTAACCCTCCGCTGACCTTTGACACAAATAATTGCAGTGTTGTCAATTATAGTCAGGTTCCTCACTGGCCAGCAGAGAATATGATATGCCAGTGATTGTTGTGTACTGGAACTGGAACAAATAAAGTTTATGTACCAAGGAATTAGTTTGGACTTGTCTGTTAATTATGTTCAGCGTTATGTTTGGTTGCAATCTCCTGCTGCTTGTATTTTCTCACTAACTAACTAACTTACTAACTAACTAACTAAATAAATCTTCTTTTTTTTTTAAAATAAATATAAAATAAATAACATAATATTGGTCAACACTATAAGATACAAGAATAATGTCTCAAATATTATGTATAGTGCTAAATCATTCCCATGAATTAATGATGGAGCTCACAGCTTATTTTGTATGTCACACATTTATAAAATGCTGTAGTCTTTTAATTTGATGGTGTTTTTAATAGGACCTACTAAAATGAGGAATATTATCAAATAATTTCTTTATCAAACTTTTTGTTGTTGATGTTATTAAAGCATCATAGTTTTGTGGTAGAACATTAAATAAAAATAAATAAATAAATAAATAAATAGTGATGATGAAATACATGACCTTCGGGACTTTTACACACACACACACACACACACACACACACACACACACACACACACACACACACACACACACACACACACACACACACACACACACACACACACACACACACACACACACACACACACACACACACATATACTATTTCTGTCTGATTTTAAAACATTATAAAAGAGGATATACATATATATGTTTTTTTTTTAAATTAAAATCTCCCCTTCTGTCATGATATAGTATTAGTATCCATATTTATATTTCTGTTAAACATTTGAACAATTTTGAACATTTTATCCCCATGAAGTATGTTATGGTCTGAGAATGTGGTTTTAGTTTTAATGTAGCGTCATCGTTTTTATAAAGTGAAAAGAAGATCAAATGACATTAAACATTTGTTTTAGGAATGTTCTAATGATCATGTCTGGTTAATGTGGAGATATTGCTGTATTGAAAGCTAGCAGGTAGATAAAGTTGTAGTAGTTAAATCAGTGTATCATTTCACGTAAGTCATGCTCCCACATTAAACCAGAAATGTTCTCGTGTGGGTCACAGTATTTGTGCCACCTTGGTCATGAAATATATTAATTTTGGTCATACACATCAACATACTTTGCTTCACATATGTTTCAAAATATAGATCTTCACCAGATCCCACGTTGGCTGTGGATATCACCTGCGAAAAGCACTTTTAAATCGACTTGAATTAACATTATAAAGAGTAATATTGGCTCATCAGCACACTTTAAAATCTAAACCATTTATGCCACATCTCCATAATCCATAAAAATGATTGCATCAAGAGTCCTTCACATGTCATAAGATGCATACTGACAACCTTAAGGCTATATAAGTGAGAATAAACTTTAAAAAGTCCCAGTTCCAGTGTTGCTCTGAACGTAAGTCTGTGGCTATAAAGGTGTATTGCAGATTCACAATTAGTGAGAAATTATTATGATTGCAGTAGACAAATTTTTACATAGATTTGGTCATCTGAATGTTTTATAAAAGCCAAATAAAACTTTATGGTTGACTAATGGTTTTGCATTTCTTAATCCTTGGGAAACATTAAGGTCTCACATAAATTCTCAAAACTGGAGTTCTCACATTATATTAAACAAAGCTGTCTTGCTGCAGTGTTAAGCTTTATTGATTAGAATGGAAGCGTTGCTGTTTTGTCGTCGCTCGCTACACGATGCGAGGGCGACGGGGCTGGAAAAGAGCTGAAAAGCAGAAGAAAGACTGTCAGCGGGAGGTTTGACTGCACACTTGCGGATCAGAGCTGTGTGTGTCAGCTCCGGTCATGGCAGAAACGCGCCTCATCCACAAACAAAAGCGCGCGCCTTCTTCTCTCATGGTGGGACATTCCATTGATTTATTTATTGTTTTGTAACGAACCACTGATATTTTTCTATTTCTTACCTTTACACAAACCTTACTGCAAGAATTTTAGTAGTTTGTTCATTAAGCTGTTTTCCTCGTTTAGACCTTTGGCTGGTCTCCGTATTTAGTTGATTGCGTGGTAAGCAAAACCTTATCCAAACACATTTCATCTTCATGGTTCAAGTGACCAGATTTAGTGCCTCGTTAAAAATGACACTTGATGGCCTAGTCCTTCAGCTTTTTTGTTTATCCGTCATGCGGTGGTGTTTATTTCTTGCGTCTTTATTATTGGAGATTAGCGGAAATCTGTTCTGGATTAGGCCGCTATCGCTACAACAGCCCGTAATTAAACTAGCACACTAGCACAGTGAGATGACACGACTATAGCCATGACACTGCTTTGTGTTTATTCAAATATCTATCTATCTATCTATCTATCTATCTATCTATCTATCTATCTATCTATCTATCTATCTATCTATCTATCTATCTATCTATCTATCTATCTATCTATCTATCTATCTATCTATCTATCTATCTATCCTCCCTCAGGTAGCCTAAAATTGTGATCAATTTAAACAACTTAAATGTCTGGCGTAGGGTTTTCAGTATGGACCATTATTGTAATGCCATTTACATTCAATGCACTCTGCATAATGCATAGCATGTGTCCCCATGCACCCATCCATTAAACTAATGCACAGTCTGAACAACAACCACGTACCCACAGAATCAAGGATGCAGTTCTTTGAAGGGAATAACACATTGTAGGACATACAGGACACATTTCCACTGTCCCCGTTTTAACGCGAAAGCACATTTTAGTCTTCTTCTGCCCTCGTTGGTCTAGATTTAATATGGTGTAAACCTGTTGTAAGACAGGCTCTTAATTGATCTATTAGTTGCAGTATGAGCCTGATGCTTTGTGGCAGGAATCCATGCTATTATTGCCGGCTCCCTCAGGTATAGCGCTACCGCACTAATCCCATTGCACATGCATCATTACCTTCAATAATGTTTGGCAGCTCTTCTTTACAGCTCCCGTTTTAATTACCTTTGCTTTAAATATTTAACACACGGCGAACGTCTTTATGCGGCCGATGCACAAGTTGTGTGGCACTTGTCAATTCAAAATCAGCGTTAGCAGAGAGAAGCAGTGTATAATTCACTTTTTTTCTTTCTTTTTTTTCTCGTGTGAATTTGTGTTGCAGGTCAAGTGATTGATCATATGTGGGGCAGCAAGCTGGACTTTGCTATTAAGCGTTACACAACGGTGTTTTCAATCTTTCAAGTTACTCTGCATTATGCCAATCTCACTGCTTGTTTTTTTCTTTTCTTTTTTAATCAAAACAGTATTCAGAATATGATTTTGAGAGATTATATTTAGGGAGATTTGTAGAAATAGATCTCGCCTGTTGGACAGATTGCTTGGTAGTGGAGATCCTGAGGGATAATCCAAATGATAGTCCGTTGACCTTTAATAAAACAAAAATATAGGAATAAGAGGCAAACTGCGTGGTGTCAGGCCTCTGATATATATATATATATATATATATATATATATATATATATATATATATATATATATATATATATGTGTGTGTGTGTGTGTGTGTGTGTGTGTGTGTGTGTGTATATATATATATATATATATATATATATATATATATATATAGCCTAGCCTGCGTTGATCAGCAACAAAACTGTTGTACAGCTTTCAAAATCCCCCAAAATTTATTCTTATAAGGAATTAAATGCAAGCATTTATGTAACAATATTGTGGTGTATTTGACTATTATTATTATTATTATTATTATTATCATTATTATTATTATTATTGTGTAAAGTAAAAAAACAAACAAACAAACAAAACGTATGTACCGGCTCATTATATACCTATAGGCTATATATAGCCTAACTATATGGTATTATGGCCAAAGCCTTTTTTTTTTTTTTTCTTTTTTTTTTTAAATAAAATAAAGTCATATTAACTCGTATTATTATTTATCGTGATATCATGAACATCTTTGTCAACCTAAATTTCCTTTGAGGAATTCTGCGCCGCAAACAAGTGACATCGACAGTCTGCTCGACCTCTTTTCAGTTCGACCACAAATTGACCACAGCGCCTTTGAATAGACCTAATACTCTTATTACATGCCTTAATCTTTCAATCCGTCCTGAAATAATGTCTCTTTCGAAGGCTTAATTTACTGGACCCTGACCAGTAGGTCATCATTTTAGTTTTTATTTTTCTCATTTACCTGATCGCATTTTTATCTTACAAAAGAAGTTGAAGAATATAGCTTGTTTTATTTTTTTCACTAAAGCAACTGCACGCTATCAGTCTTGACACGTGAATTATAAGTGTGATAGTGTGATATTTAATGGCTATTTTCCCCCATCAGTTTAACTCAATACTAAGCATGCCGCGTCTTTTGCCTACACCCTAGTCTAACACTATAAACAAACGAAAAATGTTTTTCTCTGTGGCTTTGAACCAGCCTAGACATTGCTTTACAAGTTTAATTGGGTGCTTAAAGATCCCCAGGGACGCTAGTTCGAGCAAATGACTGATCAACTTCAAAACACTTGATGCGCGTTTCATGGTATGGATGCTCCCGCGTGACCTCGTTGATAACTCAGAACCGGATGATGATGAACCTGCTCGCGCGCGGTGGAGACAAAGCTGCATTCATAACCAATTCCTGCTTCTCTGAGCCTGAACAGTAACAAAGTGTTTGATGCCAATTCCGATTAAATAACGACAATGTGGAACTGCTGTACCCTTTCTTCACACCCTTGCTGAGTCCATTCACGTCCGCATCTGAATTTATGACCTTCCAACAACGTCCCGGCTTTCGGCATGGAGTCAAGAGGATAAACTAAACTATATAAAGCTGTATGGATTAATTTATAAACGGAAATCATTCAACAAAAATGAGAAAATTATTTCATAGAAAATATTTTATAAATAACAACATGACATTTATTCACAGTTTCTTGATATAAACATAGCACACTCCTCAGGAGCACAGTATCGCACCTCATTTATTGTTAATAGGTAAATAAAAGTAAAAAGACTGACTGTAAATTTTACACCAGCTTCCAAAAAAAGTAAATCACATAACATTAAGCACATAACCACAGAGAAATAAATGTAACACACAACAAAACCTTGAGAGGACACATGGTAACAGATAAATAAAGCAGATGGATAATCAAACAATAAATAGATAAATAGAATTACTAAACTACGATTGCCAATGCAAACATAAGAAATCACAATTTATTCCCATACATACACAAAACATTGCATAAAGTTATTGACACCATCAAATCATATTGTGCAAAATTATGGCTGCCTCCAGTTTTCACAGTTCCAGAAAGAGCACACAAATTCATCGCGCTACTATTTCAAGTGTCTGCTGCCATGGGCTTATAGTTCTTCATTGACTCCGTTCCATAGTGCATAATGTAGATCATAAAAATGTCCCCATGTTTATTGGCATTTCCACAGTCCTAATTCAGAGGGAGAAGGGAAATGTATGAGAATAAGGTGATATTGTGAAAGTTAGGCTAGGTGAAAATGACAGGTAATATTGTATAACTGCGTGATGAAATCCTTGTGACGCAGAATTACAGAACACAAAGGATATGTATTCCTCATTACCTCAAATCAAACACACAAACAGATGCCAAATGGAAAGAGACATTGCTGTTTTTTTTTTTTTTTTTTGCTGTTGTGCAATATAGCTGAAATAGCCAAAACAATCCAATAATGTTCATCAGTTTAGCCGATGTGCTGCACAGCACAAATGTTTACTGTTATCAAAGATACTTTACTAGAGAGTATGTGTACTTGAATGCAGACTGTAGGTGACAGATATTATGTAATCCTACAAGATTGGATTTCTTTCTTTTTTTTTTTTTTTTTGGAAAAACCTGTATCCATACACAATAGTTTACAGGTCCATTTACATATTTTCTTCCATGTTAAGTATGCAATGTGTTGATGTTAATTTCATTCTGGTCATTATGTGAGAGATATCAGTTATATAGAAACACCGCCATAATGGGTTAAAAAAAATAATTTGTTAAAGTGTGTGTGCATATTCACTCATGCTCACCTGCCTCACCTCTTCATCACAGGTCTGAATGCAGTGGTTTTGGCATCCTGGATTGTTGGACATGTGTTGCTGAGCTCACTGGATTCTGTCTCTGTTTTTCCTGCACTGGTGAAGCCTGTACACAAACACAAGAGATCACAACTGTCAGTAAACTACACAAACAGTACTCAAACAAACACAAAAGTTGTATTTAATATCCTTTATTTTGCATATCTATATGTAATTGGTTTGAAAAAAAAATAAGGTATTTTGAATAATTGAAATATTACACCAGAAGCTGACTAGCATTTAGAATTACAAACAGCTGATAACCTTGTGAAACTTTATGATTGTTATTTGGACTTGTTATATAGCTCTGTAAACCGAGAAAGGCTGTACCTTCCATTGAGGAATATTGGCAGGATTCTGTCAGTCCAGGATAGGATGAAGAGTGAAGCTGGAGGGTCTTGTAGCTCCCACTACTGTATACCTTGTGTATCCCCTGCAGTCCTTCTTGGTAAATGCTTTCCGTATTGCTGAGGCTGGTAGGGTCCTGAAGGCCCTTCAGCTCCCCACACTGCACTCCTCCGACTGTGGGCAACCTGACTCCCTGCATCTGACAGTCCACAGGCCCAGTCCGTACATCCCCACCATGCTGTGTGCCTAATACAACCCCTGTGGCGGCCGTACGTGCCAGCGACCAGATCCGAGGCTTCTCCGATGCCTCAAAGTGAGAGAGTGCCACAGTGTTGATAGAGGTGGACTGAGGTGAGGGCTGTTGCTGCTGTGGTTTGGAGCTCAGAGGATCCAGGTAGTCAGGGTTCAGAGCCCCCAAACTCTTTAGACCACAGGGAAAAGATGGGAAGTTCGAATGGAGAGGGAGGTCAGGGTTACAGTCTCTCTTTGGAGGGGAGGAAGTCGAGAGGTCATCCTGACCTGATTTCTCACAGTCACTGTCCAGCTTGTCACAGTCCTCATCCTCTATGTCATCCAGGTCACTGAACTGCAGGTCCTGCTCATCCTTACTGTCTTTGGAGTCTGTGCAAGAGCAAGAGAGAGATACTGAGTGGGCACTCATATGCATTTACAAACAGTCTAATACTTTTTTCTTTTAATTTACAGAATTGAATTTAGCTGAGAAGTGTTATGAGGTACCTTTGGTAATACTGTCTGGGTCACTCTTATTGAGGTCTTCCTTTCTGTCGTCACCTGCTTTGTTTTTGGGGGACCAGGTCATCTTGTTCTCTTTTTTTAGTCTCCTTCGTGCATTGGCAAACCAGGTAGACACTTGTGTGAGAGTCATTTTGGTGATAATGGCCAGCATGATCTTCTCACCCTTTGTAGGATATGGATTCTTCCGATGTTCATACAGCCATGTTTTAAGAGTGCTTGTTGTCTCCCGCGTGGCATTTTTTCTCCGGGTTGACCCGTTAAAATCAACTGTCCCATACCTGAATCAAATTAAAATGTGACATCTTTAAAATAGTTAACAGAGTGTGTATTTGAAGCAATAGCCTGGCCTATATTATTTATCAAAATATCATATTAGAGGCAGGACAGAGACAAATCTCACCTGTCATACTGGTACTGGCCCAGTGAGTGGTCATATGGATAGTAGGCAGCGGGTTGGGTTATAGTGCCATGAAGACTGCCTGACCCCTCTTTGATTTCATATTGTGGGTTCTAGAGATGAATAAATAATAATAATAATAATACATTTTAAAATGTGATTTAGCTGTCATATTACTGACACTGAGCTAAGCACATTTATTATTTAGAAACAGTACTTTATCTGTTTACTGTCCCTAAATTATAACTTTGTTTTATCACTTACATGCTAAGCTATACATACATTTCTGTCTATTTATTGCAAATTAAATCATGTAGGCCCTTTTACAGCAAGACGACTATGTCCCTTCATTCTCTGTTTATTTCTTTTGATTATTCAAAGTTATTTCACCCGACAGCTAGACAGCATGGTCCTCTCACCAAGCCAAAATAATCAATAACAAGCCGTGACTTGAATGAGTCAATCGATTGAACGGAGGACCCGCGCTCTATCTGATGAGAGGGCTACACGTACCAGGCTGGAGTAGATGGCAGAGGGGTCGGCGCTGTACGGAAAGTAATTGGCGTAGTTCTGACCGGCGGCGGCCGCTGCTGCTGCGTAGGGAGAGCCGTACATCCCAAGCGCGGCGTTGAGCTCAGTCCGCGTACTAGCCAGCAGCCGGTTCTCATAGGAGGGACAGCAGAAGGAGGCTGCGGTCTGAGACGCGCTCGATCCTTCCGTCACTGACCTGGAAATCGAATCGCAGCAAGTCGTACTGGGGTTTGCCGACACGAAAAACTGCATGAAGAAAATTGTGGATAGACATGTCATTTTATATTTGCGTTGTTATAAGCATGCGCACAGTTTCCTTAGTAGGCTAAAACATACAACTGAGGTAAGGTGAAGTTAAGAAGCTTTGTGTAGGCTAGAACTGAATTTGCTTGGAACCGCTTGTATTTTGTTCTCATGCATGCGCTTTATTTAAGAAGTGTACTTGAATTTGACTTAAATGATTGAAATATCCATAAACATTTACTAAAAAAATAGGCGAACATTATTTCTTGTGAGTTGATTTATATGTTCGGCGTAAAAAATCGGTTTCTGTCAAAGCTGAAAGTAAAACTTTCCGTTAAGTTTTGCGTCAGGGTAACAAAGTTAACCAGCAGCGAGCGCGGCTTCTTTTAACAACATAGACTTCTTTTTTCACATTAAAGTACAACTGTAATTGATTGTAAGTTATGTTGTCAAAATGATCTATCCGTTATCTGTAAATGTATAATTAGTTTATACACACAGACGGCAAAGGCTACCGGCAAAGGGAGGAGTCTCGCTCTCACTCTGAACAATTACACTGTAAAGGTAATTTACACGTTTACAACAACACGTGAGGTCATTTATAATTCAAAAAACCCATTACTATAAATATTGACAAACCCCACGATATCGCCTAACTTTACTTTATGACTTAGTGACAGAACAATCTGCTGCTACCTACTAGTGTTAGTTACTGAGGTCCAGAGATTATGACAGAATGTGGAAAAAAAGGCATCCTATGGTGCACGCGCTCATTAAGAATCTACATGAGAAAAAGATCTAATTTTCATGCTTACCTGAGAAGTTGCATTGTAAGGATATCCAAACTGAGAGAAAGACATAGCTGCTTCTTTTGTTACCATAAGCAATATTCTTCTCCTGCTGATCGATTGAAACCAAATCTACTTCAAATCCACCGTCTTACACACATTTCCACACTCGGCCTTTCGCTCAATAATAGATGACTGCACTTAACTGGGAAGCACTGAGGATGTTTACGCCAGCCCTAGTTTTATATGTATAGATAATCCCCTTACGGAAATGAGAAATTAGAGTTAAGCTTCATCAAGTACAAAAATATTGTTGTTAAACAGCTGTAGAAAGCTTAAAGGATAACGTAAGACTTGCAAGATATGAACTTGTGGTTGTGCTATTATTTGTGCCTCTATAGTTCTTTAGAATTCATCCATGCACGGGTATCAGTGTGACGTCATTCTAATCCCGGGACGGCGAGGATAGAATGATGTCTTTGCCAATCACGTCATGCTTCGCGCTTTTCTTGAGGTGTGTTTTGCACACCCCTGTCCCCTCTGTGTGTTTTTTTTTCTTTTCTCTTTTTCTTTTTCTTTATAAACATTAGTGTATTCCAAGACTTAGAGCGCAAAAAGTATTGCTGGGTTGGCTAAAAGCAAATGAATATACACAATAAATCGTTCTTTTTTTCATAGGCTAATAGTCTCTCTCTCTCTCTCTCTCTCTCTCTCTCTCTCTCTCTCTCTCTCTCTCTCTCTATATATATATATATATATATATATAGGCTATAGGCTATACCTCAAAAAAAAAATATATATATATATAATTTTAATAAGCATTCACCTTCTTTGAGAATGTTTTGAATATTCACAAGAAAATGAGGTTGTAATTCCAAATAGTGTTTTATTGATGTCCCTGTCAATATTTTTATTCTTGTACAATCATTTCAAGTTCATAAAAATAGTAGCCTATATCACTATTCAAGATGTAATCATAACTATCGTTTATTTTTATTTTTATAAAATATCTAACAATATATTTATCTGTCTTTCCAAGGTACGATTATGCTCTCGATTCCTCTCTTATTATTATCATTATTATTATTATTATTACATATCAGACACTACCCCGCTGATGAGCAAATGAACTGAGGAGGGATCTGCAGGACCCTTGCTCGCATCTGCCTGACCGATCAGAGGTCCGACCTGATGTTAATTGCGATGATGTTTCCATCTCTTTCTATTAGAGAGAGGGCCAGTCCCGGCAGACGTGAAGAGAACCTCTGTCAGGTCAACAGAAAACTGATTGATGCGTATCTCGGGACCTACGCGACCATTACGAGAAATGCGTAATTGCATCAATTAACAAATGGATATGGCCTTGTTTAACCAGCGAGTTACACCGTGAAAATATGCCTTTGAGGTGAAATTAGACGATCAGAATGGAACTGAGAGAGAGAGAGAGAGAGAGAGAGAGAGAGAGAGAGAGAAATTAGCTGAATCTCTCAAGTCTAATTATACGGCAGTAGTGGGAGGCGACGGGAACAGCATTCTAATTGAAGGATGCGTACTTGAAAGGGATGGTAGAAATAACGCTCCCTCACGCGGAATACGTCTGGATAAAGGGTAATACTTGCATTTTTATTAAATGTGTTAGACAATATAATTAGAAGACTCCCATTACTCTCTCTCTCTCTCTCTCTCTCTCTCTCTCTCTCACACACACACACACACACACACACACACAAACAGGCACACACGTTTGTTTATCTAACATGGTGGGGACATGACTTCTACCCTATTGTTTTTATTTCTGAGCGAATGATCAGATGGCTATAGTGGTCCTAAACTCAACTATCTCATAAACCTTTTTAGCATTTTAGATTTTCATGAAGACGTTATAGGCTATTTATCATGTTTGTTTATCAGTTTTACTGGTAGCCCAAAGAAAGTTTGATTTGATTTCAACCCTATGGGAACATGTGGTCCTAACAGTGAAGGCAAATTAGCCAATACCATCAACCAGTGAAATGCCAATTTAATTAACTGTGAATATCAAAAATAAAAGAACCGAATGTAGAGCTCGCGCATCATCTTCCCTCACGCGCAGCAGTCACAGCACTCACGCAGTCACTGCCAAGCGCGTAGCAATCCGCGACGATATCCTCTCATTCGATCTTTTCCAGGGATAATATAAGAGGTATAGTTCAATGACCTTGCTTAAAAAGGATGAGAACATTGTCCACGATGATCTCTTTGCGATTACAAGCTCACTCTTCGAGAGGCGCCAGAGAGCTGCGAGTAAGTGAACGGCCCTGATGGAGCTGCTGTGATGAAGGGAGCGTGCAGGCCCATCAAGTGCCACGTTCAGTTCAAGTCACCGCAGTCGTACCAAACATTTGGAAACAGAGAAGTATAAATGGGAACATTTTTGCAGATATGTTTTATCCTTATGAAGGAGATGAACTGTCAATTAAAGGGATTCTTTCATCTAAAATAAACTCCAAAAACTTGTAATCATTTACTCACTCTTATGTCGTCCCAAACCTGTACTTCTTTCTTCTGCAGAACACAAAAACACAAAAGACAATATTGGGAACCAGACTATATTGGTGAACTTTGACTTCCACTGTATGGTGGAAAAAAAACACCGCAACAGTTATCAGAATATTTTCGTTTATGTTCAACAGAAGACATACAAGACATACAAATTTGGAGTGACACGTCGGTGATTAAATGATTGCAGAATTTCCATTTTTGGGTGATCTCTTTAACCTTTATTTCTGTAGGATATTTTGTGTCTTACAATAGGAACTGATATGGTGAGATACTACTGTGAAATGGTGTATATATACATTTTTTGAAGGTTAGTAGTTATAGTTTTCTTAACTCCAGTGAGTATTTTTCAGATTAGAGTTTTTATTTGATTAAAATAGATTATTTTGAATTTGACATGTTGTCAATTTATATGAATAGGTTGTCACAGTGGAACCTGTCATTGTTTTTTATTTTTATTTATTTATTTATTTTTTGGCAAATTGTATGTTTTGACAAACAGTAAAAACACACACACATGTAACAGCAAAAATATAGGCTTTTTGATTAATGCTTACAAATCTCCAAACTATTTTTCCCAAAAGTATTATAATACATAATTATATAAATATATAACCTTTAAAACAAACTTTACCCAATAAAATTGTGACAGCTTTTCCTGACTGACATTTATGAAGAATGCCCTTAGAATACAGTTTAATCTTTTGTGTTCACTCAGTAGTTATAAAGACAAAAAAAAAAAAAAAAAAAAAGGATATTTAGGATGTTTTTTGTCTGAAGATCAAACGTTTCTCAATGTTTTAAACCAACATACAAATCCACTATTAGAGAAAACACGTTTAATTTAGTCAAAATCTTCCTTACTTCAGTGTAGCCCATGTGAAAACTAGCCTGGGTTGTAGGTTATTAATCAAAAAGAAAAACAAATATATCTGATTTTTGAGGATTTCCAAAAATCCCCACATCCCCATCTCAGGATCAGTAATCATTCCACAAATGTCTCCTGTTACGAGAGCACAATTAGAGAAAGAGGAACCAGTTGAGAGGAAGGTCAGAATCCTATTTGATAGTTTACTGTAGTTTCTCTAAAGCCTTGTGCAAGGGCACGCATGATAGCCCAAGTGCATATGGGCAGCCTCATCCATAATGCATGTGGAACAGCGCCTGATGATTGGTACTGAGGGGTGGAGGGGGGTCGTAAGTTAAATCAACCTTAATTGAAGAGGTAGAGCACAATGACCAATCCTCCACACCTATCACTTTTCATCCCTTATTGCTGTCACTGCTTTCAGGATCTTGAGAGCTAGTTCCTGATATGATACCATCACAATGTGTTTGGACTGCAATGTTGTAAAATGCATAGATGGATAGATTTGATGTTTTCCAAACTTTGAATTACTGGATAGCATTCTCTGTGACAAGGGAATTTGAATGGTCTCTTCGTTTACATTTGTGTGTGTGTGTGTGTGTGTGTGTGTGTGTGTCTGGGCCTCTGTTAGCCTTGCATAGGGATTATGGAGGCTCAAAGCCTCACAGCAGAAAGGTTAAACCAACAACCAGCTTCACCTTCTCATTTAATACATTTCTCAGGCTGCTTTAATGAATTTCACAAAGCTTTTCTGCTTTTTCATAAGACAGATCAGAGCTTTTTTATGAAATAATAATAAGGCACTGCTCAGAGAGGGGCAGAGCGAAGGGGAGGGGACACTCAGGATCGAAGCAGAGTGATATCTCATTAAACAAGTCTGATATTCCTGATATATTCAGATGAATCCCAGACATACGAGATCCTGAATTATTGCTCACTGTCTCTCCTCGCTTCATTTCTGGCCAGGTATTAACACTGCTAAATTATCCAAAAATTGAAAAGAAAGTAATAAATATTCTAATGAGAAACCCTCAAATTATAATGGATGTGGCCATAACAGTGCCCAGCAAAATCCAAAACAAACTTCATCTAAGTAGATGGATAAATTGACCAGAGTCAGGAAGACTTTATTCTTCAATTATCTTCGTCTACTAGAGAGGTAATAAAGTTATCAATCTAGCTATGTTAATAAAAGCTTTGCATTTCATGCAATAAAGTAGGAAATGCTTCTGTCTGTACCTCAATGTCAAGTTTGAAATCATATAATTGCTCCATTTTCTGTAAATGATTAATTACACATACTATTTGCTGATTAGATATGTTGCTTTAAAAGATGGCACATATGCCTAAACTACCAAGCTATTTTCCAGGAGTATATTACATTGATGTTTTAATTAATACCCTTGTGAAAAAGACATGCCCTTAATCGTATTGAATGTGCACTTGTAGTGTAATTCAAATCTTTATATTTGAAAAATGTATTTGCAGATAATATAATGGAATAAAAAGCCACATAAGTGTACTTAAAAAGTGATTACACTTTCATGACAGTTTCTTACAAACTTACAGTAAGTACAAAAAAGTACTTTGTAAAAATTATATCACATTAAATGTTTTACTTTGTTGAATAACATTTATAAAGCACAGTTCTACTTAAGTAGGTCAGAAAAAAACACTTAAATTCAACTAATTGCATTTAATCTATTAAAAAAGTATGGTTACACTTTATTTTGATAGTCCACTTTAGACATTCTACTAACTATAAGTAACTTTGTAACTACATGTCAACTACATGTCAACTAATTCTCATTAATTTGTAACTGCATGTCTACTAACTCTCAGTAGGGTAGGTTTAGGATTAGTAGAATAAGTTGACATGTATTTGCAAAGTTTCTGATAGTCAGTATGTTGTATGTTGTGGACCCATAAAAATAAAATGTTAGAAGATATTAAGCAGACAGTCTACTAATACTCTAATGACTGCTAGTTGACATGTAGTTGCAAAGTTACTTACTGTTAGTAGAATGTCTAAAGTGGACTATGAAAATAAAGTGTTACCAAAAGTATAAATTATAACACATTCATTTAACTGCAGTTAACGTGCGTAAGTGTCTGACAAAATCATAATCAATTTCCATTTAAGTATATATATTTAAAAATATATTTAGTGTGTTTTAAAGTATGCTGAAGTGTACTTTTTCCACTTTTTTTTTGTTAAAAAACATTTAAAACCTGCCATTATTATATTTTCTCAACTCAACAACAAATGACAATTAAGACAGATGAATGTATGGGTGCATAATAGTTCATAATGTACATTTAGGTTTGTTCTTCAGTGTTTTGTTAAGTTTGTGTGAACAGGACTGTTTAGCTGGCAGCAGCTCTAAATGCCCCGGTGTAATTTAATCAGTGTTTCTGTGCTGTCAGGGATTTGTAACTTGTTACAGTGAGATTTAACTGGCAGATACTTGGATGACTCAGTCAGTGTCTCTGTGTGTTTCTAAAAAGGCCCTCTAGTGAATTTGTTGAATCTGCTGCATTTGTATGTGCACATGCATATGTTATCTTTGTATACTGCAGGTTAAATATATGTTATAAAGGGATAGTTTAATCCAAAATGAAAATTCATTGTTCTGTTTTTTTTTTGTTTGTTTTTGGAAAAAACCAAACAAACAAATGTGGAGGACAAAGAACATGTGTGTATATACAGTATATGTATATTTACTTCCACTCAAGAGTTTTATGGTCTGTAAAACAATAAATAAATAAAAAATAATTCAGAAATCATATGCTGATTTGATGCTCAAGAAACATTTCTTCTTATTATTATCGACGTTGAAAACAATTGTGCTGCTTAATATTTTTTATAAAGAAATCTTGTATAGCACTATATTTGTTTGTCACTTTTGATCAAACATTGCATCCTTGCTGAAAAAACAAACAAACAAAAAAACATTTGTACGCATCCGCAATGCTTACGGTATGGCAACTAGTAAAAGAGTTTCAAAACACACACACACACACACACACACACACACACACACACACACACACACACACACACACACACACACACACACACACACACACGCACGCACGCACGCACGCACGCACGCACACACACACACACACACACACACACACACACACACACACATACATACCAATTCCGTTCAACTTGCCAGTAAACTGTGGGGACAAATATGTCCAGTATTACATTAGTGTCTCAGTAATTATAACCCTTCATCATGATCTGTGACAACATCTGCAACATCTTGTGTGGTTCTAAAACTTCTGCTGCTCTGCAGTCATCCTCTCCTCTGTGACCCCTCTCTCTTCCTCTCCCTCTCTCCCTTCTCACCGCGCTTATGGCCCCCTGGAAAAGGTCCCATCTGCAAATGCTTGTGGGTGGTTAACCAAACTCTGGTGCCAAGTCATACAAATAGCCATGCTTGCTGTTTGTTTGCATAAACACTTCTGAGGGCTGCACTGTTTTGTAGCTGTTTTTTTACAGTTGGTTGGAAGTTGAAGGGCTGCGACAGAGACATGGGGGATATGGTTCATTGCAAGGTCCCAATCTCCATTATTTCGATCTGGATTTTGAGACTGCTGTGCTTTTGGTGTGCAGGGCAGGACAGTATAGGTTAAGTCTAATTTTTTTGCAAACATTAAAGCAATCCAGGCTGTTGTGATGTCAAATTTACTTTTCCACTTGCTCTTACTTCAAAGCCTCGTCTTGGGTACCATGCAGTATTAGTCAGGAGAAGTCCAACTAATTGAGAAGTTTTCTTTCACTTTTGATTTTACTCCTGGATTGAAAGAATGCCAGAGGAGGGAAAATGTTGAGCCTTGTAGGGCGGGAGAATTCAAGATTAAGTTACATGTACAGGCAGAAAAGAACATTCATTTATCCCCTATTATGACCGCACATTTTAGTTTCAGGTTTTCATCCCTGGGATTTAGGAGCAACTGAAAGTGACCAA
The DNA here is from genome assembly GCA_036784905.1 of Acrossocheilus fasciatus. NCBI lineage: Eukaryota > Metazoa > Chordata > Actinopteri > Cypriniformes > Cyprinidae > Acrossocheilus > Acrossocheilus fasciatus. The sequence continues at coordinate 20,271,863 of CM071944.1, forward strand.
TTGGTAGTCATCATCACGTAACTGTTGTTATTCTGTAGGTTTAGGAAAATTGACCTGACTGCTTTTATCTTCAGGTGAGAGTGTGCCGCTCTGGAGGTAAGTGGGAACAGACAGGGGCTGTGGAAACCCGCTCACATGCCAACGAACAAAACGGCCTCTCCTGCAATGACAGTTCAATTGCTGAGGCCTCTGGTCCTCATTTGCAGGCCAGGCACTGGAGAGGTTTTTCTTCTCCACGCTCGCTCTCAAACGCAAGCCAGATGGCTCTAAAAATATTTCCTCCACACGTTTTATTTTCATCTTTCCTGTCGAGCCTTGTTGTGTCAGCGCTTAATGGTGCATTATTTCTGATGTAAAACCAATGTTCCCAAGCAATCGTTGTACTAAACAAGCATCTCTTTCTCCTTTCTGTGGGTAAACATCATTTATTTACAAAGCCATTTCATCTGGGAATAAAAGTGACTTGTGATTGATAAGATATTGCTACACTTTCATAACTTTTCTTTCATACTATTTGTATTTTCTCTTCGATATAAAGTTGAAGAACAAAAAAGAACATACATGACTTAGTGTAACCATTGGCAACCCCCCCCCCCACACACACACAAAAGTCTTGTTTAATCCCAGTATCCCAGACACATCTTGGATTCACTTTATTCTCATGTAACACACTAGGAATGTCACCCCATACTTTTTTTACAGTGCTGTGGGTTTTCATTTCCAGGATACAATACTGTTACCGTGGAGTACCATTCAGACATGGCTATTTCATTTCATTTTTTTTTTCCCTCATTCAAATCACATGCATTATGTACCTCCATAACCGACTGAGGTTATTTTCTCTAAACTGGAATCTGGATTTCACTATAGCAGGCCTATTGGGAAAAAATTTCCCTTTGCAGAACTTGAAAGCAGATGTTACATAGCTGCCAACATCAAACGCTCTTGTTAACTGTACAGCAAGTGAAATTAAATACCTTTGATTGCTGAAGTAGCTGGTTATTGTAAACTAGTTCTCGACATGGCTCTTACATAGCCCTTGACCTTGGCTTGGCCGCACATGCCTCATCAGATTTCAAAACCAACTGCAGCTTTTGGTTGTTACTGCTAATTCCTGATTAGCAGATTGTCAAGCTTACTTTGGGGAATGAGAAACTTGGATCAACCCTTAGAGGTGTTTCCTTTATTGTTTTAGAGTCAGCTTCTCTAAGTAAACACAGATTACAGCAGAGTGTTTTGATGCTTGAAATGCAATATAATGCTTTTAAGAGTTTTGCCTGCCCAGCAGTTTTCTCTCACATAAGGATATCAAGTTCATTTGCTCTAGTCAACCATGTTATTTTAAGAAATCAATGCATAACTTTTAGTTAAAATGTTTGTTTATTTATTTATTTCATCAAACATCAGTTTAACCCCTAAGGATTTTGAATTTAAAAATGGGCTTTTAGTTCATTCATGAATGTGAATTTGAATTGAATTTGCCACCCCCACACGATGTTAAATTGGAATGACAGGAAGTGCAGTTTACTGAATTGCAATTAAATATATTCCACAGATAAAGGAATTCAGGGAAATAAAGTGTTTTCCACCCCACTCTAAACCAGTCTGTTTATAAAACCTTTTCTTTAATACCTTCAAATCTTTTTAATTCTACTAACACTTTTAATTCTAATTCATATTTTAATTCTGCTTCCTGCTTGCTACCTCAGTTCAAATTCATTTCAAATTCAGAAATTGAATTGGAATGTAAAATGCATTCCTGTTTCATGTTTGAACCCTGTGGCCTAGGCAAAAATCTGTTTGTCTGATTTATTCCTTTGCCTGAAATAAATGGCCTCTTTAGAGATTAAAAAAAAGTTGCAATATATTGTGTCACATAATATGTAATTTCAACAATATTAGGCCTTGGATGTTTTAAGACAATTGATTTAAAGCAGGCATGGCATGGCATTACGTTAACCCTAGTGTCTGATGCTAAAATTGATGGTACAGATTCCATGTTTTGTTGGCTAGGGAGTAATGCTCCATTTTAGTACTATTAAATGCACCTTTTATATTTAATACTGGTGATCATAAGGGTGAAATTTAATCAAAAGAAGAAAAATTATTCCGAAACAAATCGTACAAGCAGTTAGAGATATGAATGATGAAAATTTGTGAAAGAAGTGAGAGAATAATTTGCACCTTGTCAAAAAACGTAACTCACCAGCAACTTCAGATGATAGAACAAATAGCATTTTTTTTTTGGTCTAGTATTCTTGCCACTGCTGACCACAGGGTTTCATTTGGTGATTTCAGTGAGGAGAGATTCAATTTGAAATCCTATTATTTCCATCTGGTGTGCGGTGTGTATTGTGTGTGGTTCTCTTTCTGCCCACAGAGGACAGGCAGAGGATGAATAAGTGAACAGTGGAGCTATAGCAGAGATGTAAAGATTTTCTTAGAGGACTGCGTTTCAAATCTCAGATTATTGAGTAGCTCTTTGTTTGACGGCTGACACCCCAAATGAATGCACTCAGTCCCATACAGTGAATATTTTACGCTTTGGTGGATAGCATAAAACTCCATCCAGCCTCAGAAAATAGAGAGAAAGAGAAAGAGCGTAAACCCTCAATCCTTTTTAATTCATCAAAGCACCTTCTAAATGAGAGGCTCAGTTAAACTTTCATACCCAGCGAAGAAACAGCAAAGACCAGTTTGGGTTTTTTCTTTTTTCAATCTTCGGTATGCCCGTCTGAGATTCATTAGTTTTTGAAGGCATGGGCTGAAAGGGGTGAAAGGTAAAAAGGAGAGCAAACAGGAGAGAGAGAGAAAGAATGATGACCATAGCTTCTTTTGACAGATGGTAAGGTAACCCCATAATTTCTTAGGCTCTTGCCATTCACTGTATGATTGGTAGATTATTTTTTTAAATACTTTGCTGACAAACTCTCCTCCGAGGCCCATCTGATCCACCTCCAGCAGGCAGTCTGTTTATTTTCCAGCTCCAAACATGTTTTTATACTGATTATATAATTACGTCAATCCATTGCTCAATGTGACATTATATTACAGTGTTTACAGGAAGTTTTGGAGCATCCGCCGGACAATCTAGACAGATATTTTTGTCCAAAAGAACATTTTTATGTCATCTATGTAGGCCTGTTTCTGCAAAAAATAAAAGGGTGCATATTAGATTACTTTAAAATCTCATTGTGAGATATAAAATGGCAAATGGAAGATAAAACTCACATAATTATGAGATAATTTTATGTGACAATTTTTTGCAAATCCTTTAGCTCAAACACTAGCAATACAAGTATCATGGGTTTCTAAAAATGCATAATCTTATACCTTCAATGCAATGTAAGTTTCTTTGAATAAATGTGTCCGCTAAATACTTAAATGTAAACTATTCAGATAAATAAATGTGCAATTATGAGTGGTAAAGTCACATTTTGAGAGTAATGTCACATTGTGAGATATGAAGCTGCAGTTGCAAGACAAAAAGGCAATTAGGAGCAAAAAGTTGCAATTGAGATGTAAAGTCACATTTTGAGAAATACATTTGCAATTAAAAGTGTGAGATAATACGATGCAATTGAGAAAAATACAGTTGCAATTATGAGATTTAAATAAACTTATTTAAATAAGCTTAAACTTATTTATTTTATTTTTTAACAGGTTTTCCATACTCATGCATATTTGCTGTTTGCATAAAAATATTTATGACTCAAAGTTTCCCTTACAGTCAAGCAAACTTCGTGCTGATGTGCACAGCACACTTTGTCTCACGATGTCAAACCAGATCAAGTCACAGTTGACGAGAGGAGCCTTATCTGACCCGTTACAGAAAGGATACATCTAATGTCATTTTACATTTTTTACAAACCCATCAAACACATATCTGAAACATAAACGAGATAAAAACGTGGTTGTTAACCATAAGCAACTGGATAGTCCCATCTTCCTTTAGGAAGCCCCCACCTCTTTTTCCTCTTTTCTCGGTCGCTCTTCTTGTCACATTTCCTGCTGCTGTCTGAGTGTGAGCAGGGCGCAGGGGTCAGGTAGCTCAGCTCCATGATAACCCCTCATAAGAGCCGCCAGCACTGCTGACACTCACCATATGGCCCTCTGACCCTGTCTCCTTGGGAACAGGACATGGCACAGGAAGGAGAACACTGCTGGAGAGATTTGTACTCAGTGGAAAGGAATGGAAAAGATATGTATGGATAACTTGGAAAAACTGGGAACATGACGATAAGCGCTTTCGGAAAGCAACGTGGATTGTGTTAGTGTAGTTCACAGCCCAAACGCTCGTTGACTGATGATAAGGACTTTAAACGTGGCTACTCGAGGCTGCTGTTTGCAAATGCACGGAGCTGAAGATGTTCATTGTGGGAATTAGTCTTTTATCTTTGAAATTGCGATCAATAGTCGCACACGTGCACAAACGTTCACGCATACGGACTATCTAGACGGTTCCCTGGGGTTGAGGGCGTGAGGAGGGGAATGTGCAGTCTGGCCTTATTAGAATGCTCCGTGTGTGATGAGAAGAGAGGAGCAGCAGCTTTCCCAATGCAGACCCCACGTCACGCGCAGGCAGCACCGCTAGACAGGGGCCACTGCCCCCTAACCCCCCCTTCCTCTTGGGAGATAGTCCAGGTCTGCTTTCTGTCACGGTGTCTTCCACACCACACCCCAGGGGGCCACACGGTGTGGGAACCCGGTGTTTCAAACCCCGTCGTTCTGAGAGAGGAGAGAGTGATATTTTCCCTGAATCAGAGACTCTTTCCTTTTGTCAGTTTGCCATTGTCTATCTCAGCCTTCTCCGGTATGCACCTCCTTTCCCTCTTTCCTTTGGATCAATAGTGTTAATTGGTCTGCTCTGTCAGTCCTGCATTGATTGTGACCACTAATAAAAGAGATATTGATTGGCAGTTTGTTTAACATTGGCCTGCGCACTGCACACTGCCCTTTAATGCTATTCCTACAGCAACCTTTTCCTGTTTCCAGCACTTCTTAACGTCATAAATTATGCTGGTCGATTAGGGAGATTTTTTGGTGCCTTTTTTAAAACTTGGATGACAGCCTCTTTTTATATGAGGATTTTTTTTTCTCAAATATTTATTTTATAATTGTATACAGTGTAAAAAAAATGTTTGCAATTTTTACAAAAACAAAACTGTAAAAATACTATTTTAAAAACTTGCTTGTTGGGCAATTAAAATTTATCTTACCATATAAGTTAGAAATTTTTTTTTAAAACACTTCAAGTAAAACCACAGTGAAAAACAGCCCATTCCTACATTTTTCCTACATGGCACGTATGAATTTTTTAAATATTAAAATGTTTATTTATTTTCATTTTATGGTGTTTTTGCATTACATCTTATTTAAATATTTTTTATTGCATTATTATGTATTTTATGTTTTGTCTTTGGTGTTTGGCATTTCCATGTTTTATGGACATTGATGATTAGCTCTGATTTATTATGTGCCATATTGTACCATCTGTATTATTTTGGTGATTTTCAGTACATTTGTGACCCTGGAGCACAAAACCAGTCATAAGTAGCACGGGTATATTTGTAGCAATAGCCAACATTACAATGCATGTATCAAAATGACCTATTTTTCTTTTATGCCAAAAATCTTTAGGATATTAAGTAAAGATCATGTTTTATAGTGTACTTGTGCTGTACAGTATGTGTTAGTCTGCTCCTCAGTTTCTTATTTCAGATCGTACCAACACTAATTTATACCGCATGAGGGCACGGTGAAAGTGAAAGTCCTCTGTGTGTCCCCTGAGTCTGTGTGAGGACTTCAGAAACAGTCTTAAGTACTGTACTTCATAGATTTAATTATCTCCATTAACTATTCAGTGATCAATAGAGTTAGTTTTATCCAATCGATAGGTGCCCAACCACCAGAAGGACAATGTGCATAAGTTAATATTTGCATTTGAAAGTGGCTGATGTCACATGCCCCATTGGAAATCCATAGCGTTTTGTGCAGCTGTATCTTATGTGTCTGTGTTTATGGCTGGCCGCTATTGATTCAGCTCATTGTATTTACTGCCGAGACGGTGTCGTAGGTTTTAATTGTCAGAATGTTTTAGACCATCACACATTCTCCTGACACCTCTGTCATCTATGTCCTCTCGCTTTCTCTCACTTCTGCCTTACTTCATAATTTTCTCTCTGCTGGATTTCTCTCTGTCTGTTCTTATTTGCTTTTTTTTTGTTTCAGTCCCTGTGGTATGGGAAAACTGATTTCCACACAGCACCCCTCTTAATTTGCTTACTCTCTCTCTGCGTGGAAGAGAATCTGTGAGTTTTATTTAAATGGATACCTCTACGAACCCCAGGGAACAGCTCCAGTCACTTCTAAGTGTGTGTAGCTGCTTATTGAGGCCCGTTCCCGATGGATTTCTGTTTGTTTACTAACTCATTTTCTGATGTAATGTGTTTTCTCCTGATGTCTCAGACCGGCAGCCCTTCACATTTGACATTTCAACATATGTTCAGGCAAAGCTATTGCTTTGATTTCATAGCCATACATCTCTTTTGATATTTGTACAGTCAGCGGACTTACCTTTTTTCTTAGGATTAGAGTTAATCAGTGTATTTACATTTATTTAAAATGTCTTGTTTTATCCCATTTTAAAACAGAATATAATATTAGTGTTTCATATTTAAAATATACAGATCCTATAATAGAATCAACCTGACTGCAAATAATTTTTAAGGGTCAGGTAGAAATAGATTTTTTTTTTTTCAGGGCAATGTAGTACTTAAAATAATAATTGTGGATGAAGCATTGTTATGTATTGATGTGCAGGTAATAGATTATATGATGTCATATATTCTTCAGTCTTATTGAGTAATTACAGTTTATGATTGTAGAATCAAAATGTATTGATTAAAAATGAAGTTAAATGATCCCCCAATGTAATTTTCTAAATTGTGTATAATGATATTAAGGGTAGACATTGTGTTTAGCTTAGTCCAAAACTGAAGCAGCTATTGATTGTCGAATTGGTATTGACATTTTTGTGGAAATGCTATAGTGATAAATCTCTCACAGCCCTTTAAACTCAACGTTTGGAGACACGTAACATTGGAAAATGTTTTCACAAACTATCATCTCCTCAAACTACTTTTGAAATGGCATATATATATATTTGTGTTGGTCAGACAGATTCTCAGATATGATTATGTTGCTGGAATAACATTAGTTGGAGTGGCTAAAGACACTCTGAAAAGTGAGTCTAGTTTAAATTGCTCCCTGCTGTGTTTTTAATCTGCTAAAAATCAATAGAGCTTTTACTGTCACTCTGAATGGGAGGCAACGTGTATTGATGTCCAGATGTCATTCGGAAAGGATTTGAAGCCTCTATTCCTCCTTCTCTCACAGGGGATGGTGTGATATATCAGTTCATCCTGCCGTTTATTTTTAAGAGAGTTAGTAAAGCTTTCTGCTGTGTGCTGCAGAGTGCAGGATGTTGGGCCTTGCTAGCATCTCTTTAACGTGCTTGGTTTACACAACAGGGCTTATTTTAAAGCCTTTTATTGATGTCCGTCTCAAAGAAAGCTCTTTAAATGAATACAGTCTTAATGGGTTATCACTGTAAGCTCTTACACGTAGCTTGGCTCGCACAGGGTGAAGGCAATTCAATCAGAGGAGAGAAAGTTTTACATGATTCAATAAGACTTTCCTGCTGGCAGGACTCTCCAAAGGAACGAGGTAAGGGAGAAAGACAAGGGAAGGAGACAGAGGAGGAGAAAGAAGGGAAGAGGGATGCATAAATTAATGGAGTAAGGACAGATGGAGAATCAGTTACAACGACAAATAACCGTATAAGCATAAGACTGACAAATACAGGAACTTACATGCACTTTTGAAGTTTGATTTCAGTCAGATAAAAAGTAATATTTAGTGTGGTGAAAAGCATGTTTTCACATTGTTTGTCTGGTGTTTTTAATATGCTTAAAGACAAACCATATGCGAATTCATCAGACAACACCACTGCTGAGCATTTTGCCCATTTTGTCCTGCAGCTTTAAAAAAAGATAATCTTAAAAACGCAGTTTGAAACTGACCCCTACCGTCACAAACATCATGTAACCAATCCTGTCAACTCATGGGGCAGAGCTTGTCATAGTTCTATTTACAACATGTTTTTGCAGTGCTGAATAATGTAGCCAATCACAGGCATATCTGTTGATTTTTTTTGAACGCAATGCCCAATCAGATGCATTTTTCAGAATCCTCTCACCGCTCAAAATGCAGGAGTTTTGTTCAGTGCTGAGTTATAGAAGTTTACGAATCCTCTTATTAGAACAAACAAAGTGTAGATGCAATCTAAGTAAGAGATTAATTGTGCAGTGCAGAGCTTTATTGATTACAATGGAAATGTGTGAGATCTGAACTAAAATGAGGCAGCTTTAATGATTATAAGGGAGTGCTCTTTGCGTGCTTTCTAGGCTATAGTCCATTGAGAATTTGAATAAATTCACTCACAAATTCACTCTCCGATACTCATTTTTCCAAAATTGGTGCTTGCCATTGTGTAGTGTTTACTACTTAAGTTAACTGAGGTCCGAGCTGTTGTGAGTAGGGGCGGGGACTAATTAGCGTATTCATGTATCTTCGGATACTAAATTAGGTATTTTAAGTCATAAAGAAATTATTTTCATGGGATAGAAGCATTTAAATCTGTCATTTTGATTATCAACGATGGGTTTTAAGGGATACAAATAGTTATTGCAGGGGAACTTTAAAATGTCATGTAAATGCTTTAGTTCGACTGAAATTACACTAGTCTAGAAAATTGTGAAAAGACAAAGATAATGTGTATACTGAGGGGAAAAAAAATGGTGGATAAACTATTTTCACTCAGACATGGATGGTTTAAGAAATAATTGCAATTTTACAAATAACTACAAAGAAACAAAGTAAGACATTTAATTAAATGTCAAATTTTGAAGTGGAAAGACATAAATAGTATTTTCATAAAATATACTCCAATGATTTTTGTTTTATTTACAACCTTAAAAAACTGATTCTTCAAATATTCAAATATGCATTAATTGTGTCATAGATTTAGATAGAGATTAAGACTACTACTATCTTTGCAAAAATCCTGCCATACGTCAATTATAACGGTAAATGTTAACATACTTTGTTAAATAAGGAATATTAATTGGAGTGGAAAGCTGGGAAGATCAAGTCTGGCAGGCAGAGAAACAATGATGATATGTAGATATATAGACACAGATAGGATAGACCATAAATTTAATCTTGACTATCTTCTCCCACTTCTCTTATTTTTGAGCCCAGAGTATCATTGCATGGCCTATAAAACAGTAAGTCTGCCTGGATGGGTTTGGCCTGTGGGACTCTGCTGGTGGCCCTCTGTCTCTCTCTGCTCCACTGAGCCTGCTGCCTTTGTCATTATTTATTTAGCCCTTAAGTGTTTAAAACGGAGAGGTCTGGGGGGACCAGGAATAGCTAATGAAAATATTCCCAGATACACTGCAGGGCAAGAGGGAATCATTTATTTTCTGTTCTTGCTTGAATCTCAGCAAAATAACCAGTGTGGATATAGATAATAATGCAGTGTATAAATTTAGCTATGTGTCGTACAGAAGCTAATATGACAGGAGGATGAGATGAGGGGTCGAGAGAGTATCATATTGTCTGAGTGTCTGTGTAATGGGAGATCCACATGAATAACTGATCTTTGACTGGAGGGTCCCCAAAGGGGCATCACTGGCCTGAAGCGATTGGCCTTTGAGATAACATCGTCATCAGACACCCTCAGGTCAAAGTTCACCCCAGGGACCACGGAATAGGCCGTTGCTTTTGTTAACCAGTTTGAGTTTGGATGTGTAAGAAAGGCCTTATCAATCTTGTCAGAGCTGTGCAATGATTTATTGTCTGTTTATGTTGGAACATCTAAGATCATTACTTTGTTACTAGCACTGCGCTGTCAGTTATTGAATATTGCAATCAAAAGTGTCTCACCTTTAACATTTTGATTAAAGTTCAACTGGTTAACATTAGTTAATACATTAGGTGTTATGATCTAACAATGAACTACACTTTTTACAATATTTATTAAACTGGATTAATGATAATTTCTAAATATGCCATTTTTCATTGTTTTAATGTTTTTCTATGTATGTTTACTATGTATGTAGAAATTAACATAAAAGTTAACCAAGATTAATAAATGCTGCAAAATGTGCATGGTTAAATGTAAAAAAAAAAAAAAAAAAAAAAAAAAAGCCTTATTATATACTGTAAGTGTTATTAATATGTTGCATTCTGTAAGATTTTGGACTGACACTATGTACACACTACCATTTAAATGTTTGGGGTTAGTAAAGATTTTTTAAAGGTTTTTTTTTTTTTTTTGGTCTTATTGTCACTGCACTTGTTTGATGCATTCATTTGATCAACAACACAGTAAACTGCACTATTGTGAAATATTGCAATTTAAAATAATCTTCAGTGTCACATGATCCTTCATAAATCATCCTAATATGATTTGGTGATCAAGAAAAAATTCTTATTGTTATCAATGTTAAACACATTTCTGCTGATCAATATTTGCATTGGAATCATTGTATATATATATATATATATATATATATATATATATATATATATATATATATATATATAAAGATTCGTTGAGAGAGTTCAAAACAGCATGTGTTCAAAATAAAAATTATAACAAATGTCTTTACTATAACTTTTGCTTTATTGCTTCGCTTGCAGAATATCAAAAGACACACACACGCACACACACACACACACACACACACACACACACACACACACACACACACACACACACACACACACACATGTTGGTATTTGTGGTTTATGGGGACTCCCCTAGGCGTAATTGTTTTTATACTGTACGAACTGTATGTGCTATTTCCCTACACCTACCCCATACAGGGAACTTTGTGCATTTTTAGATTTTCAAGAAAACACCATTTAGGCTATGTTCACACTTGGCGTCTTTTTTGAAGCTGCCGGCGTCTGAAATTGAAATTGAAAAAAGTTCTGAGTGCTTTTTAAAACGCCACCGCCTCAGTTTCAGCGTCTTTTTTCTGCAGCTCAGAGCCTCTTTTCAAGTTGAAAAAAGTTTAACTTTTCTGAAAAAACGCCCTACGTCAAGCGCCATTTTGACAGCTGGCCAAAGAGTGGCGAGTCATTTCCATAACAACAAAAACAACAAGAAAAAGGAGCCGGTAGACAGATCGTACTAGTTTCGGAGCATAAGGAGTGGGATGAAACCGACCGTGCATCATCCAACCGGAGCTCCTGGAAGCACCATACAGTTTCCTTCCCCGTATAATGTCGCGCTCTCACAAACGTCGTTGTGAACCGACACCCTCCCCTTTAACTTCAAAAGCCAACATTTCTGCAGCACACCGTTGCAGCTGTTGTTATACCAACAACAAACGCCCTCTGCTGCTATTTGTAACCAAAACGCTGGCAGCTTTTTATTTGACTAAAAAAGCGCTCGTCAACTTTTTCTAGTCAAAAAAGACGCAGCGTGGGAAAACGCCCTTAGTATGTTTTTAAAGCCTTTTGAATTACGGGGACATGGGCAGTGTCCTCATAAACCACCTTCAAATTGTAATACCTCTGTCATACCTATGTCATTAAACAAATTTGTGTCCCTGTAAACCACAAATACAACCACACACAGTTATTAGCCTTTTTGTGGCTATGATTTTTTTAGGATGTTGTGATATATACACTGTAAAAAAATAAGTATAATTTTAACTGTAAAATTGTGTAAAAACGCTACTGAAAAAAAAGTTAATATGTTAACAGTGAGTTCCTGTACTATATACAGGGAAAAACTGTAAAATATCTAACCAGTCATTTCATGTAATTTTACAGTAAAATGCTGTTAATTGAACAGTTTTTAGAAGTAAAAATAACAAATCAATGTATAATTTACAGTCAAAAACTGTAAACTGATATTCCCAGAATTCCCTGCTTGACACTCCGCGTTTGAAAATATTTAGTTTAAATAATCATGTTTTTTAATAGTTTTTGTTACCAGTTATGTAGATTTGGGCTTTATGTTACATCTTCTGTTGATTAATGAAAGTTTATTGCATTATTTAAATATAATGTGTGTTACCACCATGGTGTTTTGTGTTTTGTGCATGAATGACTCTGTGCACCTTCTATATATTAGTATATACTTCTACTTGGGGTTGAAGCTCCCTGTGATGAGCTTTGATTCTTCATGTGGCTTTCTTTTTTATCACCTGCATTATTATGGTGGTTGTCAGTATGTTAAAGGTACAAAACAGATTTTAATAGCAGTGTGTGTTGTTGAATGTAATGGTTTACATTCAAATTTCCCTGTTTGTAAATTACAGTTTTATACTGTAAATTTTACACTTTTGTTCTGTAAATGTGTTTGCAGTTTTTCTGTATTTTTTTACAAAATTATTCTGGCAACCACAGCTGCCAGAATTATTTTGTAAAAACTACGGAATTTTTTTTTACAGTGTAGATAAAATTGCATCACACATGCAGATGTGCTAATTAACACCAAAGTCAAAACGGCCTTAACTGCTCTGTTCACAAGTAAACTAAACCATTTAAAGGAAATGCTCTTCAGTATTTTTCAGCATACTCACAAATGGGTCACACACCTCAGGGACACTGCTGCATGTTTCCCCTTTCACACTCTTTTTCATTCTTTATTTCTTTGTTTTGCCTTTTACTTTATATTGATTTTGTATTGTCCAATTTTGGTTCTCTCGCTCTCTCTTCTCGCAACTCTTTCTCTCTCGCTTCTCCTCTCAAGTTTACAAAAGCCGGGCCTCAGTGAGAGCATCTGTGAGAATAAAGTGCCCCATCAGGGAATCACACTCACTCATGAACCACATCAAAAAATGATGACACAAACCTGTACTGATCAAAAGAGGTTTGAAGTAGTCTGGCCTTTGTGTGTGCATGGATGCCAGCAGAGATTTTGGTGCATTGCCTCCACTCTGATCAGACAGAAATAAAATGTGCTTAACAATGATTTAAATGCATTTTTATTTACTATTGCTGATGGTTTGGCATGCAATGAGGCTAGGGTTTTAGTAGACGAGTCAGAGAAACAATATTAACCACTGAGAGCACTCACTTTTTATTGCATTCTAGAGCAGAGCTGACAACGTTGCACTTCCACTGCAGCATCTCATGAAACACACATCCAGTCAATAACCTTAAATCTGTGGAGAATTTAAGCTGAAAATTAAAGGAAGTCAATAAACTGCATTGCAGATGGGATATTTAGATTAAACTGTACTTAATGCAATTTCTACACAATACGGTGTTGCGGAGCCCCTTATGAATTGCCCATTTTTCCAGTTCTATATGGTAGGCTAAATGGCTTCTGTCATATCCTGCTAAGCCTAACCTGGTAAAGGTTATTAATGGGAGCAATAAAGGGCAAATTATGCTCTGAAAGCAATGAAAAAATAAATATCTAGAGTCATAATGTGCATTTGTTTGTTTACCTTTAGTGGTTATTGCTTGTGCTGTGTGCTACTGGTAACTGTCTGAGATGTGACAACAATGCTGTTTCACTTTTTGAAGGGCAAAAGCTAATTTTCATTATCTTCGCTTACTTTTTACTGGTGGAGGTACATTTGAGGACACAAGAAGTGACTAGCCAAACATCAGAATTCTTTATCTACTCCGTTATATCCTGTAATTCTTGAGTTGGTTTTCATAAAGTATTAGTCTTCAGTAAACTAGCACTTCAGACTTCCTATCTGTCACACACACTCATGCAGTACAGTATATACTCCGGCCTTTAATCATATCTTCCCTCTCTCTTCTAGAGAATGAACCTTATCAACAGCCATTCTCCGGGGCAGACACAGACACAGCAGTGTGTGTTATTGATTCCCCTCCTTCTCCATAATGAACTACTCAGCACAGCTTTATCACAGGGCCGTGCCGCCATTGGCTGGTGGTAATATGAAATTAGGCAGCATGCAACCGGCCTGTCAGTATCGATTTTCCCACCCAGATTACTTGTTACAAAAGAATAGAGCTGTCTGTGGCATAATTGAACAAGTTAACTCCTTGTCTCATAAAATGTAAGCCAGCATTGATTCATAGGGACCTGGTTTTCACGCAGGATAAAAGGAAAACGGCTCTGTGTTTTATCTTGATGAGATGTTCATGGAATGTGTTTTCTTTTTCTCTGTCCTGTGTTCCTTCACGTTGGCTTTCGGTGTTTTTCTTGCTGAGTTGCAAGAAAAGTAAATGGGATTTTATCTGATGCTGTAGGTTTTCTTTCGGTTTTCTCCTAAGCATTCATCCCATATTCTCTGCTGTGTTTGTTTTTTGATAATGTTATTTACTAGTGTAATGATGATCTATCTATCTATCTATCTATCTATCTATCTATCTATCTATCTATCTATCTATCTATCTATCTATCTATCTATCTATCTATCTATCTATCTATCTATCTATCTATCTATCTATCTATCTATCTATCATCTATCTATCTATCTGTTTAAAAAAAAATAATTTTCATTCCACATTCCACAATTGTAGCTCTGCATTCTGTTTGTAAAATAATCAATTCCGTTTAGAATGGTCGCACAACCCTGATTTGAAGAAGAGCAACAGAATGAAGGCGAGGAAACTGAAACAGAGGGAGCGAGTGAGAGCTGCGGTCCATAAAGCAGCTCTAAGCAGGTGAAGACTTTTTCCACACTGTTACTCCTGCTAATTACAGAACGGAGCTCAGTCAAGGGGAAAATGCAGTCTATCTGAACAAACACTCCAGAATCAGCACTTCGGGCCTCGCACTAAACCACTCCTTTTTGTACAGGGTGGGGGGTCAGCGGGCAGGTTGGGAGGGGGGGATGTAAATTGTTTGATGAGCGTATGTAGCTCTTGTCGCTAGTCCAGATGCAGGCTAGATACAGTGTTTTCCCTCAGCGGGGTTAAGGGTTAATGAAACGCTCCCTCGCTCCCTGATACTCCTCTTCTCCTCCCGGCACAGTGATAAGTAGCTAACCAACGGTGCCTGTAATTACAATCTTACAGAAACTGGCCAGATCTGTATATAAATCTCGCCATCCAATTACAATGTGTAATAACTTTGCACTCAAGCTGGTAATGAGCTCTAATACTGCAGCATGTGATAATCCCCTCTGGATGCTGGCTTGATCAGATGTTGGCTTTGTAATTAGACTGGCAGAAAATCATTATTTCGTGTTCAGGAAAAAATGAGGTTGGTGGGAAGTTAATTTTGCTAGCGTTCTCTGAAGCGTAGACAAGAATTTAATGATTTAATCATGATTGTTAGCTATTTTGCAATCAATTTGTAATGATTGTGTCAAAACAGAGGGCTTTGCTAGGGAGAAAGACCTGGAAAGTGTCGCTGATATGGCATGTTAGTGCGGGGGTGTGTGTGTGATCATATGCCAGTCATAAATAAATGAGGCTCTCTGTGATTTTTACATAATGCAAAAAAAAAAATGTGTTGTTAGTAAATACATATTTGATCTTTAGAATCTGAAATGAATTTGAATTTTTAAAAACCAGTGAAATGAAAAATTAAGGGGAAAATCCATTTAAATAATGTTGGAAGAATTCTAAAATAAGAAATTAATAAGAATTAAAATTAAAATAAATAAATTCCATTGCTTTCCAGCATTAAACATACTGAAAATGCCTCTTATTGCATTTATTACCAATATTATTTAAGCTGATGTGTAACTTTCAGACAATACCGTAGCCTGAGATTCTCAGGAGCATGTGATTTGTGTGTTCTTTGAAGCAGTGTGATGTGAGCTGCTTGAAAATTTCTTCACTCACTCAGTGCTTCTTCTGAGGGGGCTGTGTGCGCGTGTGTGTGTTGGTGTGAGATGGACTAGATTAAACTATCCACTGCTGTTATACTCTCCCCTTATCCTGATAATCTCGGGTGATTTGCACTGAAAAGCGTATCGATGCAGGACTGGCTGCTCTCCTCAGAGGCTCTACTCCATAATTGATACTGTTTTGAAGTTTTCTCAAGAGACCCATATTTTTTCAGCGAGTTGGTGCTTTTTGATCAATTATTATAAAGCGCTATCCTCAAATATTTGAGTGCGCCCAAAATGTTATCCTGTCCGTTTAGAGTGCTCTATATTCAGAAAAAAACACTGCCTGCGCTGATCAAACTTTTGGCGAATCATATTTCTGATGGACTGATTGGGTTGAAAGGCATCATACATCATACATCATTTTTTGTGGGGAGGGGGGGTTAGAATTTGGCTGTTTATGTCTGTATATGTGCATTAAATGTTAAAAAGATCGTAGCACATCACTTTTTGAGGTGCACCTTCCTCACAGGATAGACTCTCCTAAGAAAGCAGGAACCAAACAGAGAGTAGGAGCGAGAGGCCCTTGGGTGTTTCCAGTGAATTGAGAGCGATCTAGATCTCAGTGCGCTCCTCACACCCCACTGCCCACCTGCTCAATACCCCAGAACAGCTTTCAAGTGTTCTTTGAAAAAAAAAATCAGAGCTCGTCTTCCTCTTGTTTCTCGATAGCTCCATCCTCTCTAATGCTCTTTTGCTCTCTGTTCTTACAGGAAACACATCCTGGTTGTGACTCTTGAGGTATCAAAGGTTCAGCATTAGATTAATCATTAGGCTATAGCCTCTACTTTCAACTCACCATTGGTCTCTTGTATTTGGCTATTCCAACACAATGAATAAATAATATCTCTGTTAGCTCTGTCAGTCTAGAGACAGCAGAAATCGCTGTGGGCACATGACCTGGCACAGATCCGCTCCTCATAAATCTCTCCAAATCATACCCGCCAGGCACACTGGCATGGGCCCTCACCCAACTTACATGAAATATTACTGTCAACCTATAAAGATAATTAGGCCGGTCTCATCTTCTCCCCCCTTACAATTAAATATGACCCCCTTGTGTTTTATGAGCTTTTGAATAAACCTCATACCCTCTCAGGACTCTCCAAAGAATGTACTAGGGACAGCTTTGTGCCAGAGAAAAATTACATCACACAATAGATGATATAATGTTTGCATTTACCTCTTTATTTCTTTGCATTGCAGGTGCATGCATTTAGTAACACCACCATTAGTTAACAAATGTCTTCCATTATTTGTTTGTATAAGAATCTATTTGGTTTGATTTATTTTTTTATTTTTTACAGTATTTTAACAACAATGTACAGAACATCAAAACAGAGAAAATAAAAAGAGTGGCCTATTAATTAAAAAAAAGAAAAAAGTTTTACTTAAGTGCAGAGGTGGGTAGTAACGAGTTACATTTACTTCGTTACATTTACTTGAGTAATTTTTTTGGGTAACATACTTTTAGAGTATGTTTAAAAATGGGTAGGCTACTTTTACTCTTACTCAAGTACAATTTTAGTGAAAAAAAAATATTACTTTTACTTCGTTACTGTGGACGACGGTCCTCTCGTTACTTTATCTTCATGCGATATAAGTTAAAAATCCTTTTACCAATTTATTCCAAACGCGCCATCTACTTTTTTTCTGGGCAATGAGCGATGCCCGTTCGCGAATGATTCATTCTTTTGAGTCAATTCTGTTCGAAGGCTTAATCAAACCAGTTGGCAAACCAGTGAATTGGTTCGCGAATCAGTTTGAATGATCCGTTCAGTTCCCTGCCGCACGCGCTGAGTCGTCTGAAGCGGCAAGAGTTGTAACATCAAGAGCGTTGAAGACGTGGCTTTGGATCAACAGTCAGTTGAAAGCAAATCTGCAAAGGCTATGGTTTGCTAGCTATGAAAATCTTTATTAGATGAACACCGCGTGTGCTGTCGGTTCCACAGGTATAGTTTCGATTACAGTACACGATACCACTTCGACATTACCAGTTTTTTGTAGCCTACATGTACCTTACACATTAAATACAATGTATAATTTATTCATTAAATAAGCTGTCACAGAGTATGAAATGAACACCCGCCAAAGCAGTGTTAGTTCCAGGAGGAATGCCTTTGCCTAGACACAATTAATATTGATATTTTCACAATATTTACGCTTGCAGAAATAAGGCTACATTTGTTTACATTTTTGCAGAACAGACGGAAGAAGAGTTTTCACTCTTCGTGTCAGAGGTTATATACATATATACATTTATAATACATAATTAATATACTTTAAAATATAATTTAATTTAATTCAGTAATGGAAATCAGAATTTTTTATGTTACTCCAGTTTTCAGAGTCATATGATCCTTCAGAAATCATTCAAATATATTGATTTATTACCAGTGTTGTTGAAAAAAAAAAACAGCATATGCTGGTTAGGTATGTTTTGAAGCTGGGATGCTGGTTTAAGCTGGTCTTTAGCTGGTCATGTGCTGGTCTTAAGCTGGTCGGACCTGTTTAGGACCAGCATAAAGCAGCAAAGGACCATCTTAAATCAGCTCAAACCAGCATCCCATGCTTCAGAACATACCTTACCAACATATGCTGTTTTTTTTTTTTTTTTTCAACAGGGAACAGTTTTGCTGATTAATATTTTTTGGAACCTGTGACATTTTGTTCAGGATTCTTTTATGAATAGAAAGCTAAAAAAGAACATCATTGATAATAAATCAGGCTGATGAAAATGATTTGCATCACTGTATTTTGAATGGCAGTGTGTGTGTGTGTGTGTGTGTGTGTATATATATATATATATATATATATATATATATATATAGACTATATTCAGTATATGATCCAAAGTAACTAGTAACTGACTACTTGAGTAGACTATTACTTTTACTTTTACTTGAGTACAGTTTTTGGGTACTCTACCCACCTCTGCTTAAGTGCTAAAATGCTTTGTGGATGCCATTATACATGCTTAAATATTGTACTTAGCCTAAATTCATTATCTGCATCTTTTTAATATGACAGGTACAGTACATAAAGTGCATTTTGTGTCTAGCAAAAAATCCTTGCACAATATCAGTGACACCTCTTACAGTATTTGACAAAACAGCAACTGATTTGCCATTACAATACCTATTGTAAAGACACATCTAGTAGTAAAGTGATTTGGTTTTTCTGCTCTGTTTAAGTTTGTGCCATTCTTGGTTTAAAAGGCCTTTGGAAAGCACTGATTCATCTCCGTAGCCCGAGGCCTCTAATACTCCGATTTAGC
The DNA here is from genome assembly GCA_036784905.1 of Acrossocheilus fasciatus. Classification (NCBI taxonomy): domain Eukaryota; kingdom Metazoa; phylum Chordata; class Actinopteri; order Cypriniformes; family Cyprinidae; genus Acrossocheilus; species Acrossocheilus fasciatus. The sequence continues at coordinate 20,291,054 of CM071944.1, forward strand.
TCACATATTCTGCTCTCCTCACTCTCACCATGACATATCAGACTGTCATTTCTGTTTTAGACTCTCTTATCTACTTGCACACTATCAGGGCAGAAGTAGGTCAGGACTCAATTTCCCCATAATCCCCATTATTTACCCTTGTATAAAACATATGCCCCCTCTGCAATGATAGAAAGGCTTATTATAGGGTTGTAAAATGGAGATAAATGTGATGAAATGACTGAATTGGCCCAGTACAATGTGACAGAGCGAACATCGGATACAGTTACAACCGCTTTATCTTACCAGTTTACAAAAGGATGTAACTTTCACGTAGTTGACAACAGTGGCATGAAGCAATACCAAAGTCACGCTCTGACAGTCTGTTTGTGTGTGGTCAGTGAAGTAAATATGGTTATTCCCTTGCAGAGAAGTATAAAACAGAACAACATAAGTACGTTGTGGGTTGTCTTGACAGCATCAACAACAGGACCAGGTCTATTTCTGCGCTCAGACATCTTATTTAGTTCAAGCTGCACATTAGTGTTGGGTGTGCACCATTAAATGCTTCCAGTTTGCTGTTTATAATGGTGCAGCCACACATTGGAGTTCCCTGTCTGAATGTGTCTGGATTTATAAATGTATTTACTTCTTTAGCTTCTGTATGTTGTTGATATAAACATAGTCCACTGAAATTTCGGTTTGAAGCTTCATTTGTAAATGAAGATGAGAAAGAATGACAGAGAATGGTTTTGAATGAGAAGCAGAAAAAGACAGAAGAGTAAGGAGAGCAAGACTGAGACTGAGAGAGCAGAGGAGAGATCAGTTGAAGGTCAGAAGCAGGCAGTCTTCCATTAGCAGAGTCTCTGTTTACTCTCTGCTAGACCTCACCAGGGATTTGGTGGCATATGCTTGTGCCCCCGGCATCCCAGAAACGGCCCATTTAGCCAGGCAAAGGCAGGGGGGCAGGCTGGGGCCATGTCCCAGGGCACTGCTCCTGGGCAGCGTCATTTATCTAAAACCCTCCCTCACTGCCAAACACCTAGGAGAGCCTGCGGGATTCCCCTCTGCCCTCTGTTTAAGTACCATTACTGTCTGAATGTGTGTGTGTGTGTGTGTGTGTGTGTGTGTGTGTTTTCGTATCATCAGTTTTACTCAATCTGTTTGTTTTCTTGTTTTTAAGGAGCATTTGTCTATTTCCAATTTGTTGCAAATTTATTTTCAATTAGTTTTCCAATGGGAATGACAGAATAATGCAAAACCGATGGGCTGCTTTTCAATTAAAAGCAAGTGATGCACATCGGTGGGGGAGAGGGGTATTGTCGCATAAATATTTTCCTTTTATGGAGGGACATGTTATCTAGACAATTCTTGAAGTTTGTCTTTGATGATATGGTCTCATTCTTGAGTCTTGAGTCATTCTTGAAAAGACTTCTTATGAGTACGATGTATCTATCCTGTCATTTATTGGACTGTTCGTTATTAGGGAACAGAACAAGCTGTTTGAAGTCATATCAGAGGGATCTTCATTAGCTTGCTAGCGATTTCTATCTAATTTAGTGCTTTCGGTCTGTCTGAGCCCCTAGAGAACCCTTATGGAGACTGAATGCAGTGAAGAGTGGTGCTCAAGACTTCATGACAGGACACCAGGGATGCTCAGATCTTACCCTAGAGGCAAAGCTATATCTGTGTTTACCGTATTTTTGCTGAGGCTGTTAGCTAGGCTGTTTATTGCAACTATTTGGCCTGTAACGCTGTCACTTTTTATTAAGGCCTTAATGGACATGTTTTGTTGACATGTTTGTTCAGCTGCACAGCTTTCACAGTAGTATCTGTAGTAAGTCTTTGTTGGCGATAGTGTGTGTGTGTGATACATCTTTTTTCTCTTCGTTATCTACTCTTAGATCCAAAAGAAGCTGATGCAAACAAACAGAAGTAAACAATAAATTTGTCACGAGGCATAAGCGCCTGTACTGTTCGCCAAGTGACTTAAGTGAACATGCCATTTTATCAGATTTGATTCTGCACTGCATATATATGGTCTTTTAAGGGTTAGTTGACAAAACTGAAAGTTCACCCTCGTGTTGTTCTAAAACTTGCATGTATGACTGTCTTCTCTTGAACAAAAAAGAAGATATTTTGAAGAATGCTGGCAACCAAACAGTTGCTGGTCCCCAGTGGCTTTCATAATATGGATCAAATACTTTGGAAATCATTGGGGACCAGAAACTGTTTGGTTACCCATATTCTTCAAAGGATATTCTTTTGTGTTCAGCAGAAACAAAATGAGGATGAATAAATGATGAGAGAATGTTCATTTTTGGGTGAACTATCCCTTTAAGAGCATAGTAGGAATTATTTAAGACTGTATTCTTCTCATTTGTTTGGGTGTTACACTAACCATGAAAAGGTTTTGAATGAATTCTTTGGAATCATCTGTTTCTCCAGACATGGTATCTCTTTTGATGTATACACTAAGTCAGGCTGCATTATATCAATATATTATAACACTCAGTCTTTGGCTGTTTCCATCAATTACCTGTGCTATAATTCATACTGTTTGTCTTCATTTTAAAAATGCAGCTGTTGTGTATCTGATGAAAGTTTCATAATTTGATGATGTTTGAAATGAACACTTTGACAACGCGTGGTATTGCAGTAATTCTGTGTGAATGTTTTACGTGTAAATGCAATTATAGTGAAATGTCAGGATGCTAATGTTTGAGCACTGTGAAGCTATCTGCGAGAAAGTATTTTAACTCATTTTCACAGTTTAGTGTCCTGGGAGCTGAAAATGGAATATGTGGGCAATCAATATCCATAATGCCTTACTTTTGTTCCTTGATCCTCTCTTGAGAGCATAGTGTTGTAAAGAGGTTACTGGGCAGCATAGGCAGGCACAGATGAGTCAGTGCATTTCTGCAGGATGCCTGATGTTTAGGGGCTTTGGGTCCCAAGTCTCAAATCGGCGTCTCTAGAGGAAGCATTTGAGACCATAACCCTCATTTCTCAATTTAGAGTGATGCACTCTGGGAAACAGCTAGGTCCCTCTCTTCCTCTCGTAACCTTTCTTTCTGTCAGAAAATCAGTGCTTTTTACAGCTCTCCTCAAATAACAGTTTTCATATTGACAGCTTTCAAAACACCTGAATCAGCCGAGCTTATTGCAGAGTAGCTGGTGGACAGAGGTTAAGTAGAGTGGGATGTTTTCAGATGACTTGCAAGCTCAGTCATCAAACTGAATAGATAATATAGAAGTATGTCATGTATCTGCCAACTGCTTTGTTTGCTTTAAAACTTTTACAAACTGCTTTTAAAGTAAATGTGGACTGATTCGCACAGACATGGAATATAGAATACTTTTCAAAATTTTGGGGTCAGAAAGAAAGAAATGAATTCTTATATTCAGAGAGGATGCTTTAAATTGATCAATTGATTTTTCAAACAACTGCTGGTTTATTTATCAAGTAATCCAGAAAAAGTTGTATACACAAAAATATTAAGCAGCCCGACTTTTTTCAACATTGATGATAATCAGAAATATTTCTTGAGCACCATATCATTTTATTGGAATGAATTCCGAAGAATCGTGTAAAACACAACACAGGAATAAATTATATTTTAAAATATGTTAAAGTAGAAAACAGTCATTTTAAATTGTAACAATGGTTCACAATATTACAGTGTTTACTGTATTTTTTTATCAAATAAATGCAGACTTAGTGACCATAAGAGACAATAATACTCACAAATGCCATACAACTGCTTTCAGATTTTAGAGACAAGATAACTTTTAGTAGCAATAAAGTTCTACTTATGCATTATACAACATAATAATGTTTATCAAAAATGTTACTCCATGGAGCAATAATTGCTTGATGATTATGTCCCACATCCTGTAAAATAGCTGATCTAATCCCAAATGACAGATGTGGACTTGTAGTCATTGCTTATGTGTCCATGAAGTCCACAAGCCAGCAGGATGTCCCTTCTGTCATTTTCTGATTCAGAAGGTTGCTCAGGAGCTTTCCCTTTGCCTACCCAACAGTCTGTGCGACGTTACATCATGAAAGTCTAGACTTTGACGATGACCGCAAGGACTGAGGGTGTCATTTGGGACAGAGCATATCTGATTTTCACAAGAGATGCTCTGTGATTAAACCACGACTAACTGCTGATCGCTCCTTAACAATGATGTTTTAACAACAATGACTGTATTGTCTTTCTAGACAGACTGGGTTTTTAAAAATCTCTCCCGTCTTGTTTAAACCCACATCTTTTTTAAATCACTTCATTCTTTTTTCTTTATGGCTGCCTTCCATTTGAATGTACATCTGTCAGTTGAAAGGTGATTTTTGTTGACCTTTCGGACAGCTCATCTTCCTGGTCTAGGCTCTTTTAGTCCACATGAAAGAGGAAGAGATGGTCCCAGTGAGGTTGTGAATGTGAGGCCGACTCGTTTGCCTGCTTATGTGCCTGAGTTTTGCCTCTGGCCTTTTCTGGAACCTTTATACTAACATCTCTTCTGCTTAGCACCATCGGATTTTATGTGTTAAGGTAAAAGTCAGTGTTTGGTCTTGATGTGCATAACTGCAGTCTTCTGGATGCCTATAGGTGACTGTCATTTTCTTTGGCATACAAATAAAAGGCTGTCTATCATGTGTAATTCAATACAGCCATAACTAAGTCTTTTATTGCATTTAAAATTCTAAAGTTTGCATTCCCAACTTTACAGCTTATTGTTGTTACCCCAGGCAAAACAAAATATACAGCACTGATCTAAAACACTTTAACACTCCTTTGAGCTGAGCTTGAAATATGACTTATGAACAATACTGATGTATTTGAGGACCATGTTCCAAGATAAAAATTGAGAAATACTGCAAGAAATGTCTGAATTATGAATTCCTGTTTTGACTTGTTTCAGATGATCGCTTCAGACTCAGTTTGAAGAACATGCTCGAACTTGAGCCGAGGTTGAATGTACCACCACAACATAAAACAGTGGAGTGTTCCCTGTGCTTGTGAGTTACTGCGGTATCACTCTCCTTTGTTTTTATTGAGTTTGCTTTTGTCAGGCCCTTCTAGGGTTTCACCAGAGAGAATCAGCATGATCAAAAACGGATTCCCTTTATACTTTCAGCTGCTTCTCGAAAACTAGAGGCCTGTCAGTCAGACACAGTCAGAAAAAGAAAGAAAGAAAGAAAGAAAGAAAGAAAGAAAGAAAGAGAAAGAAAGAAAGAAAATAGACGGTTTGAGGCCTGTTGAACAGATGGAGGTTAGCTCTCTCTGGCTGTGTTCCCACAGGTTTGATGTTGTCAGGACTTTCTCTCTCTCTCTCTCTCCTGTCTGGCTCAGTAACACACAGTGCCCCTGTTTATAGGGATATGATCATGTGTGATACGTTAAGATGTTGGAACTTAATTCGAGTGGGCCTGTGGAAATGTTTTACTGCTGTGGTGATTTCTGCCCTGGAGTATGACCCTGAATCTGTGGATCTAAGCTGAAGAGAAAAACAATCAAAGAGAAGTGCAGGCAGAGTATGAAAGTGAGAATGAGAGGGAGATAAAGTATCTAGATTCACAAAGAAATGTAGAATTTGTCTTGCTTTTTTGTGTTTGCCCTCTAGGGCTCTAGCAGACTTATACATACACCCCCTTGTGGTAGACAGAGTCATTACAATCTCCTTCCCTCCCCTCTCATTGTCCCAGTCTCTGGCTAGAACATATTATGTTCGGACACCGTGCCAAAATACTGCTTCTGGAGTCTTGTCTGGCTATAAATCATGCAGCTATCAGTGTTTAAAGAAGGCACAGGCCAAAGAGAGGCAGGCTGTGAGGGCATCTGTACCGGCTGGCACACTCATTTTGAGATGGACAATCACACCAGATCCACAGCATACATCACTTTTACAGGGAATCCAGGCAAATTATCTGGTTGAATACTGTATAAAATATATATGTGGACCGATAAGGCATAATAGTGAATTAGTAATGAAAAACAGGCTTTCCTCAAGAGACTCTATAGTCCAGACTCTAGTCATGTTACAACTCGACATTAATGCTATTAAGTATTAGTTTCAAAGCTAATACTTGACTTGATGACTGTAGCAGAGTGTAGCTTGTTTGCTTTCATAATGTTCTTGTAATCTCTTACTCTTGTTATTTGACACATAAAATCTAACCTCAGTACAACCTTAGCTGCCTAATTAACCAACAAGCTAAGATAACTTTTTTCCCCCCTACAAACAGTAACACCAACAAATATTATTTCTGTTTCCCTCACAATCTGCAATTATGTTAATTACATAACATTAGTCCATTATAAGATTGTTTATGTTACTTTAATCCTTAGCCATTGCTATTTATGTTTTATAAAATTATTTTTGAAGTTTGCAATAAGAGATAAATTATTATTTGTTACCTACTTCATACAATTTGCATATAAACATATATTATTATATTTAGGCAGACACTTTTATTTAAAATATTTTTACAAGTGACTTACATTGCATGCACATTTTACTATTTTTCATGCATTCCCTGAGAATGTGTCATGTTAAAAATGTCAAATCAAACAAACAAAAAGTAAAAGCGTGTTGTAATTATTCTTCCAATAATTCACACTGTTTTGACAAATTGTTGCAAAATCGTAAAAGCTTACGACAGTTTTTGAATTAGCGAATGTTCCTAAGACCATCTTATTGTGTGCAGAGAGACTGAATTGAAGGAACAGGACACTTTTTGCTGCAACATCTTAAAACACTGCTGGACTGAAATTTAATGACATGCACACACATCCACATGTACATATGCATACAAAAGTCAAGCATGCGGGAGAAAAATAAAAATAGCTTGTTGGTGTATAACTCTTTTGCATACAGTAGAATACATATGCAGAATAGAAGATGCACCCAGTATAGTCACCGTTTGAAATGTGCATTTTTGTATGTTCATTTCCTATAGATAATATTAACTATTCTGATAGCCCAAAAATGTATTTTAATATATCCTATAGACTTATTCCTGCACTTGTTTTGAGTTTGAGTGGCTTCATACTGTTATGATGCAATGCAGGTACTTTGGCTCCACAAGAGCCATGTGGATTTCGGCCTATTAACAGCATGACAAGAAAGAAAATAAAAAAACACAGATGTTTCGAGTTGGCTAGCAGCCCATGTCTGCGTCCGTGGAACTGTATTTGACAGTGTTTGATTCATCCTGTTCACCCTATAGGTCAGGGTGAACAGATATCTGTGTATGTCCGTGTAGGGAAATGTTACCAGTATGCGGCGGGATCTGTTTGGAGCAGAGCGAAGTGCTTCCTGATGTGGGCTGCCCTGTCAGAGGTTAAAAGGTAGCATCAGTTTTCGCTTGGACTTTGAATGTGGATTTCTTCCTCTATTTTTATTTTTCTGTCTCTTGATCTGACTCTTTTCTTCTTCCTTTATCACTCTCTCTATAATATGTCTAATCCATCTGGGTCTAATGCTCGGCCAGAGCATCAGTATTCATCTTGCTTTCTCTTCTCTTTCCACCTCTTCCCCATGTGTTTGTTTTTATACTATGGGGGTATGATATCTGTTTAATAATTCATTTTTAGAGTGTATACCCATGCAATGAGAAATTCTGATTCATCCTCAGTGTTGCCGGCTGCCCGCTTCTTGCATCATTTAGGCTTGAGAGTAAGTCGTGGCTCGCTAACGCTCTTTGGAGTTTAGCAGTCTCCATTTTGTTTGCTGGAAAGTTTGCTGTGGACAAGCGGCTAGCAGAGTCAGGGGTTTTCCTTTCTTTCTCTGACGACATGCCATTTTAAAAACAGACGAGACCACAACGGCCCCTTTGATCTGTAAGGAGAGAGAGGGAGAGACGGCGCGCAAAAGAAAGAGAGAGCACTGACCAATACCAGCCTTCTCCCAACTGTGGTCTTAAAGATTAAAGGGGAAATATTCTGTGAAGGCATGTGTATGAGTTTGTGTGTGTGTGTGTGTGTGTGTGTGTTTGAGGTTGACTTGTGGAATATGGCTAAATGTGGCTGTGTAATTGGACAGTTTTCCTGGTTGTGCTGTGCTGTGGTCACAGTAGTTCTTTTGAAGCATTGGCTAGATTATTTCCTACTTGTTTCATTCCCCTAATCCTAAACCTTAAACATCACACAGAACCAGCTTCACTCAGCAAACAGTCATGAATTGCTGCTGTCCATCATCTTTACATATTACCCTGCTCGGTTTCCAACAGCGAACCAATTAGCAAGACACATACATTTTTAATACGTTAGCAACAGTAGAAGGTATTGTACTGTGAATCAGAAAAAAAAGAAAAGAAAAGTAGAGGAAATAAAAATAATAATTAAAAAAAAACAATAAAATTATGATGTTTGCTTTTAATAATGATGTATAATTTAAAAGGGCCATTTCAGATTTAATACAGGTTATTAAGCTCAGTCAATGTTGATTACCACTAAATAAATAAATAAATAAATATGTAAATACATTTGACTCCTCCCTACATTTCTTTAAAATAAACAACATGAGGCATTTGCAGTACAATGATAAATGGGACAATTTTTGGATTATTTAAAATCTGAAGAAATCTAATGTGTTCAGTTTAATGTTCTTAAATTTAATTAAAATGTGTTTATTATTTAAGATGTAAAGATGTTTTTGTTGTCATGGAAATTAAGTTAAAAAATGGATATGACCACACAGAAAGGGTGTGTAAATTATTTGTTAATACCAACAATTATTTTACTATTGTTTACGTCTTGTGGCTATACTATTGCAAAGGTTTATGCATTGGCCCTTTTCACATTCATAAGTGCTTCTCTGTTATGGATTTAATTTATTTTTTCCATTTTTAAGGTATGAGCTGAAATTATTTTTTGTTGATAATCAGCATTATTACACAAGTACTTTTGCTCGAGCGTAACCTAAATTGATCCCAAATTATAATGATTCTGTTTACAGTGCTGGGAGGTACATATTTCCAGTTGCTTATTTATAAATGTGTGTCTGTGTTTAGCATCTGGGTGTGTTTTAATGGCAGGAACGAAGGCAGTGTAATATTTAATCCTGAAACTGTTGTCTGCATTGTCCACTTCTTTTAGTTTTGGTGTGATCACTCCATGTTTCTTGGGTGGCTTCTGTCAGAGAGAGAGTAAATATAGTCCTGCAATAAACCATGAATACATGGTTGGGCTCAGAAAATCACAGTGGCACAACGCCACAGAGAGGGACATGGCCTTGTGTGGGTCTCTGACAAACAGCACATGCCTCAGGGTGGAAACAGCAGCTCACACACAAACATACACTGCTGCATGAGCACGTTACCCAAACAGCCCAGAAAATAGCTGCTCCCTGCTTCCACTGAGGGAAAAATTGCTTACTCACCCTCCCACATGCCTCATTTCCTGTTCTTATTATGGAAAGTAACGGTGGAAGTGGGCCTCTGCTGGCTCAACTGTGATCAGTGTTGTTTTTTGGTGTCTGATGCCTAAATGCTGATTGAAATAAGGAGGTATGTTCCAAGAACAGCACACAATGATATTTGCATTAAGACTTCAAATGGATGAATTTAGTGATTTGGCACATGCATAAAACATGTTAAAGGGATAGATTACCCAAAAATGTCATAAATTCTGTCATTAATTACTCACCCTCATATCGATCAAAACCCGTAAGACCTTCGTTCATCTTCGGAGCACAAATAAAGCTCTCAGATTTCATCAAAAATATTTTAATTTGTGAAGATGAACAAAGGTCTTACGGGTGTGGAACAACATGAAGGTGGGTAATTAATGACAGAATTTTCATTTTTGGGTGAACTGTCCCTTTATCATTATTAATCTGCATTATAATAAATTCAATGTGCAGTAAAAGGACAAATGCACAATAATAGGTCATGACCACCCCTTCAGCTTATAATATTGCATTATATTGTATATTTAAAAAAAAAAAATCTGTATTTAAGAAATACCATCCTGATGAAGGGGGAACAAAAAGATGGGAGATTAATCATCATGAAATGATCACTGCACCTATTTTTATATGCTTGTTACATGTTTCTATGGGTGTTGGATCAGGATCCTTCATGCTCTGCTGGTCTTGGAATACCAAGCTATGTAAAGAAACCGCCTCAGCCTCATGTCCAGGGCTTCAAGGAGACTGTATATAGCTACTTGACTCCGCCACTACCTGGATCAACCCCTCTGCACTTTCCCAACATTCACTGGGTCCCAGCATTGCTAGGACACAGCAGCCCTTTTTATTCCTGCACTATAAACCATTCAGCACTTTATTTCCCATATTTAATATAAACAATAATGTTCAAAAGTTTGGGGTCAGTGAGATTTTTTAAATGTTTTTGAAAAAGGTCTCTTTGTTCACCAAAGCTGCATTTATTTAATGAAAAATACAGTAAAAACACCATTTACTGCTTTTGTATTTTATCATATTTTAAAATGTAATTTACTCCTGTGATGACATACCTTTTCAGTCTTCAGTGTCACATGATCCTTCAGAAATCATTTTAATATGCTGATTTGGTGCTCAAGAAACATTTCTTCCTATTATCAGTGTTGTACTTATTAGTTTATGTGGAAGTTGTGATACTTTTTTTCAGGATATTTTGAAACAAATGCTTTGCAACAATCTTTAAGTCTTTACTTTCACTTTTGATCAATTTAATGCATCCTAGCTGAATTAAATTATTTTCTCTCTCTCTCTCTCTCTCTCTTCCAAAAATAAAAGGAATAAAAATAAATAAATAAATAAATAAAAATCAATGACAATATAAAAATAAAAACTTACTGACCCCAAAGTAGAGCATATGTAACTTTATTTTAAAAATAAAACATGGTTTTTGGTAAATGTGGTTTATATTGTCTGGAAAGGGCAGGAAAACAAAAACAAAAAACCTGGAAATGAAGAGGCAGAGAATGAGCAACAAATTAAAAGGACAGTTTATCCAAAAATGACAATTCTGTCTTCTTTTACTCTGTTTCATGTCGTTTCAAACCTGTATGACCTTTTTTTCTTGTTCTGCTGACATAAAACACAAAACATAAAAGATGATGTTTGGTAACCAACCAGTGTTTACTTGAATTGTATGGAGACATTTTTAAAAAGATCTTCTCTTGTGTCCCGCAGAAGTAAAAACAAATATACAGCTTTGGAACAACATTGAATGACAGAATTGTAATTTTTGAGTAAACTGAATAATAAGAGTTCTGTACATGGAAATGACATACCATGAGCCTCAAACACCATTGTTTCCTCCTTCTTATGTAAATCTCGTGAATAAAAAAGACCACTGAAAAATAGGCGAATCAGAACATAACACCGACAGTGACGTAACAGTCGGGATCACTAATAGTTACGCCCCCAACATTTGCACATACCCGCCCATTTTCTAGGCCAGCCGCCAGCCGAACAATCAGAAGTTCTGAAGGTATTGTGAAGAAACAAGGGAAGACAACAGCGAAAATGGCAGATCATGGAAATGAATGTTATGTTCCAGGCCGTGCAGGGGATGTGAAGTGCAGGGATGGGTTGGTGTCTGTATTCAGAAAGCAAATAACGTGTTCTAATAAAATAACGCAAGCTACTAAAGGGACATGGTTAGCTCCTTGTTAGTGGTAGCCTGTTACATTGCAGTACATAAGATTTTACTTACCACATAAAGAGAGTAAGGAGAGATGACTGAGGATGATGGTGAATGATTTACAGATCCTGAGCACCACTGACAAGCATCTGATCTTGTAATATGTGTGGTAAGTTCTGCCGCTCCATAGTATAAACAGAGATTGTGCGATTGCGAATTTCGAAAAGTGAAAGTAAAAAGCGATTGTGCATTTGAAAGCAGTTTCAGTGCCCCACATATTAATAGCGGCTCCCTGATGCTCGCATTTGATATACAGTATAATTACCCGACAATATAACTGCGAGAGAAAGTATTGAAATATATATTTTCCCTGTGTTTCCAATTCCTTCCTGCTGTGTGTGAGCTACTGCAATGAGCCGCACTGTGAAACAGCCATTCAGAGCAGAGCTCAACATTATTATTCATGATGACCCTTCCAAATAAGCCAATAACAGACCATTTCATACTAGGGAGAAATCATGGGGTTGTAAATGCACATATAAAACCGTTTCTAGAGAATTTTTGCCCTTACCTAAGCCACATACTTTCTATGTAGATATCAGAGAACAATTTCAAATATTGTATCAATGCATTCTATGGCACCTTTAAGTCAGGAAAGCAGGCCTGTAGTGGAAGTGATTGTGAGGAAGATAGACAGATAAACAGTTTCATGCTTAGTGAAGTTCAGGATATGAACACACACACACACACACCCACACACCCACCCCTTCAATGGTGTGTAGTCTCTTAGTAGAGTGAGAGATTATTCATCCTCAGTGTCAGGGTTAGTGGTGGACTGGACTGGCAAATGCTTTAGCCTCTGCACAGACAGCATGCAGGGCCGGAGTGGGATCTATTTTCAGCCCGGGAGAGTAATGCTCAAGACCAGCCCACCACCTATCCCCATCCAACCCCCTCCCACCGTGGTGGAATCTGGATAAATGAAGTGACAGATCTGGTCTTACTATCCTGTTATATTTATTTTTGACATGTTTCATGTAAATATGGCCATACATATCAATAACAAATCCCATACTGAGTTTTCTGCAACAAAGAGTCCACCTGTTACATTATGAAAAAATGGTTTGCATTCAAACAAAAATAGTGCAGTAAGAAATATACTTTTTGCACTATTGTTTTTTTTTATATCCATGTCAATGTAATCAATAAAATATATGAAACCTTTCTGCTACAAAACACACAACTGTAACAATATATATAAAAAAGTTCAATTCAAAATTGAAAGTTGCTATCAATAACTAAATGGAAAATCAGTAAACATCTAGAAAGAAAGAAAAAGAAAGAAAGGCCTTCTACCATTCTTCACAAGTTTGGGTTTACACTTAGAACTGAAAATGGCAAAGGCTTACAGCATCAACAAAGGCCTAAGCAGTGCACTGGTTTCTGAACTGAATAAAACAAATTCCTTCAGTGTAAGTCATTTTGGATAAAAGCGTTTGCCAAATGCATAGGCTAACTGTAAATGTTGCTAGTCACTGTATCTTGAGTCGCCAGTTCACGTGTGCTCGTTTATCTTCTTGAAAAAATATTTGTGCGTTTGGCACATTTGGCCGCGTTATCCTCCAATGCCTTTTTTTTTTAACCTGGCTTTTTCAGCTCCTCCAGGCATCTTTTTTTTAACTATCCATTTTATTCTTCCCGTGATTATCGCACTCTCGCTAACTCACACCACAGCATTAATGGCTTCGGTTTGTCTCCATGGCAACGACCTGAGACAAAACGTCACATTTTAATGTTAAATTCAAATCTAGTGTTATTAGCTTAGTTATCAGTCACACAGTAACTTAAACACATATACGTTATTCTGTGTATGTAAAAAAAATAAATAATAATAATAATAAAAAAAAAAAAAAAGTATGCGAGTCTGCCGGCCCAATTTATGAGCGGGGCAGAGCGGCCCACCGGGAATTCTCCCGGTTCTCCCGATGGCCACTCTGGGCCTGACAGCATGTGTGAATGATCTCAGTGCTTAAAGGTGTATCAATGGGAGATTGGCTCCCCAACAGCTCATAACACATATCTTTGACCTCTGCCCTCTCTCTCTCTCTCTCTCTCTCTCTCTCTCTCTCTCTCACACACACACACACACACACACACACACACACACACACACACACACACACACACACACACACACACACCAACCACTGGGCACAACCTGCAGTCTCTCAACAGGCCAGAACAGTGTGCTTGCTGGCATGGAGTCCTCTGTGTGCATGAGTAACAGAGATATTTCTGTGTGTGTACAGAAATGTCCATAATCTGTGAAGTGTGTGTGGATTGGGTGTCAGTGAGGATTTTCAGTGTGTGTGTGTGCACATTTCACTTTGCTTTGTGCCGAGCGCTCTGTGAAGCACCTGGTTGCTGACGGCTGATATCTTTCACTTTCCCCTGTGAATGTTTATGTGTCAGCTGACAAAATTCCAGTCCTCATGGAAACTCTTTGGGTGTTGGTGCTCTGAATGGCTCCTTTGTTTTTGCATTCCCGTGTTGTGTGAACCGTGTTTTGGTTTCCCGAGCTGATAATTGCTGAAGCGACAGCAGGCTCTGCTGCTTTCCTGTGCCGGCTGCTGGGCTTCACCCTCTCAGCCGCAGACCAGACACTGATGCTAACTCCTCCTGACAAACACTTAAGCACACTTCAAACACACCTATGGTAAAATTTGTCAAACTTTTAACCGCTTTGACTGCGAGAAGGGAGAAGAAAAACAACAGAATCTGTAGACGTTTTTCTTTGTTTTGTTTTCAGATAATTTGAAACATGCTGGAAGACTGAAGGTGTCCACGTGTGTTTTTGAAGGCCTTGAATTTTGAGGTTGTTATTTTACCATCAGCAGATAGTTTGATGGGGTCATATGAGATATTTACACAGTGTGAAGTTCAGCCAAAGTGTGAGTATTTCATGCTAAATTTGAGTAATTAGCACAGCTGTTATTCTTGCGCTTGACCATAATGGTGAATGTTGAAGATTCTTACGAAAGGCTGCAAATTTCAATATGTTGCGGTCAAAATGTTTTTCCTAACTACGCACAATATGATCTATTCAAATACTAAATGGAACACGTAACATGCAACCCAAATTTTTAAACTCTGCAAACTGATTTGTAAGTTAATCTTTAATTTAAGGCAATCAGCTGACTTTATTTTTATTAGTTCTGCCAATTTACATGGGATTTACATTGTACATTTTTTTAGTAAGATTTAGATTTTTCATTATTTTTAATTAATTGGACTCTTTTTATACTTTACAGCTTACTTTACTAGAACTGAAATTAGTTTTAAATGCAATTAAATCTAAATACATTATTTTTACACTTAGCTGTTCTATGACCACTGCTCCATCTATGGTTTACACATCGAAAGAGTAACTGCTTATAAATATCTACACTCTAAAAAAAGATGGTTCTTTGAAGGTTCTTTACATGCAGTAATGGTTTGATTTAGAACCATAGCATTCTGAAGAACCCTTTTATGCTGAAAGGGTTATTTGTTCCCTCCCTTTTTTTTTTCTTCAAATCTGTAACTGTCAAAGCACATCGTTACTGACTTTCTGGAGTTCAGTGATCCAACTACACAGACTGTCAGCACACTCTCAACTGGTGAATGATTTCATTCTTAAATTTAAATACAAATTTAACTTTAAAATTGTAACTGGTTTCCAAACAAACATTTTCTTATCTTTTTTTTTTGTTTGTTTGTTTGTTTGTTTTTGGTCACATATAAGTGTGTACAGCTCTGCTGTGGAAACCTCTCTCCTCTTCTCCACTAAGTAAGTAAAAGAGTCAATGAATTTATAATTCATATTGTTAGATTTTTTAAATTATTACTTGGGTTTATGTATAAATATACCCAGTCACAAAAAAACATTAAAACTATCCCATGACTTTATATCACTTTTTTCTTTTAAGAAAACATACTGTCTATTTTTGCTTTTGGCCTTCATAAACATAATTGTTTTTACAATTAACACTGTTAATTGTAAAACACACTGTAACTCTAAACTCAATTGTGTATTTCAGATGACATCCTACAACTGCATCATCTGCAGAGAGAAAGCGGCACTTAATCACACCAAAATGATGGACTTAAAGGCATCATATTGATTGGATTGTGATTGTTTCACTGAAACTTGGTCTTCATCACATCTATTTTTTGTTCTTATTTGCGTTTTACTTCCTTATTTATTTATTCATGTTCAATGTCAGTTGTCATTCATTGATGTATTCAGCTAATAACTGTTGTTAAGAGCACTGACAATTTTGCATGTCAATAAAAACATACTTAATTCACAATTCACTCTCTTAGATGCCTCATTACTGATTTTCTGGAGCTCAGCCATCCAGCTACACAGACTGTCAACACACTCTCAACAGGTAAATCATTTCTTTCTTAAAATGTCTATAAATTATAACTTTCAAATGCTAATTGTTTTTTCTATGTCTTTTCTCTTTTTAGAGAACATTTTCTCTTTTTGAGTGTGACCAGCTCTATTCAGGTAAGGATACTCTCCTCTTCTTCACTAAGTAAGTAACAATGATATTGAATTTATGGTCCATTTTTTTAGATATTTTTTATTACTAGGGTTTATGCTATCCCATGACTTTAAATTACTTTTTCCTTTTAACACCGTGAAGTGCTCACATACTGCTTTTGGCCTTCATAAACAATTGTTTTCACATAACAAACTATAGATCTAAACTCAATTGTGCATTTCAGATGCTGTCACATCCTTCAACCTCATCCTCTGCAGAGAGAAACTGCCATTCAGTCACACCAAAATACAGATAATGATTAACTTGGAGGCATCTTAGAGGATTGTGTATATATTTCACTTGAGCTTGGTCTTCAATACACTATTTTATGTTCTATTTTGTTTTACGTCTTTAAGCATTTATTTATGTTCAATGTCCATTGTCATTCATTAATGTATTCTGCTAATAACTGTTGTTAGAATGCTGTCATTTTTGCTACAATTTCACGTCATTAAAAAAAAAAAAAAAGTTCCTAATTGACACGTTGTTGTTGATTTTATGTAAAACCCTAAACACTACAATATATTATAAGACCAGGCAGACAGAAGGGTAAAAAAACAATATTAATAAATAATATATACAAATAATACTAATATTAATGAAATTAAAAGGTTACGCCATTAAAAAGGTTATTTATAACACCATTAAGGTCCTATATAGCATTTTCAAAGCATGGTTCTATATGGAACCCTATAAAAAAGGTTCTATTTAGTACTAAAAAGAGTTCTGCTATTGTTACAAGCCGAAGAACCCTTTTCTGGGGCTGTTTAGAACCATTTTTCTTAAGAGTGTAGGAATATAGCTTGATGAGAATTTAGCATTTGAAGTTTATAATGATTGCTTGGTGAAAAGACTTAAACCAATATTGGGTATTTGTTTCAGGATAAATAAATAAAACAAATAATTATTATTAAAGGTCTCTATACTCGACAAAGCTGCATTTATTTGATCAGTAATATAGCAAAAACAGCAACATTATAAAATATTATTTACTATTAAATTGACGGTTTTCTAATTTAATGTATTATAAAATGTAATTTATACATGAGTTGCAAAGCTGAATTTTCAGCAACCATTACTCCAGTCTTCAGTGTCGCATGATCCTTCAGAAATCCTTCAGTTTTGATCAGTTTATTGCACCCATGCTGAATAAAATTATTCATGATACATTATATTTTATTTCTTTCAAAATAATCTTTTAAAACCAAATGGTCTTCTGGCCCAGCGAGTCCAGAATTTCCAGTTTCCAAGTATTTTCATTTCAGTGTGTCAATAATAAAACTTCTCCATTTGTAGATCACAAGCAGGGTGACTTGTGTTTCATTTCTTACTAATATTTTTATTCATTTTTGAACACTGTAAACGTATCCAGAAAGACAGAAACACCATCACTGCACCGTCCATGAGAACCCAATGAATGGCGTGAGTGTGTGTGAGAGCGCGTAGCAGATCCTGGGATTGTTGAGCTGCACAGTGAGAATTGATCCCCTGTCTTTGATGTCTGTGAGGGCAGGCTTAGCCACCCTCTCCCAGTGTTTGCTTTGGCCCGTGCACCAGCACAGCAGCACTGGGCCCTGGTAGCTCCCTTTAATATGATCAGTGGGCCAGTTCTTTTCATCAGTCTGGAGGTCTAATGCCTTTAACTGGCTTACGCTGACCTCTTCTATCCCCCCTTAACACAAACACTCACACACATAAACCCACCCACCAACACATACACAGAGCATCACTTCATCCTCATCCTCTGTTCCTGCCCTAACGGCCTCTGGGAGTCACTGTGTCACTGGGGCGTGACGGTGGCAGAGGCTTCTGGGTAACAGATGCATGGATCACCAGAGGGCTTGTGCTGTACATGTCAATGCACCTGCCGTGAAATGACTACATGGAAAAAACATGAGCATTAAGGAGGAGATTATACTTTGCAAATTATTATTCATGCTATAGGAACACGGGTAACTGAATTGCTCTCGTATTGAAACGTCCATCAGTTTAGATGTTGCAGTGGCCTGTAAGGTGCTCCTTGGGCAAATCAAAAACAGATTTAGTGAGCAACAGCAATGAATCGTTTAAAAATGTCACCTAAGTGAACTGTAGTGAGAGTTCAAGAAAGCTGGTAGTGACAGAAAGAAAGACAAGAGAAGAGGAAAATGATCACATAAACCAAAGAAATGGATCCAGAAGTCACTAGAGGAGAGCTTTTAGGGCGCTGTATGTGATAAGAGGGTGTTATTTTAGCCAAGCTTTTATCACAACTGTCAGACTGGAAAACACCAGTGAATATCGCAGAAAGAAGTTCAACCTGCACTTTACTGATGGAGTATCTATCTATCTATCTATCTATCTATCTATCTATCTATCTATCTATCTATCTGTCTGTCTGTCTGTCTGTCTGTCTGTCTGTCTGTCTGTCTGTCTGTCTGTCTGTCTGTCTGTCTGTCTGTCTGTCTGTCTGTCTGTCTGTCTGTCTGTCTGTCTGTCTGTCGTTCATTTGATCGTTCTATCTAATATTCCATCATTCTGTCTGTTCTCTCTGGACTATATTCTATCTATCATTCTATACTTATTTCTATCATTCTTCCTTGTAATTCTATAGTTCTATCATTCTATATCTGCTATTCTGTCTATTGTTCTATAATTGTATCTGTCATACCTGTAGTTCATTCAGCCATTCTATCATTTTTTATTATTGTTCCATCTATTATTCTATCCGTTATTATATCTATCGTTCAATACCAAATAGACACTATGTGAAAAATTAATGTTCCTTTCCCCCACGGTTGAAACTACTGTTTGGGGGGTTAGATATTATTCTATGATTCTATCTATCAGTCCATAATTCTATCTAATATTCTATTATTCTTGCTCACCTGTCTATAATTATATCTATTATTCTTTAATTCTATCTATCATTCTGTAGTGTTCTCTGTTGTTCTTTCTGTTATTCTATCTATCATTCTATTGTTTTGTATATCATAATATCTGTTATTCTATCATTTTCTTTAATCTGTTGTTCTGTCTGTAATTTCTGTAGAAAGAGAACATAATGTTTGCATGTACATTATGTATTTTGGCATTGCTCATTACAAAATGTATCATTGTATTAAATATAATGTAGATATATGTGCAGTATATAGCTACTTGTATAAACCATTTATCATTTAGTTTATTTTCGGTATTTTCATGTTCTTTTGTTCAATGCAAAAAGAGTGCAGAACAATTTTTTATTATCACCTTCATTGCAATCCTTCTGCCATTACGAAGAGTGTCTTCCTTGTCTGGCTAAATTTAAATATGGTTTCCAAATTCTGTATTCATAAGGCCAAAAAAATCTTTTCATAAGTTGTTTTGAATTGCAAATTTGTCAAAATCAGCCGTCGCAGAGCAGGCCAGGCCCATGGCGCTTATCCTCGAAACCAGTAAGCCTGGCGACGTTGGCAGCAGCACACACATACACGCATACACACAAACACAAACTGTCATGGCATAATTATGTAACCCAAACCTCAGCAGATTATTTAAATGTGTGCTGGAGGTGTCATCCTCAGTGTGCCCATGGTGGGTGAGTGGTGTCACATCTCAGAAGTGGAACGGGTGAAACAGCCCCCCCACACACACACACACGCACACACACAACTCTGCCACGGCGGTCTAATCCAGGAGCAGCGTATACGTGTGTATATTTTAGCACGTGTGTGTTAGTATGTTACCTTTGATGGGTTGGATTAAAGCAAATCTCCACTCCTTTGGTGCAGTTCAAACACACAGGGACAATACTGCACACCACAGCCCAGCTAATGAGAGATGAACCTGAGCCCAGGAAAGTGAGCGACGACACATCAACCTGATTAAAGACTGAGCCCCTTGCATTCCCTCTCTCTCACTCTCCCATCACGCATACATCTAATTCCATCCCTCTCTTCACCTTTTTCTTTGTTTATTCCCCTTTCTTTGGGAGAGCATGGCTTGACAAAGAGGCCAGCTTGACTTTATTGCTGTGATGGGCTGTGAATGTCTTTCACTGCATGTAAATGAAGAGCTTTACATCTTTCTATGTGTCTCTCCTACTCACTTAGAGAAGGGGCTATGTGTTATTACAGGGGTTGTTGACTCTGCAGATTTAGAGCTGAGCTCTCTGCTTTGTGGTTTGATAGCTTAATTAAACATGCAAATCTGCTATCTTTATACATCACGCTTGGGGTCCCCCTCAAAGTGCCCCATTCACAAGCATCTCCTTTCATCTAATATATAGAGTTCTGCATATGCAGAATTGACAGAGACAAACATAACAGCGTTGCCATGTTTTTGTATAATTTATATATATATATATATATATATATATATACGTATTTCTCTTTACAAATTAATTTGTTTTTTTAACCCAGTGTTTTTTTTGTATTATTTATATTACATATTTACATTATTGCAGTATTTTTTTATGTTTTGAAGTAGTTTTTATTAGTTTATAGATTTTTTATATTTTCAATTTTCATTTTAATTTTGATTTGTTTTAGAATTTTGTTGTGCTTTTGTCATTTTATTTTTTTTTTTTTTTTCTGTTATATTTCGTATTTCTATTTAGCTTTAATTCATTTGCTTTTCAGTTTAGTCATTTTAGTGCTTCAACTTAAACTTCATTTTAATTACTGTAGTTGCAAAGGCAACATTTCTGATTTTCATTTCATCTTTATTTTGATTTTATTTCATCTTTATATTGTTTTATTCGTTTCTAAGTTAACAATAACAATGGTGTTCTAATCATATAATTTTTCTAATTTACAAATCTTCCATTTTTAATTTATGCTCGTAGATTGTACATTAACCTAACAAGCAGTAGTGTTGTTGGCAAAGCGAATGTTTTGAGACATTGATTGGAGATTTTGCTTGTGGACGGGAAGCATTACCGCTAGTCTTACAAATGACCCCTCCAGCTCTGATACTGACACACCGCTGCGTCGCTCGTGTTGACACAGCTCCGTATGCTCTGGGCAGGATGATGAAGCTGTCCGGCGGATTTGAGATGTGGTAATCCGCTGCTGAATTAGCTCAGGAGGATGTCTCAAGGCGGTGACGGTGTGGTGCCACTTATGTAGGATTGAGTAAGTACCCTCTGGTCCTCTGGCCTCCCGTCAGAGGAGCCGCCCCTGGGCCAGGGAACAGATCTCAGCCTCCTGTCTCTCAGACTCCTCACAAAAGAAAACAGAGTGCTGACACAAAGAGACACTCTGACATGATCTGTTTTTAATAAGCTCAGCGTGCTGAGGGTGGCTTGTTTGCGAGGGAGGTGAATGGAAGAGTGTTTGGAAACGTATGTGCGTATGTCGAGGGTTTGTCTTGGGGGGGTCAGCGGTAGGAGAGACCTAGGTTGATTGCGTTTGCGTGTGTGCGTTTGCAATTGGTTTTGGGGTGAGGGTGAGACTCCTGTGTGCGGCGTGATCCTGGTGAATCTCCTCTTTGAAGCGGAACAGATGTGGATTTGCATATGTGCGGGTCCCAGGCTTCAGTGGAGATTAGCGGCTGGTTTTGTGGAAGGTGCATATTTAATAAAGGCCTGAAGCGAAGCAGAGCGCGGAGCAGACCCCAGCAGACACACAGGACAAAAGCCGAGGAGGGAGAGGAGGGCCGGTGACAGGCAGAAACAGACCTTAGAACAGATTGGACCGGCCTTTGAGTGGGGATGCATGTGACAAGACTTTAGGGGTTTACAAACAGAAAGCGAATGAATGGGAGAAAGGGAAAAGTTAATAAGAGGGTTTATAACTTGTTCAGTCTCATCTGCAAGTTTATTTGTTTGTTTTCACTCTTGTCTTTTGATGTAATGTTGTGCTTTTTCTCCTTTTTCCATGCTCGTGATCTTTTTCTGTTGTAATTTGGGATAAGGGGTGGGATGGGAGGCAGAAATAAGGGATTTAGTGGAGAATATTTGGAGCTGAAAATAACTCCACACGGTTCCCATGGGGGTGGAGATGCAGCAAAAAAAAAAAGACCCTTGAAACTGATTAATGAATGTGAATCCGTTTCATCGGTGATGAAATCTACTTAAAATTATATGATATTTAAACTTAGTTAAACTCTTTAATGTGTTTAATGATGGAATTTAAATAATGTTATAGTGTATATTTATAAACACACACACATTTGGAAACCATTTTATCATTAACAATTGACCCAGACACATCAATTTATGATGATTTATTGGCCTGTTGCTGTTCTCAGCTTTTTTTGTTTTTTCAGTCAATAAGGTTAAAGGAACCAAGAGGCACAGAATTTGCAGTCTTTTTGATCTGTTTATCAGTGAGTTGTTCTTTATTCATCCGCTGAGATCTATTCCACTGTTTATTTTCAGGAACTGAAAATCGAGTAGTTTTTAGAGGAACTGATTTTCTTTTCCTCTCTCTTGTGTCTTCTCTCCTCTTTCTTTCTTTCTTTCTTTCTTTCTTTCTTTCTTTCTTTCTTTCTTTCTTTCTCTGAACTAACCCACTGTACTGTAACTTTACTACAGATCTGAGTAAAAGTGTTTGTGTGCTTCATTTAAGAGAGATGATAAATTCAGAATTCATAAAAGCTGTCATATTCTTTATTATTCTTTATCCACTACCGTTCAAAGGTGTGGGGTTGGTAATGCTTTTGTAAGAAGTATCTTGATCTCACCAAATCTCAAAAATACACAAAACGGTAATATTGTGAAATATTTTTACAGTTAAAAATAACTGTTTTCTATTTGAATTGATTTGAAAATGTATTCCTATAATGGAAAAGCTGAATTTTCAGCAGACATTACTCAAGTCTTGAGTGACACACAATCCTTCAGAAATCACTACAATGTTCTTATTGTTGGTGCTCAAGAAGCATTTCTAATTATTTTAAACATTTCCAATTATACTATCAATGCTGAAAACATTTTTTTTTTTAAGTTCAGAATTTATTTAATAATCAATATATTTTGTAACATTGTGGAAGTCTTTACTGTTACATTTGTTAAATTTAGCTGAATAAAAGTATTCATTTCTTAAAAATAAAAAATGCATGGTAGTGTTTACATAACATTGTCATGAAAAGCATTTGGCACTTGATTAAGACAAAGAGTGAGAGAGAGAACAAAATATGAGATGGCCTGTTAGCAACAGAATATGAGAAATACCAGAGAGAATGATAAAGGAAACAACACGAGAGGTGACAGAAATACAGAGATGTTGTGTTTTTGTATTTCTAAGGAGTTAAAGAGAGAATGAAGTTGTTTGGGAAGTCAGGAAACCGCTGGTTCTGGTTTGTGTCTCTGGAGTGCTGCTGTCCTCCCTGGAGTGGATGCGATGATGAGAGAGTGTGTGTGTGTGTGTGTGTGTGTGTGTGTGTGTGTGTGTGTGTGTGTGTGTGTGTGTGTGTGTGTGGCAGGTCTGTGAGTCTCAGTGGAGACCCTGGGCCTCTGTGGGGTTAATCCACACTCAGAAATCCTCCTAATGAAGCAGATCACACCCCAGCATCACAGCACACTCAAGTCAGTCTATCCGCATACGGCAGAACAAAGTCATAACACCAACATAAATATTTCAGTCTGCTTTTTATCTCAGTGCTAACATGATAACACCACTCGGTGGTTTGGGTCAGGCGTGAAGAAAAAAGCAGGAGTTAGAAGAAAAGAAAGAGAAAATCTGAAGTAAGATTACGGTAGTTTATTTGATCTAGGTTCCTAGAAGATAAAATGAATGATGAAGCTTTACCTTCAATCACTCATGTGCATGAGCAAGAACGGTGAAGAATGACAGAAACCACCTTAGCATCATTTAAATGCCTTTTTAATTGAATCACACTTTTTTCCTCAGAGCATCCTAATAAACAGAACAGGCCAAGAACAGAAACAGAGACACTTAGCGATGCCTATTACAATCACAGACATTTCATGCACTTAATATCTCATTTGAGATGAAGTGTTATTTTTACACCTCCCAGGGGGATCGGCGTAATCACCTCACATGTATTGTGCACATTACGGTAATTAAACTGTTACAAAGGAGCCGTTTTTGATCAGGGCGAAACACATGAGGGCCCTGGACACAATAGCGCAGGCCTCCTTCAACATGTCGACTCTCTGACAGGCATTAATTGATTCTTTGTAGAGGTAGATGAGGAGCGGAGAGCTACCTGCGTCCTGCACACACCAGATTAAACCCCGTGATGGGGGTCATCAATGTGATGGTGTGTGTTTGCATTTGATGTGCCTAAAGGAGTTTAGGAGGCGCATGAGTGTGTGTTTGTGGTGTGTGTGTGTGAGGGCACTGGTCTGTGAAGAACCACAGAGAGGGAAAACGCAGGGCATCCTTTATTTATTTGTGTGTGAAATATTTATCTGTCACAGTGACGTGGAAGAATGGGGCTGTCAGTCTCCTCTGCGCAGTCAAGAGTGTCGACAAGCTGGCGGCGGAGCCTGGACCAATCTCCTGTGAATAATTGCTGGAATTTCACTTTTGGGAACACCGACTCCCCTTTCGATGCCACACTTTATGTGTGTGAGTGTGTGTGTGTGTGTGTGAATTGCAGTGTGTCTCTTTTGCATCAAGAGAAAAGGTAAAATCCTTCAGGACATCTACCTTCAAAAAAAACAAACAAAAAAAAACGGACAGATATGTAAGGCCTCAAATAAATAATTCATATCGTTACTAAACAATGAAAAGCCAATCAAGCTGAAAACCAAATCAACCTTTAAATGTGAGCACACAAACACACACTGTTGCAATATACATGTTTACGGATGCTCCTGAGCTTCAGTTTTGTGTGTGTGTGTGTGTGTGTGTGTGGTGGTGGTCTTGGATCAGAGGAGGGAGATGTAATTCAGAGTGAGCAGCGTTTAATTGTTTTAGCACTCCTGTCTCTTCAGGGAACTCTTGGAGTCCTCTCATGCAGATAAACACACTGCGTAAACAATAACAGGCCTAACACGTTGGCTTACAGCACTCGGGGAAATTCAGCGTTGATGCGGGTGTCAGGGAGGGAGTGGGGTTTTATATTCTTAAATTGCATTAAGCATTTGTTCTTTATTTTAATGTCTCGGGTTCAAAGCACAATTACTCTGCGGCAGCATTGTAGGATTCCCTGAGTGTCTGCTTTTACCGCCTGCAGTCATTGGGTCATATTGGTATCTAAGTAGCAAAAAATGCACCATTGTGGGTCTACATGCAAATGGAAGTGCGTTTACGTGACACACACACACACACACACACACACACACACACACACACACACACACACACACACACACACACACACACACACACACACACAAGTGCGCAAATGCACACAATGAAATGCAAGGTTTGTGGTCTGTGCATGCATAATTGAGGTGTACCTTGCTTTGGGAGAGTGGCTGTCATCTCTGGATGCTCATGCCACATTCCAGCAGAAAGCATCTTTGAATAATGAAGAGCAGCAACACACATGCAAAATGCAGAAGGAAAAGAATAGCAGGGAGGAGAGGAGAGGAGAGGGTTATAGTAAGGCTTTCCAGTTTAAACGGCACAGCTTAAACATCATTTAAAACATCACTGAATTTATTATATTATATTATATTATATTATATTATATTATATTATATTATATTATATTATATTATATTATATTATATTATATTATATTATATTATATTATATTATATTATATTATATTATATTATTATATTATATTAGATTAGATTAGATTAGATTAGATTATAATTATTATTTGTATATAAATAAATAAACTTTATAGATTTATAGAATGTATACATTAATTTATATTCACATTAAGCAAACTATTTGACTTCATCATATACCATATTTATATAATTAAATTAATATTTCACAAAGTTCTCATAATGTTCAAAGAAATATGTTGTTATAATATATTAAAATAGTATTTAAAAATATTTATGGTGGTGTGATGATATTATATTAGATGCATAAATTAATAGATTTTTTTTATTTAAAGAGAAATGTCAAATTACAAAGTCTCAAAAAAGAACAGTAACTGACCAATATGCAACACCACAATCTGCCTGATGTTCTAAAAGGGTGGCAGCTTTAATTTAATTTAGAAAAAATACCATTTCAGTATAAATACAGGACACTCATTTAGCTTTTTTTAAATGTATTTTTCTTAACATTGCTGTCTTGTGGTAGTTGTGTTTTATCAACTTTTTTTTTTTTTTTAAACAAATGCTGTTGTGTATTACCCCATTAGGGCCACACTGTAGACCCAGTGTAACTGCAACAACAGTTTGTCCGCTCATTTCTATTTAGTTTACTCTGAAATTATAAAATGGTTGTTTGCATTTACTTATCTCAAATGCAGATAAGTAAATGCACTATACAGGTATAGTGACCTGGACTGGATTAATTATTCCCTCAAATAAAACTTAAAACATTTTCTGAATCTAATTTAAATAGGACATAATTGAAAGTGCTTTAAATGTACTCTACATAAGCTGTTAACTACTAACCTCACATATAAACAGTGATTTCAATCAGCATAATTCAGATTTGCTCTCAGATGTTCACAGGCAGCAGCCCATGAGTAGTTTTCTGTGTTCCAGGTGTTTTTTTTTTTTACATTACTTCCCTCTGTTCAGAGAAGTCAAATCAATGTGTATCGTCAAAGATAAAACAAGCTGAAAACGAAAGGCTAGTATTCATGTCTTTCTTTTTTCTGTCCATCTCCTTCTCTCACTTTAAAGGACCACTGGCCATACAAAAGATTAAATAATAAATTAGAGGGTGGTCATAGAGCACGCCGGTCAGAGTGGGCTTCACAGCCAGACTCACTGAAGAATCAATTATTTAGAGACAGGGCCGAGATTAAACAAACGCTCTAGCCATGAGACAAACTCCTCCACGCTAGGGCCCAGGAATCATGCTTGTTTGTGTGTGTAACAGAGTGTATTTGGTGAGTGTGTGTGTACTATGAGCAATTCTGAGGGGAAGGGAAGGCAGGGGAGCATAGGGCTCAGAGCTGAGGGAGACGTCGCCATGAATTAGTAAAGTGCAAAAGTAGCTAACCCTGTTCAGAGGCCAACTTTCAGGGATAACAGTATGTACTTGGATGTTTGTGTGTGTGTGTGTGTGTGTGTGTGTGTGTGTGTGTGTGTGTGTGTGTGTGTGTACTGTAGACATTAACCCTTGTGTGTATTGTGTGCACTGATAGAGGGCTTGTCCTGGTAGAAGTGCCATGATTTCATAGTTTTTACAACATGTTATTTTACCTTCAAATCTTTCAAACCTACATGCTTTTTTTCTCTCTTTTTTTTTCTCGGACCATACAGTGAAAGTCAGTGGGGTCCAGTGTTGCTTTGGACTGGGACCCCATTGACTTTTATTGCATGCACAAAAACAGCTGAAATATTTTTCAGCAATTATCTTCTTTTGCTTCAACAAAAAAACAAAGTCATACAGGATTGTGTGGAAGCTTGTTTCCACCATGGGATAAATAAAAAAGGAAAAAAGGCAACTGTGACTTATTCTGACTTTTTTTTTTCTTTCTCACAATTCTGGCTTTTGTCAAAAAAAAAAAAAAGACATTTTTAAATATGAACTCAGAATCATGAGACAAACTGAACCCCCCCCCCCCCCCCCCCTGAATTCTGAGATAAAAAGATGCAATTTACTTTTTATTATTTTTTATTCAGAAATTGCAAGACTTAAACCGAGTCAGAATTGCACACATCTCGTGACTCTCTTTATTCTCTTTAAATACTTATTAAGAAAAAAAAAATTAGAATGGCAAGATGTAGCCTAAACTTGCAATTATGAGCTTATAATTTACATTTCTGAGAAAAAAAAAAAACTAAAAGTCAGAACTTTAAGATATAAACTTGCAATTGAGAAAAAAACTTTGATATAAAAAAGCAGAATTTTTATTTCGGTTGGAACTGTCCCTTTTTTTCACATGCTACATTTTATTACAGTGTTGCTCAAATAAAGAGCTGAGATAAACACTTCATTGTCTTACTATTTGTCTGTACTGATCTAAATTAGAAGCAGAATACAAGTGGGACTAATTTCATGCATTTAATAATAAACTTGAGCGTCGCAGTCAGTGTTAACACTGGCTTTATCCTGAGCGCTATGAGGCTGAGGGCCCTGGTGGCTAAGACAGTTGTAAAATTGCATGTGTGGCATCATGTCTTGCTGGTTTAAACTCGTGTCAGTGTTGCTGGGACAAGTAAATGACAGAGTGACTGTGGTCTCAGCTGTGGGTGAGATATTTTAACTCACGGGGGAACGGCAGTGTAAAATGTGCCATTTGATTTCATTTTACACGGGGTGCTGAGTGTCCATGAAGAGGGGAAACGCAACTCTCCCTGGGCCCCCTGCCCAGCACGGCCCAATATCGTACCTAATTAAGTTTAGAGCAGCGTTTTCATTTGTTAATCACTTAAGTGCTTCCAGGATAACCTGATCTTCAAAGGTCTGGTCCCAGTAGCCCCCAATGTCAAAATGCAATTATATGCATGATTAGCTTGACCTGTTTCCAGACCCCCACCCTGTCCCACTCCTCCTTCTCTCTCTGTCTCTGTCAGTCTCTGCTCTCCTTCTCTCCTCTTCTCCCGCTCACTCTGCTGATTTGCATGTTGAGAATAGTTGTGCAGGTGAGCGAGTGACCTTGTACTTGTGTGTTTGTGTATCTCACTATATGTGCAGCAGGGCACCCCCGTCTGGTGGCAGCAGGAAATGATGCGGTGTGTGTTTGAGTGTGGGTCTGTGACCCTGCAGGCGGATCATATGTCGGCAGAGAGTGTGTGTGTGTGTGTGTGAGATGTTTAAAGTTGTGAGGAGACAATCATAGATAAAGGTGAGGCAATCTTGAAAATCAGCTTCGGCGAGTTAAAAAGAGAAAATAAATAAATAAGAATAAAACAATTTATGCTGCTTAAAGGATAATACGATCAGGAATATTAATCAAATCATCTTGATCCTTGCTGCTTGTGCGTTGTAGTGCTTAGCAACGCTTCAATCCCTCTCTAATCTGATTGTGCGTAGATAAGGCAGCTTTAGTGACGCCATTGTGCTGCACTGACTTGTGCCATTCAACTATGCACATATGTACACACACACACACACGTTCGTTTTTGTGAAAAGTGGGGACATCCCATAGCCGTAATGTTTTTGATACTGTACAAACTGTATGTGCTATTGCCCTACACCTAAACCTACCCCTTACAGGAAACTTTGTGCTATTTCATATTTTCAGTACACTCCATTCTGTGTGATTTATAAGCGTTTTGAAAAGTGGGGACATGGGGTAATGTCCTGATAAGTCACCTTCTCCTTGTAAAATACATGTCATACCCTTGTCATTATACAAATTCATGTCCTGATTTGTCACAAAAACGCGCACACACTTTATCAGTGTCTTTGAGAGTTAAGAAACACACACACAAACAGTGTTCTTGGAGGATGCTGCTTGCTATTTGGTAGTGCTGTTTCTCTAATTCTGTAAAATGAAATTATTTAACATGAACTCATATTCACTGCACGATTCATTCATTTGTCACTCATCAAGTAAACTGCTGAAAGTAATTAGTAATAGTGAAAACATTCATTATTATTTTGAATTTATAATAAATATAATTATTATAATTACTTAGAATTATTATAAAACCTACAAATGACTGAAGTGCATATTTTCATTTTTAAGTATCAGTGTTTTTTGTCCACACGTTGAAAGTTAGTACGGTACAGTGTTCTTTTAGATCTCACAGACTTTCATTAAAGGAGTTTAAATATACATCAAAATATATATTTTTTTTGTGTTCCATAGTGTATGTGAATGACATGAGGGTGAGTAAATGATGACATGATTTTTCAGTTTTGAGGTGAATTACACTAAAAATACACTTTTCCTCATACATTTATGTCAAAATTTAACTTAAAAAAAAACACTTGTCATGTTTACAATGATTATATAGTTTTAATGTTGTTATGCCCCTTTTCATGATCTCGCTCGGGGCCTGGCGAAAAAGACATAAGACGCAGAAGCTGAGTGGAAGTGAAGCAGTTTTCAATGCTGTTGCTGACTATGTGAATCTATTTGAGTAAATTTGCAATCAATAAAACCATACAGGCCTGTAATCTTTCAGGTTCAGAAGTTAAAAACAGTGGTAATAAGAGAGCTGTTATTAAAGACAGAGCTTTTCTAATGAAAATAAAGTAGATAGAAAGTCACAGGTGCATCACTGCAGACCCTGCGCATATTCAAGCGCACTTTGTTCCATGCTTTTTTCCCTTTTTCATTCTCCGCTTCATCCTTGCATTGTGTTGAGGGCCTGTGTCAGTGTGTAATTGGTGAGACTGAGGGGGAGGAGTTAATTACATTTAAAGGAATATGTGAATAGGAGGTCTCATGTGCTGTCTGACATGCAGTCACCCTCATACACACAATGTGTGTCTCTCAGGAGGGACACTCCGGTCCCTAGGTGCACCATTAGACAGATTTACAATGAAAGAAGTTGGAAAAGGAGGGGTGAGGGGTGGCGCTTTGGCAAAGTATGCAAGTCCTAGAATATTCACTGTGTCCTGTGTGCGTGTGTGTTATTCTCAATACAAGCGCACACATATGCACATTCAAACTCATTAAAACAAAACAAAACAAAATGAAAACAAAGACTGTGCTCTAGCTCCAGACTTTCCCCATTGTTTTCTATCTTTTGTGAGATTCGTATGCTCTGTTTGGTAGTAGAGCTACACTGAACACTAATAAAACATCTTTATTTCCATCACTCTCTCTCTCTCACACACAGAAACTGCTCTTCCACACAATCGCTGAATTCAGGTTTTGCTATGCTTGTAGGGACATTTGGACCCCATAACGTAGGCAAAACCTGATCCAGACACACGTACAGTCAGAAACGGTTTGTATAAATCAAAATCATTTCCAACACGTGTATCCAAAGATGTCTCTGACATGTTAGGGCAAATCATTCTCAGTGACATTGCTCTATAACCTCTAACTGTCCATCTCTGTGGCATGACAAACCGTAGTAGCGCAGACACACTTTTTCATCAGCACTAAATCAACTGTTGGTTTGATGCGTTCTGCTGTAGTGTGGTTTTAGAAAAAAAGTCTTTGTACTGAATTCAGCAGAAAAATGTTTTATTAATTGCCATATGTTTATTGACTTCTCTTTCATGTCTGTTCTTTTGTTCTTTCTTTGTAGTGGCAAAAGATCCCTGTGCATCATCGTTTGGGAGCGATCTGAAATGTCAAAGGTGTCCTTTTGATGTCGGGTATGGGCCTCATGCAAGGCAGCACCTGTGTGGGACGCCGTCTGTGTGTGTGTGTGTGTGTGTGTGTGTCATATTCACATCCAAACTGTCAAGCTGCTCCTGTGGGAACAAGGGATGGTGAAGAGACGAAAACAAACCGAGGTTATGCTATCACCTGCTTTCTCTCTCTCTCTCTCTCTCTCTCTCTCTGCCACTCATTTAGTAAGTGGAGTGATTGTAATAGTTTGATGAGTATTGAATGTTTAAGATGTAGATGTCTTTGATCCTGATATGGGACAATCTGGCTTACACTGAAACCCTTCCCACTGTGTGCTGCAATGCCTGTTTTACTATCAGTCCAACCATCAAAGTCCTCTCCACTCTAAATGAACGAATGTGTGTGCTTGTGTATGTTTGTGTTTATGTGAACCTGTGTATGTGGGCTAAATGTGTGTGTTTCAGCTGCCTTAACATATGTGTGTTGCGAATTGGAATCTAAACTCATATCCACTCCATCTGCTGGTCAATTAGATGAACACACAGCAAAAATCTCAAACTGCTACGGTCTCGCAGAATAGTCCTTTCAAATTTTTAAACAAAGCTAGCTTGTTTGTATGAGACTACAGTACAAACAAGCAAAATGCAAATTGCAAATACAAAATAAAACATACAAATACAAATGAGCTTTTAATCTCACCATTGGTTTTACTGTTTTATAAGCCAGTCCAACAAACAAGTGAAAAATACCTGAAGGAATTGTATTAATGTTCTTAATGAAAACAACCAGCAGCAAAACAAACATGATGTTAATTCTCTTGGTCTTCGTTGTGTTTTATAACAGTTCTACAACAAGCACACATGCATTTCCACACAGTGCCTGTGGAGAGTTCTATAAAAAGGTGAATGTAACAGTGTGTGTGTGTTGGAGGAATGGGGAGAAGAGAGCAGTGCAAGCAGTGCATTGGAGTGTGTGCATCTTCCTGTCTCTTGAGGAAGGACGTCAGCTAAGGAAGTGACATAGACATTTTCCATTTGACTTCTTTACTTTTTAATTAAAAAACTGTATATTTTATTTAAAAATATAAGTAGAACAATAGATGTCCCTATAATTCATCATGGAACATAAAACATAAAAAAAAAATGTTCACTCACAAAAAAAAAAAAAATTGCTGAAAATGTACTCACCCTAGAGCCATCCCAGTTTGTTACGTCATCTGAACAGATTTGGAGAAATGTAGCATTACCTCACTGCTCACCAGTGAATCCTCTGCAGTTCAAACAGCTGATAAAAACATCAACATGATCTACGAGCACAACTCCAGTTAGTGAGCCAAAATTAAGACATTTTAACTTTAAACGGTCACTCCTGGCCAAAATACAAGTACATAATCTGTAATAATGCTATTTTCAATGAAAAGTTCATTCCCTGTTGTTCTATAACATCAAAATCCATCAACATGTTTCTTTAGAACTATTGTGGGCTGGTTTCACTTGTAAATGGTGCTTGATCTGTGCATATTTCTCTCCTGATTCACACAAGATGATTAGATGGATAGATGACTTGTATTTTAGCTAGAAGCAACGGTTTAAAGTAAAAAAAATAAAAAAATAAAAACACTGGCAAAACTCAGTCATATCAATAGAAATCCATCTATCACCATTTTGTTAATGCAATTGCACCTGTAGTCTTTTTTTTAAAACTATATGTTTTATTCTGACTGCAGTGTAACTTTAAAAAACTGCAAATGTTAATTACATGTAAATGTACAGACTGAAAGAGAGATGGCAGTGGGACACTGTTATATACTTTACTAATTGATAGCATCAGGATTAATTAACTGTGAGGAAATGACTGGCTCCTAACAAATGTTTATGTCTTGGGAAAAATCGAATGAGAGACAGATGAAATTAGGGGAATCCAGTATATGAAGCAGTCTCTCTCTCTCTCTTTATAAGGAAAATCAGTTTGCTGGTGGCACTTTACTGACATCTTTGTTAATAGATCCCTATAGATGAGAGGGATTGTTCTCTGTGATTTACTCTGAGACGGCATCCGTCAGTAATGGGAATATGGATAATTACTTTTCATTTATCCTTCTTGTTTCAACATGTAAACCCTCCTGATGATTAAATGGCGTGTACATCTGCAGCACACTGCGTACTTGCTTTGTTTGGCCCATTTTCCTTTTTGTACCTGTGTCTTAAAAGCACTGGTGTCTAACCAACACCCCTCCCTCTTGTTGTTTCCTTTGATTATTTCTTGTGTTTACATGTTAGTCATTTGTTTTATTGAAAGTAGTGCCAGAATGATTTGGACTCAGTTTGTGGACACACTCAAATGCACTCGATCACTTTGCTTGTTGTTTTCCTAAACATCTCCAGGCAAAACACATTTGAATGGGTAAATTTGGCTTGTGTGTGCGCACTATATATTGGTATGAAGGAGTGCTGTTAGACTAGGATGAATGACGAGAGTTGAGGGGTGAAAGAGAGGGCCCGTTTGAACCTTTGTATCTTTATAGTAGTCAGAGCTGAAGGTCAGAATAAGCTTTGCTCTGAGAGACATGGAAGACTGCTGTGTGTTAGAGTGCAGGAGCAATAAACAGAAACTGATACTGCATTTGGTTAACCTGACTCAACCCAGACAGGTCACATGGGTCATTTGCATTAATTATATCTAAGAAATGCATCTGAGTTGTTACTTCGACTTTTTGTGTTTTTGAAGTCATATTAATGCTGTTATATTAGAGTTTCTTTGTGTGGATATTTGTGTCACTTAGTGTCACCCTGCATTACTCAGTTAAGAACTATTTCTGATTACAGAGGATTTATTAAACAAAACAGAGACACTGAAAGATTTTGCAAGTGATTTGTGACTACATAAATTATTAAACACCACGTTTGTATGTATGGAATTGGGATAACATGCGTTTCATGTCTCTGTCATTTGGATCCTGAAACTGAGGAGCTGCAGCTGTGTCTTAATTCATCAATATTTCATAGTTAATTATTTTCCTCAAGATTCTGAAATTCATTACTTTAGGGGAATGAATGGGAGTGACTTTTGTTCCTCATTTTCATTCTTTTTTTTTTTTTCTTTTTAATATTTTTGCAAATATGAAGTAAAATTTCCCGTTGAACGTATATACGAATATATAAAATAAAACGCGAGGGGAACAAAACCCCTCCCCCACAAAGATTGCAATATCCAAAATTATTGTCCTTGTAGGGACATTTTTTGGTCCTCATGAGAAAACAAGATTATACATTTTGAGGTTTGTTGAAAATCTAAAATAGCAGAAAGTTTTGTGGGAGGGGTAGGTTTAGGGTAAGGGGGTAGAAAATACAGTTTATACTGTATAATACCATTATGCCTATGTGTGAGTGATTTATATTCAGTATATGGAATATAGAATGTGATGCAACACATATGCTGTATTTTAGATTTTTTATTATGTCCTTTTAAATGTTCTTTTATCTTTGCAATAAAACACCTTCAGATTATGCAGCAGCCCTGTAAATTTAAAAATAAATAATAACTGAGATCATGCCAAAATGATCTTTGACCTCAAAAACTGTTCCTTGAATAAAAACACCACAGCTGTGTTGTTGTAAGACCCTTTCAAACATCCTCATTAATGGCATGGACGTGGTAATTGACTGACAGATATAATCTGAATGATCATCTATCACTAGCAGACTGTATTTCTTTTTGGAAGTAGTTGATGTCAGTAATAGCTATAATCTGAGCGATGAAAAAACAGGCCGAGTGTGTGTTGTGTTTTGCCTGGTGTTAATAGCCTGATTGTGTGTGGGCGGTGGGGTTAATAAGATGATGAAGGTGTTGCAGAGTTCAGGGGTCATGAGGGAGCCAGCTGCAGGCCTGAAGGCCCCAGTGGTCGTCCCAGACAAGGGCTAGTGGCCAAGGAAAGCCTGAGGCCACCAGTGTGACTCTAGGACCCTGTCCGCTCCTGCTAGAGGAGTGATGGATACTCAGCCCGGAGGGGAAATGACCCCAAAACAGCCAGCTATGAAAACACTGGGACACAGTATTGCATGTTTGAACTCTGTTCCAGCTTTGCTGTAGAGAATAGATAGAGTATTGGATGAATAGAGGACAGTCTGGATGGATGGATCAGTGACATTTGTGATGAATCACTGAACATGCAGAGATCATCTGAAGCCTCTTTTAATGGCTGTGTTTAGTCCACTATTGTAAGTGTCTTAACAAAGGAAATCATCAGCATGCCTAAGGCCACTTACGTTCCTCCCCGCTGCTCCTTCATCTGTGCTCTCCGTCAATTAAACTAACACTAATTAAAATTGTGTCTGAAAGATAAACTCAGACCTCCAGCACTGTAAACATTGTTTAACCCTCATGTTCTCTTTGGGCTCTGAGAGACCCCAAAGCCATTTTAGTAGCTTTTAAAACAAATCCCTTAAATGTTAAGCACAAGGTTTATTCTTCATGCCTTTTTTGAAAGTTTGCAAAGTTCTTGGCACCTAAAAAGGTCCAATATTTGTAAAAATGATCATTGTCCAACTACATTTTCACACTCTGTGAAACACTCAATTTCATTACCTCATGCAGAAGTGGAAGTAAATGCCCACTGCTGTGACTGGCACCATATCGCATGTCTTCTACGTGAGGTGTATATGTTTAAGCTTGAGGCAAAAGAAATTGAAACAACACAACCATTTGCAATGCAAATCAACATAAACAAAACCAAATATCTATGTTTGGACTACTGTTAACAAATTTCTTAAAAGATCACGACAGCTAATAGCAACCAGGGGCATAGTTTGTGGGGGGAATGGGGGGAGGTAACCCCCCCCCCCCCCCCCCATAACCAAAACTAGCAAATACACAATCTATTTGAATTCTATTGAGAAACTGCCACTTTAAAATGCTATGGAGAAAGTCGAAGATTATCTAGAAAAAAAGGCACAAACTAAAAAGACTGATGAAAAGAGCACCATAATCTTGCACCAGCACAAACATAATATTAAAATAACTACTCATGACCACCTTTACTATAATTTATCACGTTTTACTGTGGGCTTATTTATTGTGGTAAATTTTGTCTAACTTGTAGAATTTATAATAGATAATCTGTTAAGGGAATAGATTTTTCCCTATATATTTATATTACAACTGTGGCATGTCGTAGCTATTGTTTCTAAAAGCTGTTGTTTCTCATAACAAATGCAATATAGATTAATAAAAAAGACATTATTGGCCTGGTAATGATTAATAGGCTAGCCGTATTATAACAAATGCTACAATTAAGAACTATGGTACTTTTTCATAAGAGCAAGTACAAGTCAGAATCGAGAGCCAATGGGTTCTAATGATGAGTGATGGAAAAACCTGGCCTTCAGATATTCCAGTGATGGCATAGATTAAATCATTAAGAGCCTGATGAACTGTTAAGGAGAAAGAAGTAAACAATATCAATATAAGATAATGTTAAGTTAGATTGACTTCCCATGGCGTGTTGAATTAGAACATTCTGTCAAACTAGCCTAAGTGTCTAAATATAAAATACATTATATAATCTATTTAAACAAGTAATTGTTAACTAGCCTATTACTTTATTGCAGTTATGCAATCAACCAACTTTGCATGTGTGGTGTGGTTAGCACAAAAGACCATTTTACAAAAATAAACATTTAAGCAAACATACAAATAAATAAACCTTAAGAGGGAGCATGACCCGGGGTCCACTTCAACCCCCCCCCCCCCCCCCTCCCCCACCCAAACCAAAACTACGCCCCTTGACAGCAACGGTAACATAAACTGTATTAAAATTGAACTCGCATAATAAAAAAGTTCAAGTCAACTATTTCTGATCCTTACCCATTTGTCTGATATGCAATGATTTTATTAGCAATGATCAAACAATTATTCACTTGGTGTCTTAATAGCAAAGTTTTTGAAAGTGCAGTTTCTTTTACATCCACTCACAAAACAACATCTGAGATTGATGGTCTTTCTCTGTGTCTCCTTTGATTGATGGACAGGCATGAGTTGTAGGTATATGGAAAACACCTCCTTGATTACATACAACGATGACGGATGTTAAGGGACGTGTCAAAGAGAATTGTCAAGAATCCCCTGATTTCAAATCTGGGCCTTTCAAATGGGTAGAAAATAATCATTCATATTTTGAACTGGGGAGTTAGTTTTGAGTTCTGAAACTTGCAGCATGTTTTTATTGTAGAGTAAACTCTTCACTCTCAGAAATAAAGGTACAAAAGCTGTCACTGGGGCGGTACCTTTTCAAAAGGTACATGTTTGTACCTAAAGGGTCCATTTTGGTACCTTAAAGGTACATATTAGTACTTAACGTGTACATATTTGAACCTAATAGGTACAAAAGTGTACCTTTTGAAAAGGTACCGCCCCAGTGACAGCTTTTGTACCTTTATTTCTGAGAGTGTTGAATGTGTAAATATCAAGAATTCTGATTCTCCATTTAATGACCCCTTTAATATGAATTCATTTTCCATGTTGACTTTGCCCATACGTAAAAAGCTGAATTTTCAGCCATTGTTCCAGTCTTCAGTGTCACACGATCCTTCAAAAATCATTCTAATTATGCTGATTTGGTGCTCAAAAAATATTTCCTATTATATCAATTTTAAAAATGACTGTGCTTCATAGCATATTTGTGGAAACT
The DNA here is from genome assembly GCA_036784905.1 of Acrossocheilus fasciatus. Classification (NCBI taxonomy): domain Eukaryota; kingdom Metazoa; phylum Chordata; class Actinopteri; order Cypriniformes; family Cyprinidae; genus Acrossocheilus; species Acrossocheilus fasciatus. The sequence continues at coordinate 20,329,134 of CM071944.1, forward strand.
GTGATACATTTTCTTCAGGATTCTTTGATGAATAACAGTTCAAAAGAATAGCATTTATTTGAAACTGAAATCTTTTGTAACATTATAAATGTCTTTACTGTCACTTTTGATCAATGTAACATGTCTTTTCTGTATAATGTATATTCGTTTTATATTTAAACCATTGTGGTCTCTGGCACCCCAAACATAAAAAAAACAAGCAAAAAAAAAACAAAACAAAACAAACAAAAAAAAAAACATTAACATTAATGAACCAATCTCAACAGATCATGAGTGTTAAGGGGAAAAAAATAAATCTGCAGGGCATGTCCATCACAGAAGGAGGAGAGCCCTACTCTTCTCTAATATATAATCACATACATTATCACACCAGCACTGTACTTATACTCTCTTTAATATCAATATTCGTCTCCCTTAAAGCCTTTAACACTGGGAGGTATGTCTGCTCATTGGAACGTCTGCGCTGTAAATGCTTTTAACATACCCGGTAATTATGCCATCGTGTTGCAGTGAAGATTTGCATTATTACAGATGTCAAAGAAAAGGGGGTGAGGGTGGGGGGTGAAGAGCTATTATCATTATTTAACCTCAGTGTGTTGCCCAATGCATAACTGTATCATTATCATTAAATTTTAATCATCCATGCAACCGCCTCAAGTGTTAGTGTGTGTGTGTGTGTGTGTGTGTGTGTACGTGTAAGTACATGTTTTCACAAGCCTGCTGAGCTCTCTTTAATCGTCTGGCCCTCTTAATCATAGACATGTTTGAAAGAGACAACTCTTAAAGACTGTGTGGCACACTCGATTACATTCTTCTTTACTAATGAAAGAATGTGATAGAGGCAGACCGTGGTCCAGAGACACAGTAGGAGGGAAGAGATGAACCGTGAATCACGTGACCACTCAGGGCTGAGTGTGAGCCGCTTGTCTTGTCACGGCTGAGTGAGGAGATGTAGAGAAGACACCTTCAGACGCTCAATCTTCAGTTCACTTTGAGATATTTCTGTATATGTAGAAGTCACACAAAACAAAATTTAGATCCCGCAGACATAAACATCCAGCCTCTATTACAAACTGTTTAGTGTTGGATTTGTTTCAGGATGGTTTTGCTGTGGTTTTCTTCTTTCTCGCTCTCTCGCATTCTTAACCCCCGTCATGTGTTCCCAGAGCACAAACAGCACCACACCGCTGAGCAAAAGGGAGAAATAAATCTAACACATGCTAAAGGAAGTGTAGCATGAGGCACGTCAGGTGAGCTTTCAAAAGTGACAGCAAAATTTCAATGCGGGGGGCGAGGGGGGAGCGGCGACAGTCAAAAAGGCAAACCTGTGCCGGGACATTTTCCTCTACAAAGGTGTACAGATGAACAAATTAAAGACTAGAGAATGACAATGCGACTACAGATGTTTGCTCTCCCCGCATCTCTTTTTGCATAATCCCAGTTAAGGAGAAGGTAGAGACCGAGTGCGATAAAAAGTCCAGGTTTTCAGAGAACAGTGGGTTGCTTATTAGAGAAGCTTTGATCGTGGAGCCTTTGATATCTCAGTGCTCATCAAGAATTCACTTTCAGCCATAAATATAGGTAGCTCAGAGAAGTGTTATGACACACACACTTACTCTCTCACAGCCACTTTAAGTTATCAAAAACATTGCAAAATATGAAGGGAACCGTGAGGGAGGGTCTACAAGAGAATGAGGGGAAGAGAAAGACAGAGAGTTGGGCGGCAGGTGAAATTTTTGCACTTTTATTATTCAGAAACAATACGAGTATATATTTTTATCTGTGTGTGTGTGTGTGGGTTTATACACACACACAATGTAAAAAATATTTTTCAAAGTTGTCAATAAAACAAAACAAAACAAAAACTTAGTTGAAAATTTCACATTTAATTAAAGGTGTTACTTGCTAATTCCTTGTCATTATTTGTGAAATGTACTGCCAATTTCTGAGTGAAAATAGTTTTTACACCAATTTTCTTTATTGTATATGCATATATATATATAGATATATATATATATATATACACACACACACACACACGCACACATGCACACACACACACACACACACACACATATATCTTGTATCTTGAGTTCAAGAAAACAAGATACAAAATATTATTATTATTATTATTATTATTATTATTATATAAAATGAATATATAAGAAAATAATAAATATATTGTTGAGGGTAATATCATTATGCCCAGGACTGACTGAATGTAAATCTGATGAAATGAGTCATTGGTCTATGACGCATGCAGGGACGTCTGAGCTGACCCTGAACACGTCATGACTAAAATAATACTCTGTTGAGTGGACACACATACAGGAGAAAATTAAAAAGTAAAAAAAAAAAAAAAAAAAAAAAAATCTGTTTGTGTTCTATCTCAATTCACTCCCATATAGTGAAAATCTTCTCACTGACTTCTCACACAGCAGCCTGCGCACACACACTAAGCTACATATCATACACATCCACATGTTTAGTAGAATTTTGTCCTCAAGATAAAAACAACAAACAGACCTCAACACAACAAGAAAAGACAGATATTCTCAGCTCAAGTAAAAGTTTCCTTAATTGGCCTTGTAATCCTATCGGTGTCAAAAACATAGCGCTACCAAAAAACCCCTGTCCTCATTAAAAAGTACAAGCCTGCTTTTGAGAGCTCACACACAGAATTGATTAGAAAGGTAACGCTGGGTGTGATATTCATTTCTTTCATTGTTCTGCTCCCAGCTCAATGAGACAGGATTTTTTCTCCCTGCATCCCAATTACAGCATTGTAGATCAAGCAAGGTGCAAGATTAACTAGAGAAACCTCACTAACACAAAGAGAATTCCTAACTTAACAAGGTGTCATTCCTCATTGATGGAAGCCTGCGCCGTCTGTCCCAGAGTAATTATGAGAAGTGCATTTGAATGTAAATACATGCACACGGACCTCTAAAAACAGCAGTGCTGTATTTAAGATACCTTTCCTCGCTAGACTGGAAGCCGTGGGTTTCCCCCAATAAACTTGGCTGCATATTGTGGGTATGTCATTATTTTTCTCAGAAATAGAAAATTTCAGAGGTTTTATTGAGAGCATATTGAAGTTTTAAAGTTTAAACCCAAGTTAAAATTATAGAACTCACTTTGATCAAAGGGATCAGAGAGTCTGATCAGAGGGAGAGTGGCAGGATCTCAAAGTTCGTCGGCTGAATACTTAAACGGAGCTTCTCCAGGAGGAGGGAAATGCATTGCAATGTCCATGGCAGCCATACCTCATCATTCCTTTTCGTATCTATAATCACCTATATAAAGGGCGATTTCTTATAATCCAGTCCTTATTTCTAAGCACACAGTATACAAAACCTTTTTGATATGTGGCGTGTGATATAAATGGTAGATTGCTCTCTGAATATCTTCACTGATTTTATCCTCAGTGTCATCTTCAAAATCATATCAAAGACGACTTCTCTGAATTTGAGCGTGACTATCTTCATTAACCTCCCTTTAGTCTGTAATGCTCATGCTTTTCATCATTGCTGGATATTTTATGCAATTAATCCCTGAAGCTATATTTGTGTAGAGAACAGAGTGGGGGAAAAAGGTGCGCGCACACACACACACACACACACACACATACACATCAGTAAGCACACTGTGGGAGAAGATTAATCTTTCTATTTCTGTATTCAGAAGCAGCTCATAAACTATTTAGACTTTTCAGCCCTAATGGAGATTCTGGAGGCACAGTGGGGCATCTTTTATACATCAATAAGGCCAATTATCTGTTTAACTGAGAAAGGCCGTGTTGCCAGATTTGCCCTTCCTTACTGTTTACATTCATTCTTTTCTTCCTCAACACCAGAGGGCAGCCCTGGCACACTGACCCCCACAACTCCCACCCCCACCACCTCCAACACAGACCCCAAGGTGGGGTTGGTAGGGTGGTGGGACGGGGGGCTCAGTCTTTAAACCCTAACCCCCCTGCTTGTGTGCCCTGGCAAGACTGGCATGGCAGAACTGAATCGCACAGCTGGCAGTATTATAAGACTAAGTCTGGGTGAAAACGCTCACACGGCATCAGTCAACCCTATAGTACCTCCGAGACGTGGATTTAAGAGAGAAATGAAGATGGTAAGAAAACGGGAGAAATTAACATCTGTCTTTTTTTATTTAAAGAGGAATGATGATATTAGCATATTGATATTTAATGTTTAATTGTGCATGTTCATTTCCCCTGTTTTAACATTTCTTATTAATTTACATACATTTGTGTTATGTTGTTCACTAAGTTCATCTTTAAAAAACATTAATAACACTGCTAAAAGCAATCTTGAAGAAATCTTAAATCCATTTTCAATACTGTACATTGGAATTTTGTGATGCCTACATTCACTTCTATATAATTTAAAATGATTGATATTGTGATTTATTTTACATTTATTTTAACAAAGTAGTATAGAATTTTAGTATAGAAGTAGTATAGAATCTGTTATCTGCATGAAAATTATTATCGGTATTGGTCAGAGCATTATATTGGTGAATACCTAACATAAATAAAATCTAATATTTTACTACATTTAAGTGTTTTATGATATGAATTTAACAAACTCTTTGAAGAAATGATGTTTCTGTGTAATGATTCCCGAAAAACTAGCAAGAGACTGCAGAAAGTCAAACATTGGCTGACCTACTCGTACACTTCTCTTCCAGACAGGGGCTTGTCATGGCCCTTTTATCCATTGTAGCCATTCCAAGGCTAGGCTTGCATTGCTTGTCCCAGTCTCCCTCATCCCAAAAGCCAAAACATAGCCATCCAGCTGAAGCTTTGCCCTGTCTCTTCTTTATTCCAGAATCCTGCCTCATCGCTCCACAGTTGACATGCCAACCTTCACCATCCTTGGCCATGCTCAAACTCTGTCTTCATGTGCTCTGTGTTCTAATCAGGTTCCAGAAGCACAGACAGGTTTTGAGCACATCAGCTGTGTGTCTGGCCTGGCCCAAGCCTTTAGTATTACATTCCCACAGTCCGAAGAATTACTTCACAACATGGAGGATTCATACAGCCCAGGGCTTTATATTTGTAACTCACACCAGCGTGACCACGGCTGGTCCATCAGCAGGCCTCATTAGCTCTATACCCAGAGAATGTGCGGGCTGCCTGGCTCCAGATGGGTGCGAGCCAAACTTTTGCTGCCAACAATAGGCTGCCAAGCAGTTGTTCTGACAGTGGAAGATGGGAGGAAAAGAGGTTCCCCGGATTTGTATGATTCTAGTTGCTGTGACTTCAGTGTTATATGAACTGTGTGTTTTATGGAGAAGGGCACAGATGGATGGCAATATGGTGTTTATATAGTCAATGACCGTCCAAGCGCCAAAATAAAAGCCACTCAAAGGCATGTTCTTCTCAATTTGGCTCGGGTTTAACATATTCATAAAATTTCAAACAGCATTTCTTGCCTGGAATGCGCTAGAATGGTATAAGAATTCAAGCAATGTGATAATTAAGAATAACATGGTGTCTCAATCCTCAGTGGCAGTGTATAATTACAGTGTGGAACGTCTGTGTTGATGGATTCAACCTCACCACTTGCCACAACAACTTGACAATGCTGATTTCCTCACGTTGCTCCATGTTCAGGACAGATTAAATACAGCTAAACATCAACCGTCAGACTCTTGAGAACCCCGTCTTTGTGCATGTGTGTGTAGCTTGGCATCTAAACTAGGAAAAGAGCGGGAAAGTACGCTCTTCAGTGCCAGTTCAAACTTAGACTAAACCGGCACAGCCACTTGGGGTTTTGGGTCGCCCAGTGATGGTTTCTCTGCGGCCTTCTCCATAGAAAATAATTAATGTGAGTTTTTTTAATAACATGCGGCCTCAAGTAGGTAAATGGCAAGACTTGTCCTGTCACTCAAGTCATGGCTGTCCTCTGGTTAGCAGCCCGAGAAAGCCACAAAGCTGGCGGGGTGGATCAGTGGCCGCTCTGACTGCATAGGGAGAGAATAACTGCTGCTGACACTTGCCGCTCCTGCTGGACAGATGATGTCATTTTATGGGCCCTTAAACATATGATCCTAAATGCTTTTTAAAGCCGGGGATGATCTCAGAGGCATTGTACACGCTTAACCTCTGAGTTATTCCTAATGTATTTTATTATTTAACTGGCCTCTAAAGTATTTTTGCTTTGGCCAATGAAAAGTCCTTTACATGGGAGAACATGGAGCTGCGGTGAATTAAGATTACAATGGGACATGTGTGGGTAAAGTCTGAAGCCTGTAAAAATAGCATGATTAGACGGGCACTCACTCAGCACCTGCTCTTTATATTGGACAGTTATGGCATTATTGTACAGGGCACAGATGTCACAACGACACCTGTGGACCCATTTCCCTTATTAACACATATGAAACATGAGCAGAATGAATTTATGCATAAATCGTTCATAAATCCGTTCACACGTAAATTTTCCCTGTTGAACTGAAGGCTTTATTTTATGTAAGCATGGTTTTACGCACAATTTGTTATGCTAGTGTTTTATGGGTAAGGCCCATAGATTGTATCAACCATGACCGTAATCATTCTACTCTCACATACAAAGTGATTTTGATACAGTTCAGATGGGAACATGTTGTGTGTGTAGGGAAGTGTGAGTGGCCATTTGTCCCTTCCGACCTAGTTTGGGTCTCTCCCAGCCTTTGTGGCTCCTCCAAGCTTTGGCCAGAGTGTCAGCGAAGCCCAGGACTCTCACAGCCTGCAGCAGCAAGGCTGATTTGAGACTGAGTGAATGAGATCAGGTTACGGCAGAGATAATCCTCCCAAAGCTGTTTTCTTCTACCACTATAGCGCAGGATATTACTCTGGCAATAAGTGATTTTAATTGGTTGTCTCACATGACATGCAGACAGGCGCGTGCCTTTGGGTAATTCCTCTTTCTGTATTGGCCACTTTGTCTGCCTCACTGTTCAAATTAGAATGACTGTGCAGTAATGGTTTTGTAAGGGTGCTGGTTGGTACGTTGATGGCTGGGGACTTAGGGCTGCTGATTACAGTTACATGCACAGTCACCGTCTGGCCTTTTGTTTAATTTGCCTCCTCATTGTCTGGCTTGTGGGTCTGGTATTCTGGACAGTGATAGTCTGGCCATCCACTAATTGAATGCCAGTCTCCCAAAATGTTTTTGGACCGCCTGGTTAGTATTGTAGTCTTTCCCATGATTGTTTTGGATAGTTGTAATTCCAGTCAGCGCCAGGACAGCTGCATAGCTTTGCACTGCACCTTAGGCTGGGTATGGCTCTTGACTCTTTCTAATAGTCAAGATGCTCCATATGAAGGGCATAATTTGTTTTATATACAGTTCTATGTTGTTTTACACTTTTCTCCAATTGTTTGATTGTTGTTAGTCCCGGGTGTTAATGTTACTTTCTCAATTTGCAAGATAAAGTAAAATAATGAAAAATAAGAAAATTCAAATTTTCCTTCAAGATGAACTGGTTGCATTATAATGTTTTATTTGTGCATCTTCTGTGTTCCTTCATCTCAGTGTCATTGTTTATTGTGATTTCACCGCACTGCCAGAGCAAAAACCCAAAACAAACCAAATCCAAGAATAAGAGCAGAAGTAGGACAGCACACCCAGTTTGGTGAGAACTGGCAAGAAGAGAAAAAAATGCAATAAAAATGCAGATTTTGTTGTTTTATACCCCTCTTTTCCACAACAAGCGTCCTCAGAGCATTGGTTTGACATGATTTCACCTGATGCTTAGAGAGCCAGTTTAAGTGCTTGAATTCACTTGGGGGCTCATTACCAAAGCAATAGGCCTTAAATTATTTTTACAATATTTGCATGGCATGGGTGAAGTTGCTAACGGGAATGGAAGAGAAAAATGCGTGTACGGTTTCCTCGTTCCATCAGGGACTCTGCCTCTGGAGTTCTGGAGGGAGGGAGGAGCTGCACCAGTCTCTCTCTCAAGGGACACACCTCCTAATATGGGTTCTCCTCCCCCTTAGTCACCCTTTGGCCCTGAGGGCCCTGTGGAGCCAGGGCTAACTCTGGCACTTTTACAGCCTCATCATTACTGAGATCATAGACTGACACAACCACTAACGAGACGGCGTATAACTGCCGGAGAGAGAACCAGACACTCTGCCACTGTAGGCAGGACTGAGGGTGGAGAGCAGGCCTGCTATCAAGAGCAGTTTCCTTCTCAAATGATGACAGATAAACTCTGTGTTCCAGTTAATTGAGGTGAGATGTACGAAAATGTACTTTAAACTCTTCCCGTATACTTTGGTTTTGCTGTAACAAAAGGTGACACAGTTAAACATACTCTCCGAGTCAACAGCAACAACAGAAAAACACATTTTTACAATATTAACTCAACATGTCTTGAGGGTGGAGTTCGTTGGCTGTGCCAAGTTACATAGGGAACAATTGAAGAGATGGAAGTAGTTTGGGATAAAAGTCTCATGAACAGCTGCTCGAGCAATGGAGATATAACAGCATGTGATATGCAGTCTCCTGACTTCCTCTGTGATTTCTGCAGATGCCAGTTCTCCGATTTCAAAGGGAATACCCAAATGGTGATATCACGTTAAATCAAGACAAAGCTAAGGCGTGACTTTTATATGTCGAATGCCACTTTCATCCACGTTTGAGCTATTTTGATCTTGACTAAAATCAAGAATGTAAAGAACTGGGGAATACATGTCACCACACAGAAAATGATAGCACAGACAGATGGCGCTCATTAGGCCTGTGTTGAAGGGAAAGAATGGCATTAAATGAGATCATCTTCCATCTTGAGTCCATCCTTTGTCATTTTATGCTAAACTTTTTTTTTCCTCGATTGCAAGCAAAATAATGAACAGATCACAGAATATGACTGAAATGTGACATCATATCCCCTTCTTTCAAAGACATCATTCAAAGCCTTGACAAGATGATTGGTATAATTAGCATAAGTAGCTATAGTCTTACCACAATATGGTGAGGTTTTTTTTTATTATTATTCCTTCTTGTGTGCTCATGTTTTTAGATATACCTATCCATGTGTACATAATTGTTAAGTCTTTCACAGTCTTTTACTTTAAATAAATGGCTATTAAATATAATTATACAATATATTTTTTTCCTCTCAAATTGTCAGTAGACTCCCTAGTACCCACTAGGTTTTAAGAAAAACATATAATAAAATATTAATTTAGTATAATTAGTGATGTAAGCGGTCATTGAATCATTGGGTACTTTGACAAAGCATCAAACTCCCTTGCTCAAGTGATTTTCCGAGAAGCATTTTAAGCATGATTTACTTCTTCTGATCCACAGCCTTATGAAGCTTAATTCAACAGCCTCTCTTGTAACTAACTGTAAATCTGTTTCCCTTTGCTTTCCAATAGGTTGTCGATCATGCAGTGGAATGAACAACAACTCATCTGCATTCTACATCAGTGGTACACACTGTCCACTTTCCTCCTGCTCCCAGCACTCAGGAACCATTTCTACATATCTGAGTATTTTTTGGCCTCTCATAGGCCTTTTTCGTCGGATGTTCTCAGCTGCTATTGATGTCAGTGCTTCTGACAGCAAGGCTGGTCAGTGATCAGATGGCAGTGATCAGTTCAGACTCCTAGGGCTTAGGCCTAGGTTTCAACCTCACATGTTTTGGGTCATGCCACTGCAATAGCACATCTTATCACATCTTTATGTTTTATGAGTTATTTTATGCAGTTTTCCAGGTTGATATGAATGATTTGTGTTTTTTCCTTATTATTTTGCAGTGTCCTTCATTATGACTCGCACGCTTGCAAAATAACGTGTAGCAGAAGTTCCGTTCTTGTTAGAAATAATAACTCTAAAACCTAATAGATAGAAAGTGAGAGAAAAAGAAAATGCAGCACAAAAAAAAAAAAAAAAAAAAAAAAAAAAACAGACAGCAAGCAAGACAGAGAGATGGGTAGGGTGGTATCAGATAAAGGGAAGCTGGGAGAGGAAGTGCGAGAGCTTCAGTACTTTGGCTTGTCTTCCTTTATCGCATGAGGATCTGAGTGGTGGAAAAGAGGGGAGGAAGAATCACTGTGCCACAGACAGAATAAATAAGAGGCTTCTCTTGAAAGCTCTCACTTGATCTCATTGCTGTGTTAGTTCACTGGCTCCTCAGCATGGCCGCCGATGTGCTGAGGAGAGAGAGAGAGAGAGAGGTCTTTGAAGGGGAATGTGGGTGTGAGTGTGGGCTCCAGCATTGTTCCAGACCCTCCCAGGGATGCCTACCACCCTAACCCCCGCTGTCACTGCTCGATAAGGGGAAAGGAGGGGGAAGGGAGGCCTAGTACCCGGCAATCTGTCAAACAGAGGGTTTTCATAAAGGTGAGCGTGAAGGCAGGGAGGGGAGGATGAGAGAGAGAGTGAGTGTGAGCGAGGGAGAGAGAGATCGAATGGAACTGTGACAGGGAGATGAAGATGAGACTTGACAGTTCTCTCTGGGTTTCTGTGATTAATTGGGATCAGGTCACCTCTCCGGTGTCTGGACAGTAATCATATGCAGTTTCATATGGCGATTTACATAGACACCCTCTGTCTCCCTCACTGGGGGGAATCTTGTGAAACACACAATGCTCTGTAGCGTGCTTGTCACCTTATTTATATTACTGCTACCAATGTGACGAATGAACGCGACCCGAAATAAAAACGCAGGATTCTCGGCGTTTAATTTGTATGCTGTGTTGTTGCGGAATTTTTATTTAAGGCCGTATTTGGATAGTAATCTTAAATAATACATCCGCTTTATTTATTTCTTTATTTATTTATCTTTCCCAGACTCGGCTTGGATGTGCAAGGTAGTGCAGGATATCTTTTGCAAGTACTGCTGCTTAGAAGGTGGTTGTCATCGCTGCTCTAACTTTCCCTTTCACAAACTCTGTCTCAAAGCAAAAGGCCTTTCAGAAGCCTGGATGGGTACCTAGACAATGGAGGTGCAGGTAGTGAGAAAAGACACAGGATGGTGAATAATTTATGGCAGAGAAAATCTAAAGGAAAGCATGTGAAGCAAGAGAGTGTAGACAGTGGTGACATATCAAGCAACAATAAAGACATAGACAGAGAAGAGGAGAGAAGACACCGGCGAAAAAAAAAAAAAAAAAAAAAAACACTTCAGAGTTTGTTGCTGTCGAAAGGCATGGCCACTTTTTAAAGTTGTGATTCTGTAAGTTGTTTACGAGACGCCGCACAGCCCTAACAGGTAGAAGTTCTGCTATGAATCAACTTTTTTTTTTGATACCAGGCTTCGGCTTGTACAGACACATGTATAGCCGTGCAGAGCAAGACTTGACATTGCTGTATTTTAAAGGAGAGAAGATGGAGCTGCATTAGGCATGCACTGGCTCCGGATTCTGTCTCCTTACTTTTTTAAACCCTCTTGTTTATACACAAAACTTTTCAAATGACGAAGTTCCCGATGCAGAGTGCACAATCCCTAGAGTAATATGTTCTCAGAGATCTGTATTGGATTAAACTTTTTCAGAGTTGGATGATTCTTTCCTCCATCTTAATTATTTTGTTAATCAGAGAAGAACACTTTTAAAGTTGTTTTAAATGAAGAGAGAGATGAGATTTCTGGTCAAATTTAAAGAACTCAATATGTCATTAAAGGAATGTTTCAGCTTCAAAAAAGCAAAAATCTGGGTTAAGGTGAAGCATCTCAAAAGAAATGAACGGGGCCAATCTGTAAACATTAAAACACTCACTGTTTCAATAGTAATAGCTGCAACCCATACAAATGATGTGTGCTAACATGATTATACACTCTTAAAATTAAAGGTTCTTTATTGGCATCAATGATTCAACGAAGAACCTTTAACATCCATGGAACCTTTCAAATGCAGAAAAGGTTCTTTAGATTTTTAAAATGCTCTTCAAAATGGTTCTTTTAGGAGCTGTTTACTGAAAGGTTCTTTGGGGAACCAAAAATGGTTCTTCTATGGCATCACTGCAAAAACACCCTTTTGGAACCTTTATTTTTAAGAGTGTAGAGTGTAAAAATCACTTACTAACCTTCTCTGTGTAAAGTTATATCCTATTTTGCAAATTAACAGAAAAACAACAACGAAAAACTGTTTTTATAAAGTTGTAAGCTTCGCATTTCTGCTTTTAAATCAAGTCTAGATGCATTTTGTGGAAATCGACATGCCGCAAATGCTGTCGATTGCGCTTGACTTGTCTTGAACCTGGAATGCTGCTTCAAGCAAACAGTATGTAGAAAAAAAAGCTGAGTGTGACTTTTCATTTGAAATGACCAGGTGTCACCCGAGCTGCAGAAGCCAAAGTGTTCATGTTGGTGCTCAGATCAGTAACAGCATGTCATTACGGGGGTTGCACAGCGGGCAGAACAGGTGAACCAGACATACGTCTGACACTCAGGCCCCAGAGATCCCGTCCCACAGACAGCTGCCCAGACGCCCGGCGAGTCCCTGACCTGCCAGTCCGGTTCCATCGGCGGTTCTACTGGTGACGGCTGTGACACGCGAGAAAACTGTCCGTGCCGAAAGCCGTCACTTCCTTGGTACTTTCATCCCCCGCGCACTTCAAAACGTGACATGTGTCATCTGTAAGAAGCTTACAGATGCTGAATTCCCCCCCATCTGACGCTTTGATGGTGATTCTGCCCAAGGCGTTTGTCATACATAACTTAGCCTGTAACAATGAGAAACGGAGGCTGGTTGAAGGATGGGGATAGAAAAAGTGTGTAAGAATGCATATATTGTAAAATCCCTACTATCACCATGGGGCAGGAAATCAAAGTATGCAGTGCGAAAGTGGAAGTGTGTATCACAGGCTTGTCATCGTTCCTCTTGTTCGCCCGTGATTTCGGTGGCTGCCTCTGGTCTTACGGCAGAACGTGGCTGTCAAAGACTCCGTAGAGAATGTCAGGGCATCTGTGTCCCAATTTTACTGCAGCAAATCTTTCAATCCCATTGATACTTGATGTACTACACAGCGGGCAACCGCTGTGTCAGGGAACGACTGCTTATGGATGGATAAAATGCTTCACATTACATTGGCTGATGTCTTTACATATGTAATTCTGGATTATAGTAAATATGCCAATTCATGTCTGGCCTTTGGAGTTTGAATTAACAGTAAGAAGTTACAAATTATGACTATAACCTAAATATGGAACACAGGCCTGTGGCAGAAGAGCAAATATGACTATGTTCTTGGCAGAAGATGCCTATGTTTGTGGTTCAGCTAATGTGTCCCTCTTTGGTTTGGATGCCTGCACTTCTCCCATTTTCAATCTCTCTGTGTGTGTTTTGTGCTTGACTGTTAACCTTTGGCTAAACCAGTCCCTGAGCTAACATCTGTGTGATTGAGATGACTGAACTCCGGAGAGCCGAGGACAGAGCTGGGCCTGTCTCTCCATATTAAGACTGCCTCTATGAATGTATCAATTAAAGGGCCTTTTAAGTTTGCGTCCACAAATATGCATGTATCCAATTAGCACGGGTAGCCCACATGACCTCATCTGCAAACGATTTGTTTTTTCCTTCACAGTTTTCTATATTAAGTCGCTCCTCAAAATGTGTCTCTCCACTGAGTGAATTTAAAATCACACTGGAACACATTGGCCTTGTTACATGTACTCAGAAAATCTATTCTTATGCAAGTTAAATGTTTTTTTTTTTTTTTTAATGTATAAATAATGTTTATTTGTTTGTTAATAAGACTCAAGACACTATAGACCAGAATCAGATTGGAATACAGTATATATAGGCCTATACATATTTTCAGCAATACCAGAACCTTTAACATTTTTCTCAGAGTGAGGAACTTTTTAATAATCTGAAGAATTGCTGCAGATAATTTTTTTCACATGTAATGTAATTCTAAATGTTAGAATCTCTTGACAATCTTATTTTTTCTCTCTCTCATATTTTCTCTTCTGCACTCTACCTCCTTTCATTTTCTTTTCCTCTGCACCACTCAATTTTTCATTAATAATCAATGTCATAGGATTAGAGGTATTCCATATTGAAAAGGCATCAGAAAAGAGAGAGGATGCATCACACAAAATAAGATAAACACTGAGAAACAGAAAAAGAGAGATTTCATTCACATAATTATTTACAGTGATTGTATGGATGCCTGAGACCCACACAAAGTGCATATCAGATATAACACTACTTGGTACTACAAAGTACACATTTCTAAAATGATTTATAAAAGCAGCATGACCACCGTTAAGATGCTTTTTCTGCTGGTACATCTTTAGGAGATCCAAGTTTCAATTCTTAGCGCTGTCACATTTTCAATTCACATTTGATCAAGTGGTGTAATAAACAAAAACAGCTCTCTAATTCAAAGATTTTCTGGTAACTGTCAAACAGTTTCACTCACACAGATGACAGGGAATTCCAAATGAAAATGGAAACAAGGGTTTGTATTATCGGAGTGTTATCCAATACAGGAATTCAAACACACTTGAATGACAGCTCTCCCACTGAGTTCACTCTTTCAGTGTTGAGCTGCTCAGTCCAGACGTCACTTTCCCAAACAGCTAATCAAGTTCATGGGGAGTCCAGGAGAAGGCTCAGAAGCGCTCACTTCAAACCCACAGGCCAGCACACTGATGAAAGAAAAGACATCTACAGCACACACACTATTTTGAGTTGCAGGAATGATGACAAATCCGTCTACAAATAAAGAGAAAGACAGAGATGGAGAGAACGCATACAAATAAAAAGAATGATATGAATTGCAAAAAAATTTTTAAAAAATTGTTTGGTCAGAAACACCTCATGTTGTAGTATTCAGAAAGTAATATTTTATCTAAATGTGTGTGTGTATCTCTATCTATCTATCTATCTATCTATCTATCTATCTATCTATCTATCTATCTATCTATCTATCTATCTATCTATCTATCTATCTATCTATCTATCTATCTATCTATCTAAAACTACATTTTTCTGAAGGACAGGCTAACACATTTTATATCATTATGCAGGAGACAGGGCATAAGGACATTATCACAAGGGCAATAGCTAACTATAAGGTTCTCATTGAAAATTTGTTTTCTCAGGTAGTTTTCAAAGTTCTATTTACTTCAAACTAACATTCCGATATCACACACACACAAAAGTTTGTTTCTGTGAATTGTGGGGACTTTCCATAAACTTTATACTGACCAAATGATATTTTCTATCCCTTAACCCAACCCTTACCCTAAACCTACCCCTTACAGAAAACCTGTTTGCATTGTTACACTTTCAGATAAACATTACTATTTTTAATGTTTTTTTTCCTTTCGACTTTTTTTTTTTTTTTTGACAATGCCAAAATTTTTTTTTTACTATATGATGTTTTATTAACAAGGTTTGGGAGGAGCACGATCAGATAATCAGTCTGGCCCAGGTGGAGCTCGTCAGCTAATCACCTTAACAAGCACAACACGTGTATATATATATATATATATATATATATATATATACATATATATATATACATACAGCCAACTCACCTCTGTTCCATGACAGTTTTCCATCATTACTCGTATGCTACTATGTCCGAAGTAGAATCGTCACCTTCCGACCACGAGCTAGCCGCTCCAACTCAAGCCACCGGCTCGAAGACCACATCTTCTCTAAGGCACGTGCCTCGCAAATCACTGGAGCAAAAGCGCCTTGGCGCGCGGACACTGGCCTGCAAGATCAACAGCTCTCACACTGAGTCATCGAAGACTTTGTTCACCTCCACCATCAAGACAATTAGCGCCATTCTCAGCATCATGTTATGCCTCCGCTTCACCGTCCATTCCTCCAATAGGAAAATGGACCGTGGCAGGTTTGAGACAAGCTCCGACTAATTCAGACGTCCGGTTTTCCCGACGGATGAATAAAGTCGATCTCTACAGTCTTTACGTCTCGTTGGAATGCACTAACACTCCTTCAAAGACAAGTAGAGCCGTAAGAATAAAACCTCTCATGTTTCTGGCACTTCATCTTCATCCAGGTCTAGCTCCATCTCCCCGCGATTGAAGAGAATCAACAAGCCATCAACAAGCCGGGGCCGCGCCCCAGACTCCGCCCTTCCAGATCATTCCTCGGCTCAACCAGCTGCCGCAGCTCTTTCAGCCCTCTACATCGCACGCTAACATACCCTATCACCCCTTCTCTACCCTTCCTGCTTCTTCTAACCTAGCTCCGGCGGTAAACGTTAGCGTAAGGATGCCTCCGCTAGCCGCTCAAGCCCAGCTACCCTACCACTTTCCTTCTATAACCTCTGCTCACTTTTTCTCTCAGTGGCCTGCAGCGCCTACCATAGACGCCGGCTAAGGGCAATACCAGCCAGCGATGCAAGCTAACTGGCCTCCTCCCTCTTTTCCTTCAACTACTTCTTACTCCCTATCTCAAGCTCCAGGGGCTAATGCAAGCGTGAGGCTGCCTCCGCTTTCAGTCACAGGCCCCATTTCCCTCCCCTCTAACTCTGCTCTCCATTCTAAAACTCAGTTCACTTTACTATCGCTTCCTGCCCCACCGAATGCCATCGCTTCAGAGCCACCCCCAGTGACCCACAACATCAGGTCTCAAATTCTCGCAGGTGCAGATATCAATTTCTCATCTCTGCTTTCTCTCCTCCCAGTCGCTGAATCTAATCGGCAAATACAGTAGATTGCGGGATTTTCTCCGTTACTTTAAAAACCCCCGCTCCTAACTCATCTCGCATCCTCTCATTCTCCGAATTCACCATCGCTTTCAGCCATTACACAGATTATCTGGCCATAGTCGCAGAACTCACACTGTCTCACAGAGGAGGTCATTTCTATACATACCACAAATTATTCTCTGCTAAATGTGCAGTTCGCGTGGTCCAGTGAAATCAATGGACCCTGATCTCAACAACAGGTTGTTTTTAGAATTTCGTAACATCACATGTGCACTCTGCAGGTCTTTAGCCCACCCTACAACTTCTTGCCCTCAAGTTAATCCCGCTATCCCTGCCGGCCAAGACACGGTCCAACCCAAATCCACCAGCTATGTCCCACGCTCTGCTACTATCAATGTAGATCTGGACTCTAAGGGAAGTTCAAAGCCTCACTTCTCAGTTGCCGGACAGGTCTGTCACAATTTCAACGGGGGAAAATGCAGTAGACTGCATGTTATAATCCCGGTGTCATATGCCCCCTCTTCCAGAACATCATTTGCAACAATCTTCAATCTGCACTTTCAGAACCAGATGTAGTGACTAACCTGATCAAAAAAGAAATCGAATCCGGTTTTATGATCGGCCCATTCGATATTCCCCCTTTCGAGTTTTTTTGCATTGGCGTAGCCACTAGGAAATGTTCATGAAAAAAAAACGCCTGATTATCAATCTATCAGCTCCACATACTTCCCTATTTTCCAGTATAAACAGCCTCATTCCCCTTGAGGAATACTCACTGCACTACCACGATATAGATCAAGCGATCACCATGATAAAAATGCAGGTCGCAGTGCATGGCTGAGCAAAGTAGACATCACTTCTGCATTCAAGGTGATGCCTATCCACCCAGACTTTTGGCATCTATTCGGAATTCACTGGCAAGGGAAACTTTATTTCTCAGTATGCCTAACTTTTGGATGCAAAAGCAGCCCCAAAATTTTCGATTTGCTATCAGAAGCCATTCCCAACGTCATCCCGGCCACAAATATCTTGACGGTCCAAAAACTTTTGCCGAACTGGGGATTTCCATCGCTCAGGAGAAAAATTCAAGGCCAACACAATCCATCAAATTTCTGGGCATCAATTTAGATTCTGTCAAATTTCGCGAGCTTCTAAACGTGAGCTTCTTTCACTGCTCAGTTACCTCAATTTCGCAATGCACATCATTCCCCAAGGCCGCCCCTTCATCTCGCATCGTCGGTTCAGGCTCTAGAAGAACAAATTACCTTAACTCACACATGTCGCCACGAGCTTAGCTTATGGATAACCTTCCTTAAACAGTGGAACGGCCTATCTTTCTTTTACAGTGATCTCGTTTCTTCCCCTAACGACATTCAACTGTTCACTGATGCGGCCCCCTCTGTGTTTTTTTTTATTTTTTTATCAAGGTCGTTGGTTCGCGTCTCCTTGGCCCCCTCAGCTGCTAGACGCCCCACAGTCCTCAGCACCGTTTGAGATCTATCCTTTGGTTGCCTACCCCAGTTCCTCACTATTCGCAACTCATCTTCCCATAAATCATCCTTTAAATCCCCACCTCAACATGTCACTCGATTTGATCCTACAAGCAGTTTCACCCAGAACCATCCAATCTTATCTAACTGCTTGGAGATGCTTTAAAGGTTTCCACCTCTCGTACAACCTACCTTTTCCCGATTTCTTCCTCCTCGAGATCACATCTTTCTTCTCCTACCTCAACACCTGTAAGAACCTCCAAGCCTGGTCCATTAAAGGTTATCTAAGCAGCATCCAATTTTTTCACAAATTAATCTATGGCGCCCCCTCTCCTGAAATAAACAATTCTCAAACATCTCTTTTGATGAAAGGAATTCATCAGGACCAACAATTTTCACATAAAGAAAGCCCATCTAACTCTGATCAGTTAATGGAAATTTGATGCCACCGCTGCAGTGCCCCGCTTCATTTATTACTGCCGCTGCAATGCCCTGATCATTTGATACTGCCGCTGCAGTGCCCGCTCCAATTTATACTGCCACTGCAGTGCCCCGCTCATCTGATACTGCCACCGCAGTGCCCTGCTTAATTCGATACTGTCACTGCAGTGCCCCGCTTAATTCGATACTGTCACTGCAGTGCCCCGCTCATTTGATACTGCCGCCGCAGTGCCATGCTCATTTGATACTGCCGCTGCAGTACCCGCTTGATTTGATAGTGCCGCTGCAGTGCCCCGCTCATTTGATACTGCCGCTGCAGTGCCCTGCTTAATTCGATACTGCCGCTGCAGTGCCTCCATCCGTCGTTTCGAGCCAATGGCTTTTTCCGCATTGGGCAGGGCTCTCCCTTCCGGTGCAGCAGAGCCGAATTCTGCGCGGGAGCACAGGTTAGGCATTTACAGACACGGTACTGCATATGATAGCGCTTCTCAACATGTTTTGCATCCAGACCCAGATTACATTTGACATCAAGTGTCGACACAACACTGTACCAAAACTATGTAGGCTACAAAAGTAACGAACAACAAGCTTTGTTTGCAGCATATTACTGTTGATCAATATGCCTGATCACTTTAAGTCTGTCATAAGTAGAATGCTGAATGGAGGATAAGTTGGAGAGAGTTGTTTTTGTGTTGGATGGATGTGTTCATGGGGTGAGTATTCATGTGTGTGGTCTTCATGAACAATCTTTGGGAGATCTGGCTCTGGCTGCTTCACTGCTTTTTAAAACCAAAGTATGTCAGACATAACTGAGTTTGATATGGATGTACTGATCAAGGAGGTATATAATATACACATAGATCCTCATTCACCTTGGTAGTAGTTGCATAGCTGGTGTAGTTAAGGTGTCTAATTGTTGAAGCTAACCAGCCCAAAAATGTGCCTCTACCTATATTCTTGCAAAACTCAGATTATTGGTTAAAAAAAAGACTTAAAGTGCCCCTATTGTGGGTAATGAAAGGTTCATATTTTGGTTTTGGGAGTCCCCAACAACAGGTTGACATGCATGCAAAGTCAAAAAAACACTTTCATTGTCTTAAAATATGCATTTATTTTTTCCTTTTTTGCTCACAACTCCCAAACGGTTCGTTCAACGATTCATTTTTCCAAACCCCTCCTTTGCTTTACGCTAATCTGCGGTGATTGGTCTGATGACCCAGTCTGTTGTGACTGGTCTTCTGCATGCAGGGCATGTCAATAACGGAACACCCATCGCCACTTAGCCCACAGCTTGGTGGTAAACACCCAAACGGCCATGGTATATGCGTTAGCCCAGTGCAGAAACACATTGATAAAGCCCTGCAGTTTGTACACCAACGTATTGCTCTATTCTTTATCAGAACTCCAAATAATAACAACGACAAACATTCACTATTCATCGACACATTTCTAGACAATTGCGAGCGAGCAGATATTGCTGTTAGCCGGTTAGACGGAGATCTCCAAGCTGCTCGGAGCAAACGAACACAACTAAATACGTATTTTGCATGCTACAGTACAGAGTGCATGAGAACAACAGTTTTAAAATAATTACTCCACTTTCAGAATAAAAATGTCCTGATAATTTACTCACCCCTATGTCATCCAAGTTGTTCATGTCTCCCTTTCTTCAGTCGCAAAGAATTTATCAGCGAAACCATCTGTAATTTTCTTTTTTAAAAAAAAGTTTATACACTTTTTAACCACAAATGCTCTTGTCTAGCTCTGCGAAGCACATGCGCACTTTGTCGGTGTACAACGGTTAAAGACAGGATATGTCTAAAAACTCCCAACTCTTTTCTCCTCCAATTTCAAAATAGTACTACATCTTTGTTTTACCTTTTTTTTTTTTTTTTTGTTTGTTTTTTGTAAAGGGTGTTTGACCCTCCTTGCAAGTTCACTTTGTAAACACCGGGTCGGTGCTTCTGCAGCAATGTAGGATGATTTTGATGTTGGAGGAGAAAATAAATTGGGAGTTTTTCGACATACCCTAACTGTACCCTAACGGATGCAGAGCACAGCGTCTTCTCCACAGGAATCCGTTACGGCGTTTGAGGGAGGGGAGGTTCAAGTTTTCCCGGGTCTGTGTGCAACAAGTGGGCGGGCATAAATATGTTAATATTTCATGTTGACGTCACCTTTAAACAGCTAAAGATTCGTTTTAAAAATGACTCGTTTTCATGACTCGGAGTAGACTCTTTCTTTAGAAAGACAATAACTTTATACACGGTTCACTTTTAGACTTAAAACTTTGCAGGATGTTTTCATTCACTTAGAGCTGTGTTACACACTGCATGAAAGGTAATTTTCAAAAATCCATAATAGGGACACTTTAATATCAGTCTTTTTTTTTTTCTTAATGTTGAGTTTTAATTGAGGCTTAATTACCAGCTGATTCTTTGATTCTTCTTCTGGTCTATCATGCTGATGTGGCAATTATATATATATATATATATATATATATATATATATATATATTACTATTTTTTATATTATTTTTTATTTATAAGCAAGGAGCTAAGGATTTTTCTTATGCTGTTGTATATTGTCATATACTGATGTGTTCATTGAAGCTCTAGAACAATTGCTTTATAGAAGAGGCACAATATTTGAGAGTGAAGGAATTTTATTAAAGGGCCACCAATAAGACATGAAATTTAATATCACAAACCACAGTACGGAACATAATACCATTCAGAGACTGCTGACCAAACTGTAGGAAGTAATCAAATGTCATATTTAATGACCTTTAGCGCAAAAAGACTGCTGCTATTTTGACTTTATATGTAAAAAGAGGCACTGAAAAGAGATGTTGTGTGTGTCTTTGCTTGTTTTCAGCTCATAAACTAGAGTGGATGCATGGAGCTTGTTGCCATCACACTAGAACAAGCCAACACTGATTGTTTCTTGTTTTTCTGCTCGCGTAGACGATGTCAGGATTCTTTTTGAAGTGGGTCTATTGTGTCCAGTTCCTGGGCTTTTGTTCCAGATGAAAGGGATTCTGTATGGTGAGGATTGGGTCGGTGTTCTCCATGGAGGAACATGTTTTCATACATGACTCACTGTAGCACAGACATGTGGGCTGCTCTGTTTTGCTTTTGCTCAGAAATTTCAAACTTAATTTTAGAGAAGTATGTCCAGGCAAAAAGCACTCACCCCCATAGGCCTCGGACTGCAGTCAGATGCTTCAAAAGGCATGTTGACGAGTTTGTTCTTTCTTTGTTTCTTTCCAGCAGATTGGAAATAAAAGAATGGACATGCGTGAGAGGATCGAAGAGGAGTGTTTTTTGCTTATGATGACAACTGTCATATTAGAAAGCCCCACTATATATTTCTAAACAAAGTAAAAGCTAATTCTCCTGTGAGATGTTCGGTCTTCCTTCAAGTTTGTTTTACAAGAGATGCAAACATGTGTTCTCTCAGGTACAGCCTTTACTCTGTGGTGTGGATCCTCTAAGGGTACACCAGGCCTAGGGGTAGTGTTCTTGTGTGTGACATTGGATTTGGAGCACACATGCCCTCGCTCACGCTCACACACACACACACACACACACACACACTCACACATTCACTCATATTCCAGGCTGTGGCGCTGCATATCATTTCTCACACTCTCTGTGTCCCAGATCTTCAGATTCCGGCAGGGCTAATGCTGAGGCAGCAAACACACACACACACACACACACACACACACACACACACACACACACACACACACACACACACTTTCTCAGAGAGCAAGGGCCCGAGTCCTTGGATTTTCTCCCCTCAGAAGAGTTTGGATCTGTGTCTCTGTCTCTCAGAGGTGCAGTAGACAGGCAGAATGTTCAGAGCTCCTCCAGCTCTCTTCTCTTCCGGGAATACTTGTCCAGAATTTTTAAGAGATTCCTGCTCCTCTTCCTTTGCTCCTCTTCCAGATGTGAGCCTAATTCAAAGTCATGCATGTCTTTATCCACATACTGGGCACGGAATAGTTCAGTGAGCGAGCGCTGGAATATGTGGCAAGTCTTCTGTGGTTTTCGAGGAAGTTATCAGACAAGTTTGGTGTAGCACAGTGTGTATTTTATGTCAGCACTCTAATTTTTACAGTGTTGTTGGCTAATGAAGTATTAAGGCATTGGGAAGTGTTGCGGCAGGCTTTATCAGAAGCACACTTCTTACGGAATCAGATAAAGCTCTGATAATGAGCGGGGAGAACAAACAGGACCTGCTGCACCCTTGAGATTGCTTGCTGCATATAAAACAGTAAAAGCATCCTAATATGCAGCCTCTTAATTTTTCAGTGGACCTGATGAAGTGAATTTTTGACTGATGTTTCCTGAAAGTGGCAACACATGTCCCCTATTTACACCCCTAGCGCCCTCCACCAGCCCCCCTCTCCCCTCACGCCGTTCCGACTCGACTCGGGCAGATGTGTCGCTTGATGTTCCTGTCAAATGGCACCGAACCGCTTAATAAAATATCACTCCCCCTCCATCAGCCTGCTTTAATTGAGTCCCTTGTCAGTTTTATCAAACTGTGTGTTATCGTCTCTTTTTTCCTCTTCCTCTGTTTCTTCTTTCTCTTTATCAGCCCCTCTCTCTCTCTTACGGAATAGACTAGCAGACGGATCCTTAGTAACTTTGTTTAACGGAGCGAGAGGAGTGATCCTCAAAGGCAGGCTTGTCATTGGATCCATAATTCAGACCCGTGATTTTCATTTCCCTCTGTTCTTTCAAAGGGAAGTTGGGTTTTTGGAGGCAGGCTGATCATTAGCAGGCGAACAGCATAGTGGATTAGTAGAGGTGTAGCGCCAGGACGTTAAGCTATACACGGCCGACGTGGAGATGTGCCAGAATGAAAGTGACAACATCAGCATGAGAAAAAGCCGCTTGCTCTCTCAAACGGGCACAGAGAAAACAGATGCACATTCGCATCCGAATGTTGTTTACAAATGGAAAAAGTAGTCACGTTTTTGCACGGGTTGCGAAACAGGCTTGGAATGTGATGCTACATAATAGGGTGCTTGCAAAAAAAAAAAAAAAACAACTTTTGCCTGTTCGCCTGCATACTCTCACTCATATATATTCTTCATGAATAACTTATGTGTCACTGGAAGACAGAAGCACAGGGCTGCATGGTCAGATCAGACCGTTCTTACTCCTTAAATCTCCAAGCTGAGTCTGACATTCCCCTGTCCCAACCTCGCTGGTCCCAACGTTGGCAATTCTGGTAGTACTAGTTGTACAAGTGTACTGGTGTGACTGGAAACTTCAAACACAGGCTGTCGCCAGGTCCCCAGTGAGGCCGCACTCTGATTGGCTGAGCAGACGAGAGTTCTTCTGCCTGTGCCACTGTCCCCATGGAGAAACTCAAGTCCCGCCTCTTCCTTTGAAGTCACAGGAAACTCCACTCACAGCAGTGGGATGTTTTGATGTTAGTCGTATTTCTTCTTTTTCTTCTCTTGTTTTCTTTTCTTTCCCTCTCTCTCTCTCTCGCTGTCTGTAAAGCTGAGGGTCTAGTGGTTACAGGATTCTGCCGCACCACTGTACATTTCAACATTGCATTTGATCTTTAATTTATCACAGTTCCAGCAGTTTGTTTGACAGGTGCAAGAGCTTTCATCTTGAAGCTACACGGCTAGTGCATACTCCTCTCACTCTCTCTCTGTGTTTGTCTCTTTGCGACCTCTATGGGATCTATTGATTTTTTTTTTTTCACTATTACTGTGATGTACATCGAATAATATGTGGTTAGATGCTGCATGCGTGGCCCCCTGCATGTTGTTGTGAAGATGGCAGTTTAGCAGATGCTCATTATAGTTACTGGACGCTACTGTGGGATTTAGAACTGTTGTTGTCAGGGTTGATACAAATATTAGTAATACTATGAATGAGCAATTAAAATATATGGGTTTTCTTTAGCTATAAGCATTTTTTGTTGAAGGGACCTAAATAAATGTTCTTAAAACACTTTTCACACTCTTCCTATGTAATTTGGATATACACTGGATATACATCCATCAAAGGAACATTTTTTTTTCTGAAAGTCATGAACTTTTTCACCACAGTTTCAAATCATTCTGTTTTTACTATCAGTCTGTGATGTAAATGATAATGAAAACAACATGTTTTCAATAAAATGACAGTGTGTGACATAATAAATACAATAAAATGTATAAATAAATGGTAGTAAAAAATTAACCAAGGCATGGTAAAAAAAAAAAAAAAAAAAAAAAGTTAAAGTTGATTTTAATGTGATATTCATAAAAACAAAATTAAAATATGTAACAATCTTTAATAAAAGTCAACCACTGGGGCATAGAAGTGACTGAAGTTGAATAGTCGTACAGTATATTAAAAATTCCATTCGTTGTCTTTTCTTTCTATTTTATTTGTTTATTGATAGGTTGTTGGCATAATATTAATGGTAAATTAGCCTCTTTTAAATTAAAAAAAATAAAAATAAAAATAAAAAAATAAAAAATCCATTGGACAGAGGAGAAATAAAGAGAACAGAAAAGATACCTGATATCCCTAAATTTGGATACGACGCACAAACACTCCTATCTGTTACACCTACTCTTCTCGTTTCTACCTTGATGCTTTTGGCACAGTCCCTTGTTCACCAAATTCATTTTGACAGTATAGTTACTTCTTTATACTGAGTTCTTTAGGCAGAGTGCCCTCATCTGCAGCCACTGAAGTTTCAGTAATACTCATTTTCTCCTCTCTCTCCTCATCTTTCTCTATGTCTCTCTCTCTCTTTCACTCTTTTCTTATTTCCCTCTCAGGGAACAAGCCTCACCAAGGCACCTCTTAAAACAGGAACTTCCACGACTATTTTGGCATCAAAGCTCGGCACGAGGGGCTAACCTTCTGAAGCAAACTTGTGAGGAAAGAAGTCGGAGGAGGAGAGGGGGAAAAGAGGAGGAGAGAAGGCCTGTGTGTGCTTTAAGTCTATAGGGGGGCAGTTGAGAGAGTGAGCGAGGGCTGTTCTAAAGGGAAGAAGGCTCTCTCAGGGCGCTTGGAATCAAATCCTCCCCTGGTGCTTCAACCAGGATGGAAATGTGCAGCTTCAGATGCTTTGCTACAGCTAATAACAGTACTTCAGTTTCTTTAAGGTTTAAGATTCTGTCTGACTGAGGAAAAATTTGTGGGATGATGGAGCTTGTTTATACTATAGATTTGGATTTTATATGGAGTGGAGGGTTCATTGTGGGCTAAACATATGATCATAATGCATCTGTATACAAAGAGCATGCAGCTTTAAGTCCATGAATTAGACAGCAATTGAAATTCCCTTCCATCTGGATCAACATTTTGCTTTTTATGAGACGCCTGCACTTTTTGTTTGGTCGCTTAGTCTGATTTTGATCCCTTTAACAAAGAGATTTATTCAGAGTTTCTTTTAATTTTGGTCTTCTTTAAACAATACATAAAATAAATGTTCCTGTTTATTTCATTTGATGTAATTTATATTTATTTTCATAAAATATTGCATTATTTTATTTCATTTTAAAAAAAAAAAGATTTACCTCAATTTCAAGTAGCAAACATAAGACAAAAGCTAACAAAGTTATGAGTCAGCCGAGAATATATTGAAGTTATCTACTCGTGAGATCTAAAGTGATCTAAGTGTGTGTACATAGTCATAAAGACAGATTTCTCAACGTGACTGGTGTTGATTAAAAGTTGACATTTCAACACTTGGCAGTCATGATGAAACAGAACCTTGAGATCAAACGTGTACAGTGATAATCGCCCACTGGCTCCTGTCTGCAAACACCTAAAAAACACATGAACGTTTAACTGAGCACGAGAGTGATACGGCTCACCACAGAATGTCGTCAACACAAAAATGCAGCTGTTCATTTCATCTGCTGCCAACTCCTTTAAGTTATTCATCTGGAAAAAAAAAATGCATTCATCATTATATTTTTAATCACAGAGACGAGATAGAGAAAAGGAATGCCTTCGGGAGGGTGGGGGGTGTATGCTATTCCCAGAACTGATCCGGCATTGTTGCCCCGCATCGCCAAACATTCCGCAAATTGACTTTGAATGAATTTATTTTTAATGTGATGTTGATGCGGCTGCTGCAGAAAGTGCATAGAGCGAGTGAAAAAGTGTGAGTGTGTGTAGAAGAGAAATTGAATGAGAGCAAGAATGCTGTAGTTAGGCCTAGCTATGTGTACTCTTACCCTGATATGTGGTTAAAAACAGTGACATTCATATGCATGTGTGTACAAGTCACTGAACTATGAAGCATGTGTTTAACGGCCCAATAAGAAATGGACCGTTCTCTGTCCTTCCACATTTTAGAGTCTTCTTCCCTGTCTCTGGTTTCCTCGGTCTCTTTGTTCTTTTCCTCTCTGTCGCTGTCAGTCCGGCCCATACAAAGCAGCTCTCTCATCACAACATCCTGCTCCAATTGTAATTATTAATAAATTAATTATCAGCCCTTCTCTGTTCCAGACTAATTGAGTCCCATTGCAGGTCTTAAGTAGGACACACTCCTATCAGACAAATGGAATGATATCCAGGGCTTGTTCCTCAGGGTACAAGTCTTGGCTTCGTCCCACAGAACGCACACTGCTTTGTTGTAGCATCGCAACTGCCATGTGAGAAGACTGAGATGTAAACAAAATTAACTTTATGTTATAGAAAGCGATGAGAAAAGATTACACAATGGTGTAAATGTATGACCTGTCCTGGGGTGCATTTCCCAAAAGCATCATTGGCTATCTCTGCCTTTGAACTCTATTGGTAATGATGGAACTTGGATCCATAGTTGCTTTTGGGAAATGCACCCCTACTGGCTTCATCCCTGTTTGTCATTGAGAGACAACATTTGAGTCAACATTTTAACATGATTTTTATAGTTTTTGAGAGCTAATTCATATATTATGTGTTGAATTAATCCTATTTTAGTCCAGTGTTTTCAGTCATAACTTGAAAGTCAACAATTTAGTGTTTATGGTAGCAATCATTCCTTTTTGATTATTTAAAATATGTTATATTATTTGTAATTTTTAGTGTATGAGTATTTTTAGTGTGTGTGCGCTTTCTCTCAAATGTAATGTAAGGGTCGTGGCGAGACTGCAAGGTTAATAGGAGAAGCCATGAAGGAGAGAAACAGATATCAAAATTTATGAATGAGTGATGATAGATACATCTGTCCCTATGTTTTTTTTTTCTTCTCTGTAGTATCACACCACAGATGAGCTGTCAGTGTTCAAAAGAAAGTAGAGTGATGGATTCGGTTGAGGCCTTATCTACAGTATGTGGCAAATTAAGTGAGTAGGTGGTCCTTCCGTCTTCTCAATATACATCAGACCCATTTGTTTTTACTGCTGTCTGCTTATGATTTGATCAACTAAGATGGTTGTTAATATCAGGTGTATACATACTACTTGCATGTGGTATTGCAACTTTCGTCTCTGGGCATCTGACCCAATGGGGATACACAACTGGCTGAAGAGAAGAAACAGTTCTTTGGAGATGTTTTTTTTTTGGTATAGCCATCTTAAGGGAAACACTCCTGGAAAGCCATGTTGTGTTTTAGGATGTGCTTATGGCCCTGGATGGGAATTCGCAGCCGCTCTATGAGGTTCATACAGTATGTACATACACAAAAGATACCTCCGTGAAGCTCCAGGGTAGTGAAAGGTAGTTGGAGGCCTGTTGGCACTTGTAAAGTCTCTAAAAGAATGTCTGGATGATCATCACCTCAGAAGAATAGGGAAAAAAAGTTGGTCATAACTTTTGTTGATCTAACATTTTCTCCACTATGGTGAGAAAAATTAGGTGTAGACAAACAATGGTGACATTACCATAGAAGGAGTTTATTATTCACCATAATGAATATGGTGTTGAATAAGTAAATTTGCTGGCTTGGATTTTTAAGGGTGGTGCAATCCGGGGTGTGGAGTGAGTTTAGAGATAGGGAAGAGGGTTATGAGAAAAAATCTGATGGGAAGAAATTAAATGGGCAATAACAAGGGCCAGTTGATTTGTCCCACTCATGCAGGCAGATGTGGTTGAGCGGGGGAAGGTGGAGGAGGAAAGCCTATAGCCTAATGCAATCACATTAAATTTTAAATAATGTTATGCAGATAAGAGATGACAGGAGATGATCTCTTTGGGATGCTGAGTGAAAATCTGTCAATTATAGTTCCAATACTTTGGAAAACAGCACTTTTTGTTTTTGCGTGTTTAGTTGGCAAAGCTAAAGAAAACATAAAAATAAGAAAATAAGACAAAATGAGTTAGTTTTGTCTGATTTCTCCATGGTTAAATTGCATATAGCTTTCCAAAATGTCATGATAAAAATAAACAGAACTAAGGTTTGGTAGATGCATTCATCTTTCCTGGTGCAAGTAATGAATATGCACTTTACAGAATCAAGGACATGACAACCTCTCTCGAACCTCCTGCTTTGGAGGAATTTTAATTCGCTGGCCATTCGCAGACAGCATTGATTTTCCCTTGTGGCAAAGTGTTAAAAACTCCTACATTTATAAGCTTTTCAATTAATACTCTTCTTTCTTCCGTTGCCCAGAAGTGAGAGTGAGTGCTGTGCTGGTTTCCTTCAATTTCACCGTGGGCAAGACTCAGGCATTGAGTGCAAAGGTGCCAACTTCCATATTTAGTTAGCGAAGAGGCCATCCATTATTGAGCAAACAGAGAGCTGTCTGTCTCGCTGCTTTGGGCCAACAATTAAATATATCAGGCAGCATGTGGAGGTGGGGTGTGGATGGGTGGAGGAAAGGCTCAGAAGAACAGGGCAGATGCAATATTGATGTCTTTAATTGAGGCTTAAAGTTGTACATGGTCAATATTTCTATGTGTGTCTTTAGCACCGGAGAGGCTTTGTCTGGGGTGTTTTGGAAAGGTTGTGTAAATTACATGTTCTACATTGGTAAATGTGTGTAATGGCATGTTTTGGGTGGTTTTAGAGAGAGGCATAGCCAGCCACAAAGGAAGTTCAGCCAGTGATACAGAGAAATATACTGAATACATTATTGAAAACCCTGGATCTCGATACAGTCTGTAATGTATTTTAGGACTCGCCTCTATTCGCATAGTAATTTTGATGCTTTTCTTGGATAATATGTATTTTTTTATTTGTTTGATTGCAAAATAGCTTTGCATAAATATACTTACATGAACAACAATTATTATTATTATTGTTGTTATCATTACCATAATTAATAAAATAATGCATGTTTTTAATTTTTTTATATTAAGGATTTTTTTGAGCCAAAAACCAGAAATGAAACAATAATTAATATGGATAGTGCTTATTAGTCAGGCAATCACACAAAAATAATCTGTTTATCTTTGTAACAGTAATGGTATAATTTCACTTCCCCTTCCCATCTTTCCTTGTTGTCTTTTTCTACCCAGTCTCCCTGTTTCTCTCTTATTTTCTTCACTTTCATTGCGTCAGCTCTCTGCATAAGATGGTTTTAATTTGGTGAGAGAAAAACAAGTCGAGAATATTGATTTCAGAAGTCCGCCTCTGCCTTTAAAAGCAGCCGCATGGCATCCTGCAACCTTCAATTGAGGCTGAGCATGTAGGTGTGTGTGTTCTCATTCAGGCTCCGTGTTCACGCAAAATGATACATTAAAGGCTGTGTTTTACTTCAGTCAGACTGAGAGAAAATAAACGAACACAAGCAATGTCTGTTCACACGTACACAGGCACACAAGTCAGACAGAAAGGCCTAATTTATCTAATCATTATATGGGTGTATTCCTTCCTTGAACAGTTTAACTTTCTGACTGCTTGAGGATGTGTGACAACACTATCATCATGGTAAGGGATGAACAAAATTCAGAACTGAAGACTAGGCCTGCCATCAATTCACGAGGCGGATGTTAAGTTGAACTGAATTGGCCACACCCCACAGGAAGCTGAATTGGAATGACTTGTTTTGCTTACTGCATTCATTTGATCAAAAATACAGTAAAACCAGTAATATTGTAGAATATTATTGCTACTTAAAATAACTATTTTCCATTTCAATATATGTGAAAATGGAATTTATTCCTGTGATGGCAAAGCTAAATTTTCAGCAGCCATTATGCCAGTCTTCAGTGTCACATGATTTTTTCAGAAATGATTCTATGCTGATTTGCTGCTCAATAATTTTTACACTTTTTTTTGTCATTTTAGGATAAGGATTAGGATTTTAGGATTTTATTTGATTTTTTGTGACATTATAAATACCTTGCTGAACTTACTAACCTCCAACTTTTGAATGGTAGTATATTTAAACTAAATACAAGTTTCTATAGATGGCGTATCTATCTGTCTGTCTGCCTTTGAGGCTTTTTCCAACTTGACTTTTCTGAAAACTTTCAAACAAGGATTTATACAGCCAACATTCAGAGTTTATCTTGTTTGTTTTTCTTTCTTTTTTAAGTTAAAAATGACAGTTATATGTATTTCTTTAATAATCATCATTTTCATTCATCCTTTCATTCAAATTCAAATTGCAATACTGCATCCTGCTTGATACCTAATTTCTAAATTGAATTGGACAAGCAAGAATAAGAAATGTACAATTACCTCAACTGGCATATTCATGCTTAAATTCAGAAGCATTGAGAAAAATGGCGTTGCTTGTTGACGTCCTTAGTTTTATTCATAGCCACTTGACTACATTTGTTTAAACTCGCTCTAAACATCTCAATCTTTCTTCTTACAGACTTATTACACCTCTTAATATTTTCATCTCAGTTTTTCCTGGCTTTGCTTTCTGTCTTTTCACTCAGGAACAAGCTAACCACAGGTTGTGTGTATACATATCCCACAAATCTCTTGCTGCACTGGCTCTGATCTGTGGATTACGCTCAGAATACTCCTCACTGAGAGGATGGCACATGTAGAGTTGAGACACGCGCACACACATACACATTTTCTTACTTTCTCTTTCTCACACACACTCAGACAATCATTCCCACATAAATACAGAGCATGTGTGCCCTACCATCCCTGTAGCTTTAAGAAGACAAGTCTCTAATGCAGACATTACTAAACCCCTGCCATCATAGCCACAGAATGACACCACAGGACGCTGAGCGCTAACGCCTACAAAGCGCTTAAATATCTTAACATATTTAATGCATAATGAAAGAAGTTTCTGCACTTTGGGTGAAGTATTCCCAGGCAGTTTGTATGCACTATTTATCTGGTGGGAAACCTTACTTCTTATACACTCCATAAAACAGGGTAATGTTAGTTGAGGGGTTTGGAGAGACAGATAGAAAGCTTTCTGCTGTATATCCAAAGTGTGTTTAATAGAACACTCTCTATATGTTTAAGATACATGTTCATCCTGTAGTCACATGCTGTGAGTGTTTGTTTTTAGGAAATGTCAGTGGGTTGAAGAGTGCCTCTAGTGGTGAGCAGAGGTGCAATACCATGTATTTTTAGTGTGAGGCCTGCATATGTAACATTGAGGATATATGACCGTTTTACAAAATTTCATTCCATAATTTAAGCTCCTTAATACAGCAGTAAAGAACAATACTGCTAAACCATCAGACTGTGAATAGCATGCAGCGCAGTCAGTGAGAGAGCTCTTTATAGGTAGTCCATCTCTGCCTACCTCAGGATCCATCATGTGTAATTCAGCTGATTTAGATGTTCAAGTCGCCTTGGAGATGTGTTTGTTTTTGTTCTCCCAGGTCTGGACTGGAAATGGGAAAGATCAGGGGGAAAAAAAACAACATTCTTTGTGATTTAACACTTCATTTGACCATTCATTTCATACATTGTAAAAAATGATTTTTCGAAGTTGTAAGTAAAACAAAGATTATTGGAGTGCGTTTCACAAGAAAATACTATTTTAGTCTTTCCGCTTCAAAATTTCATGTTTAATTCAATGTCACTTGCTGTTTCTTTGTCATTAAGCATGAAATTTACTAGCCTTTTCTGAGTAATAATAGTTTCTACACCAGTTCTTTCGGTCTACATGGTGAAAATAAGAGGACCACAAGAAATATTTGTGGACTATGTCAAAAAACATCTTTTATTTTCTGTAGGGATGCACCAATAGTGAAATTCACAAAAAAAAAAAAACAAAAAAAAAAAACACTAAAACTGATTGCACTACGTATACTTATTTTCTATACTTAACTGTTTTAAATTATTATTATTTTTTTTTTATATAATTTAGTTTTTATTGTTGTGATTATTATTATTCATTTCTTGTGATTAATATTATTTTTAATGACTATTTAACTTCCTTTTATGTAAAGCACTTTGAATTACCACTGTGTATGGAATGTACTATATAAATAAACTTGCCTTGCCTTGACTTAAAAATTAAAATAATGGTTCATAATAATGTCTGCAATAAATAATGTACAACATGAAGAAGTGAATATTCATTATGAGATTTACTAAAGATTGCAAGTGAAAGTTCACCTAAAGATTTACTCTATCACGCCATTCCAAACCTGTATGTCTTTTTTCTTCTGTGCAACATATAAGAATTATACGAATATTTTGAGAAATGTCTCATTGTTTTTTTGTTTTGTTTTCAGTCAGTGGTCACCAAAAATGTTTGGCTTCCAATATTTTTCAAAATGTTGTTCAGTGTTTTTAGTCAGTGCTAGATGACAGCAAAGAAAGTCGAAATTAAATCTCTATGCCTCTAAATTAAACAATTTTCAGACTGATTTTTTTTTCATTTAACAAATGGAAATATAATTTCAGAAATGTCTAAAGTGCCTCCTTGCTGATTTTTCTGCATATACAAGATATCCTGAGTGAAAAAAGTACATTTGCTTGTTTTAAGCCTGCGTTTGTGGGTGACGGAGGCCTCTGTTTTTTGTTCCTCACAGGAAGTAATTTTTCTCCCGTAGCGCATCCGATGATAAGGCCATGATGCCTGCTTATCTGTCCCCCTTTAATTTCTCCTGATCTTTAAGTGTTCTTAAAAGGGGCCTCTGAGGGTGGTGATGAGCTCGCTCTAAATTGATTACCTGTTTCAGTGAACGCGCTGTTGCCTGCAGATTCTATCAGCTCCGCTGTCAGGACCCTCGCTATTTCAATTTGATCGGATTTAATGAGGGGGAGGATGTGAGGTGTGTGTGTCTCTACGTGTGTTTACGTTTAAGTGTGTGTATATGCGCGTTACTGCCTCGATACAATCGCATTTGTCAGCATGATCCTTTTTAAGTGCATTTCAATTAGAGAGCGATTCACTTGATTCTATTACTCCCAACTCTCGTCGCCCTAATGTGCGCCGCTGCTGGAACAAGCCACGTCTAATGTACACTATTTAATTTTCTTAATTGAGCTAACGTGCTTTTCATATCCTAATTCCTCGAATAATCTTTGATTTGTGCACCGCACATGCTGGGATGTAATGAAAGGGGGCAGCCGAAAACATCTGTTAGAGCTGTGATTGAATCAGCTCAGTAACATCTGCAGTTATGAGGGCGTTAGCAGCCAGCCTGGCCCTTTTATCTACTTATGCCAATTATCCTGAATGCCGACTGACTGAACAGTTATTAATATGGATGTATTTGAGGATCTGGTTTCCTGAGCCGCTGTCAAGCTTTGTATAATGTGTTGGATGTGTATTACATTCTTTGATTACATTCTTCTCTAAGACATAGAGGAGAGTGTTGCTTGGAAATCCTGAATAATTTTCACAAAACAGTAGTAGTTATTTGATTACTCATACAATGACATACACTTAGGGCCAGACAGTTCACAAAAAGCGTTTTGTGTTCCAATGCTTTTTAATGTATAATATAATATGTAGAACTAAAAACTAAATCAAAAACAAAACCATAAACACTAATTTTCAGTTCTGCTATTCAGGTTTTTTTTTTTTTTTTTTTTTTTTGTAATCTCTGTGAGTGTGTTTTCTAGACATCCAATAAAAGTGGCCTTTGGTTGAATTCACAAAGCCTCCCTCATAGAAGGTTGTGGTGGGGCCCATTGGTTACTGGCTTCAGCCCAGGTCTCTGAACAACGAACCCATTTTCCTGCTTTTGTCGATGGGCCAGAGTTGTGCAACAAACAAACATGCAGCAATTAGTCTATCAGCATTCTGTTGGTCTAGACTTTCAAACTAGTTTGGAGCAACAAACACAAGCTAGTCTAGTCTCTCTCTGGTTTCATATTAATTTGGCCTTCGGAGAATCTTTCTTTCTTTGTCTATGAATCAGTCTTTATCTCCATGACCTTCTCCTCAAATATTGCCCGCTGTGGCGACGTGCCTACTGTCAGCGCTGCCCTCCTGCCTGGATCAAGTAGCACAGACTGTGTACTTTCAAACATACAGCTGTACATGGAAAAGCTCAATGTCTTGCTTCTGTACAAATGGATACTTCAAATGTGGCACAGACGTGGCTCTACTGTGCATTTCTTTTGTGAGTAGTATATGCCAGACATCACTTTGCATATTAGTACAATGATCAAAATGCATTGGCAAAGAACTCTAAGAAAAACTCACCACCAGAGGAAAAAAAGTTCTTCCCTCTCTTGTGGGATAGCTGCTCTGTTTGTCTTCAAGTTCGCAAGTTCACTTTGGAAATAGAAGCGGTGGAACAGAGGGCTCACCACCACTGTTTATTTTATTGTAGCTCACAAATGTCATTCATTATCCTGATGTGGGAAGCAGCCCTGGTGCTCCTCTCCATGCACCCCAGCTTTGGCTAATCACTTCTCTATTCCCATCATCTGTAAATCCACACTTGCGGGTGCGCTGCTAAGCAGCCGAAGAATAAAACTCATATGCGTCTACACTGGCTAAGTGCTTCATGTGGCAAATGTAAGATTTGTTTCTGTTTATGAGACATAATTGTGTTTTTCTTTCTGGTTCTTCACTATGCATCTCTCTGTCTGTTCTCTCTTTGAGTTTGTGATTCTACATGGCGAGTTAAGCTGATTTAAGTTGCGTCATGAAACAAGAAGGCTAGCATTTCCATTCATCTCAGTGGCACTTGGCTGCTATGGGCCTTCCTGGATGTACATTTTCAAATTGTAATTTCATTTGATAAAGGGGGGGGGGGGGGTCACTCTTTCTAATATAAAAAATATATTGTCACGTGTCTACCCGTCTGAAGTCCCCGTTTTCCTTATTTGGTTTGGTTCCGTTCCTCATTTGTTAATTGTCCCCACCTGAGTTGAATTATGTTGTTTGCTCTTTTGTTCCTGTTCATATAAATGTCCTCAGTTCTCCCTTGTTGTTTGTCCGATCTTAAGTTAATAAAGTGGGAAAAGTGAGTTGATGCTGTTTCGTTCTCCTGTTTTTAATTTATAATCATTTATATTTAAACTACAACCACGCAACCCGTAACATATATATTTATTTATTTATTTATGG
Source organism: Acrossocheilus fasciatus (assembly GCA_036784905.1). Lineage (NCBI taxonomy): Eukaryota > Metazoa > Chordata > Actinopteri > Cypriniformes > Cyprinidae > Acrossocheilus > Acrossocheilus fasciatus. The sequence continues at coordinate 20,365,094 of CM071944.1, forward strand.
AAATGAAATGTGTAGGCAAAGTCCTCAAAGTTTCTTTTTTTTTTTGTTTAATCAAATGTAATTTCATGTCCCAGTCACATTTGCTTGTTTAAATAAACATTACTTACAGTATCAGAAAAAGAAAAGAATATTGTTTTCAAAATTATATTTATTAAAGCCAAGTATGAGTCTTTTCAATTTAGTGTTTTTAAGCATTTTACATTCATTCCAAAATAATAACTCAAGGCAGTAACAGTTTAAACAATATTTTTTATTTGTGAACTTATGTTCAGCTATTCTTTTTAATAGTTAACATTTAACTATTTTAGATTTTTTGGGGGGGTCATCAGTCATCAAAGCTCGGTAAATATTGGTCACAGATGTGGAGATTTACTTAAAATTTTACCAAGCTGATTTGAAGTATTATTTTGATGTAACAAAGTGGTTATATCCAAGTGTGAGACTTTACTTACTTTTTAAAAAAAAAAAAAAATTGTCTTCCCATTAACGCCATTATATTGTTATATTGATTAATGAACGGGTGTGACATCATTTTGAACAAAAATCTGGTGGTTCGAAAAGGCATGCCAGTGCAGACTTTTTGGAAAACGTCTTTACATTGCTATAGGTCCATGTTGATTGCAAGATAGCTGGAAGTGCTCTAAAGTTCCACCTTCTTTTTGTTGTGGAAATATTTTCAGTTTAATTTCTTAAGAAAACCATGAATACACTGGAGGACCTAATTGCAGACCTGGCACAAACATATCCACATCCCATATGATCACATCTTCATAACTTTTTGCATCGCCGTCATTTTTGTTGTGCTTGTAGCATTTGTTAAGAGGATATCACATAGCACATTTTAGCAGTGTCAGAATTGTTCGAAAACAATATACCATTACTCAGGTATTTCAAACTTATTTTTACCTCTAAGTGAAGAACGAAAAATAACTTTGTTGAACTCCTTTTTCCCCACTATTCAGCACTGTTAAGCACTGACTTCTTGAAACGTAAAGGACCATCTTTTGGGCATGATTTTTGCCCTTGCCTTATTCCGTATTTGGCTTATGTCCTTTTCTATTCACACAATAAAGGAATAGACTGTAGAGTGTCTGTGCTACATTTACAGTATCAGTTTATACAAAAGCAATACATACAGTAGTACATGGAGGTGCTGCCCTACGTCTGATAGTATTGAGTCTGTGCTACTTGATCTGGGCAAGAGGGCAGTGAAAACAGCGGGTTATACCAGTGGATGATATTCAAAGAGAAAGCCAAAGAAGAGGTCATGCCTGGGCCCACATGGAATCTGCAGATTTTGATAGATTTGAAATAGATTTTGACTGCAAAGTTGTACGCATAGCTCACCCCTTGCATTTTGTTTTTATAGTTTGACTGATTTGATTGTTTCAGCGAGCAATAAGAGCACACATTTTACCGTATTTCAGTCCCCCATCAAAAAATCTCTCTCTCTCTTCTCTGCACTTTAGTGAATGGCTAAAGCACATCACTTGCTTGAATCCGATCTGAAAATCTCATATAAACAAGTTGAATTTAGCTCCCCCTCCTGTTTAATACCCCACCAAACTTCTTTGATCCACTCAAAAAGAGTATTCTTCTCGATCTCTATGTATGTTTCTCCCAGTGAAAAAGAGAAAAGCAGAGTCTTAATTCATTTAGAGGGTCTCTGGAGACAGAGCTAGTGTCTAGACAGGCCTTTACTTTAATGTGTAAAATGCTCTTTCTCTCTTCCTCCAGCTCTCTGTGACACCTGTGCGAGGCCCCGCCTAACCACCCCCATCTCTCTCTCTCTCTCTCTCTCTCTCTCTGCTCCGGACTCTGCTCTTTCTTCACTCAGAGGACGGGAGCGTGGGCTGAATCCTTGACCCTGCATCGAGCTGTCCTCTCTGGGCAATCTGGGCAGCGCTCTCCCCTGCCTGACATGCCAGAGTCCTTTCTGTTGTGCTATTATCAGCTGAGTGTTATTACCTCTCTTTGCACAGGAAAATCTGCCCTGATTTTCATTGACCCGTCCTGAATCAATGCTTTTAAAAATCTTAGACACCTTTTACTTAAGAGCAAAAGCATGCATTTTATGTTTTGACATGGTAGTATTGATCCAGCAGGCGGCAGAGGAAAGAGCGGTGGGGGCTGGGCTAGTATGACAGCGCTCTCCTTCCTCTGTCTTTCTGTCTCCGTTCTCTTTCTCTCTGGCTTTTCTGTTTGTCTTTCCTTCACTTTTTCGGCCCCCCTCTCATCTTCCTCCTCCTGTCCGTGTCTGGTAACGCTGCCATCCTTAATGGCTTTCTCATGCTGGCTCTTCTGGTGTCCCCAGTGTTCCTCTAGACTTCTTAACTCTGATCAATACCTCCTCCCCCCACCCCCACCCCCCCATTTGCCCTCTGATAAATTATGGATGTAGCTCTCACATCACATATAAAATTTCTATTGTGTTTGTCAATGGCTGATCGATATTCCACCTCCGCTCATCCTCAAAGCTCCATTTTTTCCCCCCCTTCTAGCTCTTCGTCTTTCATCTATTTTGCCATCCAGGTTTGTTAGTGTGCTTGTGTATGTTTGTTTATGATTTCTGTCTTTTTTTTTTTCTAATCTGAGGTCTCCTGGGCTAAAGGCAGAGCTGCAATATGCAGCAGACAACAGAGACTGTAATGTTCAAATACGATTATCCACCTTCTCGCTCCCTCTGCGCATTCCTTCACCCTCCATCCTTTCTTTCCAGCCTTTCTTCTCTCTGAAACGTCGTTAACATGTGTAGACATCAGTTTGAGACAAAATACTGAGGTTTGGAGATGCACACGGCTTTTCTCTAGGTGTGTGGATGAGGGGTCCCATTTGACATGAACCGCAGCTCTCTCTCATCCCTGCAGGCAGCGCTCTGGCTCAGCCCACCGCCAGGAGAGACTGCTGCCCCAAATAAACAGCTACAGGAGAGATGAAATAAAAGACTGGATTACAGCGAAGGGAAAACAGGTAAACTTGCTCAGAGCTGTCGTTTGTGGGAGAGGCCACAGTTTGATTCTCTCAGATCTAACATCTTGTGGTTGTTAAAGAGAACGAGATATAAAGAGAATGTCAGAAGAGAGAGTATGGATAATGTAATTTGGGTCGTATTTATACACATTCAGCACATATCTGCGCCATGTGGCATACACCGAATTTTTGGGGTAGAAAATTCTTTCAAAATGTCCCCAGAAGTTTTCCTAATCAGACATATTATAAATGTCCTTAAAAAGTGGTTCATAAATATAGTAAATGCTGTTTTCTTTTGCTTCTAAAAATGCCTTTGTGTTTGGATGAAGTCAATAATAATTATAATTAGCTTTCTTTGAAAATAATAGAGGAAATGAGTTCTCGTATAGATGTCTAAGAATTTTTTTCTTTATGTGTTTGTCTTTTTCATGATCATTTAACCTATTGGGGTCAACATTATATTTTCATTCACTGGACTTAAGGGCCATTTACACCGAGGATGACAGTATCTATAAAGTTATATCCACCCAGTTTTGATGAATTCGAGCATTTAAAGTGGTAAATGACAAAACGACAGGGCATGCTTAGAATAAACAGAGCATTATCATCCATTGGTGTGTATGGTGCGTATAGCTTTCTTTTGTGGAATGAAGATGTTTTAGTTCTTATTTTATCCATATTACCTCAACTAACATCAAACCTCCATGGTTCTTTTACGTTTGAGATTCATGTCACTGTATTTAATGTAGTATGTTTGTCGGTCAGGGATTTGATTTGAGAGTGAATAAAGGATTCATTTTATATTTGGAAGACTTGCAATATACCAGTTGAGTTACATAGAATATTTTCTCACTTCAGTTGTTCTTTTTAGAGCTTGAATGTTTTGGACCCCCTTGAAATATGTAAAAAAGCTGAAACTTTTTTTCAAAATATCTTCTTTTGTGAAGAATTTGAGACGGAAGGGTGAGTAAATTGACACAATTTACATTTTGTGGTATACTCTCCCTTTAAAAATCAGTTAGACCTTTTTCATGTAATGCATTTACATTTTTACATGTACTTTTATGAATCTGGCAGACATTTGGAAGAGTTCAGAGGATTAGAAGATTATGATTTGTATCCTACACGTATGTCTTTTTCCAAACAGACGGTTTATGCTGCAGTTTTGTTCAGGTAGAAGGTTACAAATCTTTCTGGGTTTCAGCCACGAGCGCTGTGAGACTTTGTGTGTGTGTGTGTGTACTGATTGTGTTTGGATGCTGTTTCAGAGTGTTCTTTGAGGGCCGCAGGGGTACAGAGTGATGTGATGAGCTAAAGAGACTGGCTGACACTCAGAGAGGATTTTCACTCTGCTCTGCAAGTGCTGGTGAGGTGAGAGGTCATCCTCACACTGATATGAAGCACAGAGGAGAAGACAGACATAAGAGCACACACACACAAACAAGCCATTATAATTCACATTCTCTTTCACTCTTCTGGTTTATGATTCCATAGCAGTTTTTGTTTTCAGTTAAAGTTTTATTGGATTATGAAATTTCTGTGAAATCCTGTGTGAGTGTTAATCTGTCATTCACAGTCTGTTCCTGTTCGTCTTGTTGTGTAGTCGAGAGCCTAATTTCAGAGGGAAACATAAATGCAGTTAAATCCTTAGTGTTGCCCTGCCGTCCTGCCTCGTAGCCATGATGAATAATTCAGAGAGAGATCCTCTCCACTGGAGTAGAGGGACAGTTACACACATTCCTGCTGGCAGAAAATCCATACTCTCTGACATCTTGCTTCAAACTGCAATTAATACAGACTGAAGCCGGATCCGTTTGAGCCGGTAATTGTTTTTAAGGTGAAGTGTTAAATGTGTAATTGTGGTTGAAGGTTAATTTCTGAAGAAGTAGAATGAAAAACGGAACGGAAAGGCAGAGTGTGGTGTGCTGCGTAAAAAGTGAAGGTGATTTTTTTAGGACAATGAAAAAGGTTCATCCTTTTCTCTCCAACCATTAGCCACACAAACACACAGAAAGGCTCAAAACTATGATAACGGGGTTCATTCACACATTTTTGTATTGTCAGCTGACTTGGGCTCCTTTAGCAGTGCATGTGTGCCTTCTTATTGCTGATGCACAATATATCAGTAGCATCGGATATCTGCCAATATTATGGATTTTTATTTATTTATTAGGATTGGTCAGTATTGTATATTTGATTGTGCAAGCTTATCTCCTCCCCTTTTTTTAATGTATAGAATGTCTGGTAACACTTAAAGCCTTTATGTATAATGCATTATATAAAGGGTTATTAAAGGGTACAATGCATTGCAATTATTCATAATGTGCATTGTAATACAGTATATCTTGTCATAAATTATTATAACCAATTTTTAAATGCATAGCATAACAATGAATTGATAAGTATTATAGTGTATTAACTGTGGTTACAATTATTCATGAGATTGTACAGTGCATTATTAGGTGCATTACAAGGCATAATTAAAGCATTAAACTACTTTTATAATGCATTATTCATAAAGGCTTTAAGTAAAGTGTTACCGAATATCTTTAAAAAAAAAAAATAAAATATGTAGAATATCTTTGCCATCATCTTTGCGCATGTAAAGTTAAATGTATATTATTTAGCAAATCTCCACAATGACTATCAATTTCATAATGTACATTAAAATGTTGTGAAATTCACTTGTAGCATGTAAGACTGATTTTTTTTTTTTTTTTTTTTCATTTATTCAGACAAAATAGTAAGAATTTGATATTCTTTATTTTATATGGTCATCGGTTATAACATGAAAACAATTTTTAACATATCGTTGTTGGCTAGAATTACAATTTTTAATTTCTACAATTGATCATTTTGGTTATAATGAGTTATAACATGAAAATAGAAAATAGTGAAGAATGCTATTATCGGTGCATCAGTACTTTTTATGCATTCTAATTCATCTTCCCTTAACTGCATTCATCAGCCAAACTCCATTGTTTGAGAGGCAAAAACTTGAACTGTATAAAAGACAGAGGAGGAAATAGAGTTTGAAAGAAGCAGACCCTTCATTATTGATTGTGTCATTGGTGTTTGACTCTTGTCTCTTTGGCGATTCTCTGTGTTCCTCTGAGGGTCATGTGTGCTGCACCTCTCTGTCGTCGTAACACATTAGCAAGCTCAGCACTGAATACTCCTTCTCAGACACAAACACATAAACGCTGCTTCATCTATACTCTAAAACCTGACACTGTCCCGTATCTCATCCATAACTCTGAGAAACACGATATGAAGTGTCATACTCACATCACGCAGACCTGTTCGCCAGACGAGAGGAGCCAGTGAGGATCTATACTCTGACACTATGTATGAAGTAAAAACCGCAGACACATTGAGACATTTGAACATAATGACTCACATGGGCACGGAGAGCAAATAGAGACTTTTACTTAATTCACCTGCATAAAGGCCCTAGTAATCCCACATGTCTCCTCTAGAGTTTCAGAAGAGATCGCTCAGATTGCCGTCTAACGATGGCAAGCCCAGCACTGTCAGCTTCTGATGAAGTATGAGAGGGTCATGTAAGCCACGTTAAGCTGTGAAACTCTAAATTTGTTTTGAGTCTAGATGGACTTGGGCTTAATGAGGTGATATCCTGATACACGCAAACACACACACATGCACTTGTGTCCTCGCAAACACGGCATATTAAACACACTCAATCACTGACATTCAAAACCCTTTCCTAAATACATATAATTAGTCCTTTCAGACCTTCTCCGATTGTCCGGTTGTCTCCCTCCTGATGGATTCTAAAGAGAGTGACAGAATTAACAGCAAGATTATTTTTCCAGTTCAGACACCTGTCTTAGCACACTGTGTCTAATAATATGTCACCATTTGGAGACATTAGACACACGCAATGTATCATGCACACACACACACACACACACACACACACGCAGCAGATCCGTGCATTTATGATGCACGCGAGGTTGCCCTGATTTCCTCTCTGCTATGGGAAGATCGGTTTACTTTCTGAATGGTTTATGTCAGTTCGAGCACTTGATGTATAATGAATTTTCACTTGTGTGTGTTTTCTTTTAAAAATATTTTATGGCTGTTTAATATTGAGCATTCAGAGTTCGTCTTTATGACAGAATGAAAGTGGTACAGCGATGATCAAACACTCACTCTTGTTCCAGGTCAGAGTAGAGATGAATATGTGGTATTCTGACTCCTGAGAGAGATTGAACGAGAAAAATAGAGAGACGGAGATAAAGAGAGAGAACAGAACGCAGTAGGGCTGAGGGACCCACATAAACAGTCCAGCCTTTTTCTGTTTTTGTCGCTAATTGTTCACAACATGTCAGAAACTTTATGCTTTCTAAATGTAGAATGACTTGCCTTTGATGTGCAGAAGTATTTCTGAAGCAGCAAGAGACTTATTAATTCCTTGATCATTTCATAATAACATTATTTTTATTAATTTGCATTTTGTTTTCATTATCACCTCAGAAAAACCAAATGTTCTGATTATATTCATACAACAGTTGTTTTTGGTCCTCGAATCTGTTTGGTTGAGAGGAGTGCAATATTCTAGTGACATAACCGAGCTCCAACCATTTGTATCACTCCACTTGCAATATTTCTCACAGCGTGTGTCATGGTGGATGCCCAAATTCACTATAATTGTATAAATAATTCAGTTTTTGTGTCACGGAATGTAGTTTTAAGAGTTTTGAGGCGAGAATGTACTTTGTTTAGACTTAAAATATGCATGGCGGAAGGAAGTAGTTCTGCATAAAAGAGCGTTTTTAAAGCTACTCCTTATGTATTTACACACTCGTGCCATCAAACTATTGTATAAGCACAATATCACACTCGTAGTAGTGCAATATGGCTGTTTATTGCACACTGATTACTCATCTCACAGCCGTGCCAATATACAGCCATATTGCACTGCTACGAGTGTGATATCGCTATATAGATGCTATGAGAATTTGACTTTTCTAATTAATCCTATTCAATACGGCGTTAACTAATATAACATCATTTCCTGTTCAGTGCAGTCTCACTTTTTTATGCATTGGTCAAAACTTTCATACACTTTATCTGGAGTAAAAGAAAACATGCTATATATGCAGTGCCCTCTCTTAAAGTGTCAAAGCAAGAAAAACTTTTCTACTTTTTTTCTGTGTGACCAACTCCATTTCCTGGCCAGGAAGTGCTACTCTCTCTCTTCCTGTAGCATTTCCATGGGGCTTAGTCTGCATGTGAGCTTCTGTTCCGATGTTCCAGTTCCGGGTGTGATGTATAGACCTGTCGATCCAGCACTCAGCCTAAGACGTGCTCACTCCAGGGTTCCTATTTCAGTGTCTTTCCCTGAGCTGCACGACCACTGATATGAGTGCTGTCTTAGGGTGCGGGGCTTGATTCTCTTCCTCATACCCCCATTGAGAGGCTCAGAGTGCAAGGCTACTAGAGTGACAACACAGGTAGAACTGCTGTCTGCTCACACCTGTAATAGGTGAGATCAAGAGTAGTGTATTAGTGTCACTGCTGTCGCCCACAGGATTTGCGCACACACACCTTCACTGAATTTTTACCCACTATTTGAGTGTCTTTCAGAGAAGCTTGTGGGTAAGGCATGTCAGATGTGTGAGGGTGATTGTCATCATGTGTTGAGTTTAATCTCTGAAACTTCTGCACTGTGTGGGTGTTTCACAGTATCACTGTGGCTCAGTCTGAGGTGGGCTTGACAGTCACACCTAAAACTACATTACATGGGTTTTTTTACACAGAGTAAAAAATAAATGTGTACAATACAACATTTATTCATGTAAAGCAAGACATATCCTAAAACCGAATTATAGACTTTGTAATAATATTATGCTTGTGAGTATGCTGTGTTAGTGTTTGTGTGTAGTGGGGACATCCCATAGGCATAGTGGTTTTTATACTGTACAAACTGTATGTGCTATTGCCCTACACCAACCCTACACCTAACCCTACCCCTTACAGGAAACTTTGTGCTATTTCAGATTTTCAATATGCACTCCATTCTGTGTGATTTATAAGCGTTTTGAAAAGTGTAATGTCCTGAAAAGTCATTATACAAATTTATGTCCTCATTTGTCACACACACACACACACACACACACACACACACACACACACACACACACACACACACACACACACACACACACACACACACACACACACACACACTAGTATATATATATATATATATATATATATATATATATATATATATATATATAAATTAAACAGAGATTGTTAGTTCATAATACTTAAGTGCATAATACCATATATTATTATTATTATTATTATTATTATTATTATTATTATTATTATTATTTAAATTTCCATTTTATAGTAATTGTATTAACAGAACATACTTTATTTGAATGCTGTATTTATATGTCAATGAATATCATGCTTTGCTTTTTTCCCCTCTTCAGTATAGCAATTCTAGTCCATGTTTTCATTTAGGTTTTAAAGATGTGGACTTACACTCTTTACATAAATGTGAAGATGTTGGTTCCAATTCATAGGTAAGTGTCCCTTCTGGGCCTGGATGCTGGGAGTCTTGGAGGAGCCTAAGCTCAAGATCATGGCAAGTGCTAATCTTCTTATACTTAAGGTATCAGGTTCCCCTTTGATGTTTCAAAACATGTTGACTCCTATCTCGCCCAAGAAGCCAATCCAGACACAGCCTTGAGGAACATGGTTTCTTTTTTTCTTGCTTGCATTAACCTTCCTGAAGTTGATTAATGTTACACACACACACACACACACACACACACACACACACACACACACAACAAAATCTTTTTTAATTATGAATGTCAGAAGAAATGTCCTTAATTTCTCACCATCATCACTTTAATTAATCAAGAATTTACAATCACATGATTTATTACTTTCTCTTTTTTTTAGATTATCTGAAAGGTGTTGATTTTCTTTTTGCTTTTGACTGAGGGGTTGGATATCATTGTCATCATGATGAAGCCGTCAGCTATGCTCAGTGAGAGGAGTAATTCTCTGGACATCCTTTGGAAGGTGGGCCATAGCCAACAGATAAACGGCTAAGATTACTAATCAATCAGTTTCAAAAATCAATCACACTGATGTAGTTTTTCCCCTGCAAGCTATTAAAAAGGCCCAAATGTCAGGTGGGTGCGAGTGAGATGGGGAAGAAATGTTGGGTGTTGGTTATTCATAAGAGTAAACCAGCTGAGATAATTGACAAGCTCATGTTCTCTAAATCCCTCTTGAATATAAACACATTCAGCACAGAATATTAGTCTACTTCCTGTATAATTACTAAGTACCTGACATGTACACCTAAGTCCTGTCACTAACACTATACTGTAGCCCTCCACACAACGCAATCAAAAACAAATGTCTTCTGCATGACCTGAAGGGGTTCCTCTATAAAGCTTCTTGGATGCTTTATGTGTGAATTTAAGTCGTAATTGTGTGGATCTGTAAGAGGCTATAGACAGGTGTGGAGGCAGGACATGTTTTATCACTTTGACTGTCTCTCAGCATTAGAGGCATTGTGTGGAAAACAGGATATATTTTTTTTTTACTTTAAGACCCACAAAGTATTTGAAATGTGTGTGTGTGTGTTTTTTTTTTTTTTAATCTTGCCTAAGGATAGGAGTGTCTCTGTCAATCTGAATAGAATCAAGGCCGACACAAAACAAAACAAAAGCAAAAAAAAAAAAAAAAAACACATATTGAACAGGTTTTGGCATTTCTAGTTTGGCTTGCCAAACGGTATGATTTGTATGATGGCACTTTCTGTGGTTCAGTATTTAGTGACAAAGGTCATCTCTTCCCAATCTCATGCGCAGGTGTTCACACTACATTTCAACCCATAAATAGTGATTTGTTAAAGCAATACAACTGATCAATACAGCATCAGTATTAGTCATGGGGCATAATTATCTTGCATGCATATCAGTGTTTTATAACAGAACCTAATTAAAAATGCCTGTTAAATTCCAATTTAATTCCATGAATTTGACATGAGTTTCCAAATAGTGATCATGCAGAATTACAATTTGAAGGTGATTGTAAACAAAATTTAAGTTCAAAGAAAATCAAATAGTGTAATGTTTTCATGATAAACGCAAAGGTTTTGAATTTTGGAAAAAAAAAAAAAAAAAAAAAAAAAAAGGTTTGTAGGCCTTAGATATATATGTGTTTTATAATTCAATAAATTCCAATTCAGCTTATTGTGAGGTGTGTTCAATTAATTTAAAATTCCAGCTCATGTACTGAAAGGGAGCAATTATGAAGCAATTATGAATTTTACCCAGTCCTGCTTAGAAAATAACAAATCTAAATGTTTGATATTTGAAAAACTGATGAGTTTTTGCAATATTTGAGCTTCTAGTATTTTAAAACTGCTAAAATAACATATTTGGCTAGAAGTCTTCTTTATTGCTCTGAATTTGTACCACAAGTGTTTAAATGAGCTATCATTAAAATACTGTAAATGCTAGTCCTATCCCTGCATTCAAAATCAGTAAAATGGCATTTAGTTTGGACCCACAAGGGCTTTGCTTTCTCTGCAGTGTCTTCCCTGGGGTCACAGCACAACTGGCAGCGTACATCTTTAAAGCCAGACACTTTGAGCACATTAGCATAGCATTAGCTTGGTAATGACAGATTTACCAAGCTGAGTCACCATGTAGCTACATGACGCTGCTCTCATGTAGAGAGCTAAAGCGCTAGATTATATTCAGAGAAACAAATAGCTCTCCTCCCTGAAGAGCACTTGTCATTATGGAGAGCGGGAAAATAGGTTGGAATTGGAGGGTAATGTCCTGCAGAATGAACTGAAATGGCATAACGTAAACCATCAGAAAAGCCCAGTAATGGTTTGAGGCAAGACTTGAGTGCTCCAGGTTTGATGCTATCTAAAACTTGTGAATAGCATTGGGGGAAGAGTCATGAAGTATAAAAGAGACGTCTGTGTGTGTGAGTGTGTGCATGTGTGTGGTTTTACAATCTAACCACGGTCTCTGTGCAATTGCATTATGTTTCTGTATTTATGTTGCTATCTGCAGTGTGTGTGTGTGTGTGTGTGTGTGTGTATATATATGTGCGTTTTAAAGCAAATCTTTCTGAGAGTGCTGTGCTTTTTAGTGTGTGTTTCTGTGCGTGCGTCTGTGTGTTTCGAGTGATCTTGCTGAGAGCCCTGTGCTGTTGTGGTGTGTGTGTAAACTCTGTGGTCTGGTCTGTTTTCTTACTCCGGTTTCAGAGCGCAGCCTGAAAACGTTCATATTTTTCATGGCAGCTAAGAGAGAACCATAAATTCACAGCATGCGTTAGTATTTTTATCCACTTTACATAATGAAAGTTCCAGAGTATGTGTGTGAGAAAGAAAGAAAGAAAGAGACCGAGAGAAGGGTGGGACGTGAGCTTTGGGTTAGTGTGAAAGGGTGGATGTCGCAAGTAAAACAAAACTAACTCTTGTGGCAATTTAAATGGCTGTAAAAAATTTGGCACTTGAAAGCAGTGTTCGCTTTCACATGAAACTCAATCAAGGTTTAGGCCTGAGTGCTCCCAACCAAAAAAAAAAGGAACAGACTCAGACTTTCAACCACACATTACATGCCTCGTGACAGCTCTTATTGTGTAGTGCTCCTTCGAACAAGGCCGAGATAAACTGTCCCGGCACCGTCACAAAGTCACTGGAGCCAGTCAGTCCAGACACTTCACTAGTGCCACCTGTTGCCACGCTGCTGTGTAACACACACCTGTCCTTCAGGTAACACACACTTGAAGCAGATACCTGAGAGGCAGGGCAGCAGACCCATATGGCCACAGGGTGGTGGGCAAGTCTAAGACTCCCATCGCACACACACTTGAGAGCTTGTGAGTACAGTAGAAGAGAGGTTTAAGGGGGATTATGGTGTTGCCTCTAGCGGGAAGGCTGAACTTTGACTGCCTCAGTAACTGATACTAACTGATCCACCTTTCATCTCTCTGAGTCACTGATAGCCCGACAATTCCTGTTATATAACAGCACAGTCCTTTGTGTGCAAATGAAGGTCTTTTTGTCTGAACATCCCATAAATGTTTGCATGCACCTAAAATTTTCAGTTTCTGTCAGAGTAAAATAATTTTGAAATTCTTTTTTTTTTTTCTTCCCCAAAAGTTGGATTAAAAGACCTACATAATGTGATTGTAGGTTAGCTTGGTCCAGCATGTATAAATGTTAATCAGACTGCATTTGGAATATATATATATATATATATATATATATATATATATATATATATATATATATATAGTGCAGGTAGTTCCACCCCAAATGTATAGTTTATGCTATTGGCTGAGCTTATGTCTGATTACAGTGCCATATTTATTTATTTATTTTTTTTAATTGAGTTTTCTGTTGAGGTTTACACAGCTGTTTGTTTTTTATTAGATACTTTTATTTGTCAAGGATGCATCAAAATTATTAAAAGTAAGACTTTTACAAAGAAACATAACAAAATTACAAAGTTACAAAAAGTATATTCTATTTCTAGTTATTAAAAATCAATGGTGTCCTTTCAAATTTTTCTGTTTTTCCGATCACTTTTGTCAAAATTAAGTATTCAACATTGAAAATAAGAAATGTTTCTTGAGCATCTAATTAGCATATTAGAATGATTTCTGAAGGATCATGTGACACTGAAGGCTGGAGTAATTGCTGAATTACATTTATTACGTCATTTGTATTAATCTATTTACATTCAGAAAATATTCAAATAGAAAACCGTTTTTGCTGCATTTTTGATCAAATAAATGCAGCCTTGGTGAGCATAAGAGAGAAAAAAAAATGTTTTTCAAACTTTTGAATGGTTTATTATTATAGAAATATTTAGATTTAAATGTACATTATACCATTCACATTGTCTTTATCTTGAAGAAAAATTCAGCATTTTGGTTGTTTACTCTTCTGCGTTTGGTTGTATACTGTGCTATGGATCCATGGAGAGAGAAGGAGAGAGAGAGAGAGAGAGAGAGAGAGAGAGAGAGAGAGAGAGAGAGAGAGAGAAAGAAGCTCCTGTGTAGAACGATTTCTGTGGTGGAGGAAAGTGGAACCAAGCCTCTTAAAACATGAAAACATTCCCCCTCAAACCACCATGACTTAAGCGATTAGGCTGCATCCATAGCAAAACACTCCTATTTCCTGAAGATATTTGGGGCGTTTAATTCTTAAACAATATTGCTTGGTGTGCGGTGTCTCTCCCTTTTTTGCAAGTGCTTTTTATTGCTATTCTCATGCTAGTCGCTTGAGTAAAGCAAATGAGTGGTGTAGTGAGGTCCCGACTGAATAGATTTACAATAGCCTCCGTTTAATTATTTCCACAGCCACTTCTGTTATGTCAACACACATTAAAGGCAGGAAATAGAGAGAAGGAGGGCAGGAACATGGATGCTACTCCATGCGAGCGTGGCACGCATGTGCGGCGGTGGCAGACAGTGACATAGGATGGTATGCATATTTCATACACTGCATGCATTTTTTACTGGGTGGATTCTGAGAGTGCCGTGGCTTTGTACTGTGTCTGTCACCGTGGCTTTGGGTGTAAACGAACCACTGCCGTGTACAATTTCACTGCGATGTATGCTAGGAAAGCATTTGTATTCTATCCCACTCTGTGGAGGCTAGTCAGGGGAATCGGCGATAATGAGGTCGCCAATTGAAAAATCGTCCTTTGGTTTCTTTTCAGTCTGTGGTGAACATATACATGGAAAGCCACCATTTGACAGGCAGGCAATGTGTTGTAAAAGGATATTTTCGAAGATTAGGCCAATGGCAGCAGCTCAATACTTGGAAATCTTTTCCCATGGTGCCGCCTAAACGCTAATATTGTGGACAGATTGATACCGCATATGCAAATACAAACACAGACACTCTTTTAAAATATAATATTGATGTGTAATTCAGCTGGGTATTGGCATCATGTTAGGCCTGTCCGCTCTTCTGATTACTGGTGGCAATTTCCTGTAGTAGTGTTCCCAGACTGCGGTAAGATGTCTGATTATACTGTTCACCAACTTTTTTTTTAATATATGCCTTCACCGACGACATAAGAACCAGCAGCAATCAAACATGCAAACGATCAGCAGGCCGATAGTGTTTGGGTTAATGTAGGGGTTGACAGAGATGCAGTGTTTCCAGCACAAGCCTGGAGAGAACCGCATTCACTGTAATGATTGGCAGGCTCCTTAAGCTGGAATTTAACAGCGGGAGGAGGGAGCCGTGGGCACCAGCCGGGTATCCAATGTTGTGTCGTACAATTGCCTAAATTTAAAAGGTTACACTCCCCCTCTCCCTCCGTTCTCAATGGCAAACCTCCTTACCACAGACAATGTCTCCAGAGCGGCTCAGACTGTATCAGTCTGCTGTAATTGTCTGGTTTGTGTCGGAGCTGGTAATGGCGGAGTGCTTCTGTGGTGTGAGGTGTCTCTGCCTTGTTTTCAGCCTTTGAAAAGTTTACACATAAACACAGGGACAGTGGAATTCACTCAAACTTTGACCCGCCCTGCAGACAGAAATCAGTCTGCTTAATGTTAGGACTGGATGGAACTTGAGACTGTTGACATGTCGAAACACAGGTGAGAGTCTCTCTCTCTCTCTCTGTGTGTGTGTGTGTGTGTGTGTGTGTGTGTGTGTATGAAATGAGATTGTTGCCTTGTGAAAACTCTCTGATGTTCCTCTCATTATTATGACTGGGTGAAAATATTAATTCTCTTTTTAAATGAGAAAAGTAGTCAATTTAATGAACAAATTACTCTTATTGGCCAGTTCATTCAGGACTCTAAAACGCTAAAGGTACCATTTGAATCGCCCTGATGTTTTTGAGAATCACAGCCTAAAACAGATAATAAATCGGCATCAAGTTATGATTACTTTCAGTAATGGAATATATATATATTTATTTATTTATTTTATTTATTCTTATGTTAGAAGGCTATATTAAATGAGAGATAATTTCTTTTACTTTTTACATTTCTTTTAGAAAATCAAATGAAATTTAAGCAAAATTCAGAATCAGAATCAAATAAGGAAATATCTGTCAATTATATCCCTAATCATCATGAAAGAGTTCACACATTTATAAATGACATGTTTTCAGCATATTTCAGTGTGTTGAGATCACCAACAAGACCCCATAAGGGCTTTTGCTACATACTGTACAAACAGATATTGAGTTGTGCAGGAATAATGTAAATTCATCCATGTTGATAGCAAAGAATAAAACATTTCCACACTTTTAGAAAGCTGCATTGTAAACAAACTTCTGTTATGCCCCTCACAGCGATGGGAAGCAGCAGGAGTCTGTTACTATAGTGCAAAGTGAATTTCTGAAAGGGCTACAACTCTGATCCAGGCAACATAAAAGTGATGGGAATAACCAGCAGGTCATGACCTGAGTGTGAGTTTACTAATGAAGCTAGTAAGCTGAAACTAATCTCTCTCTCTCTTTCTCTTTCTCTGATGTGTTCTTTATTGATTACACAGCATTGCCTGCTAATAGGTCCCCCAGCAGCCGTGTCTATAGGTACTTTGATAAAAACTGCCAGAGAGAGAATGAGAGAAAGAGAGAGACACACATATCACAGTAATGAAATGTTAATCCATGTTAATATAACTACAGTGGCATATTCAAATGCCGCCATTTCCCCCGCAACCATTTTAAATTATTACTGAAGAACAAACAAAGTTATGAGTATAATCTGTGAACACGGCTCACATATCATGGCCTTGTATTTCCAAAACAGTTGAAGTAGTTTGCGCCTTTTCTTCAGAAATGTCACTCTCTCTTATCCTCTTCTTCATCTGTGTAAGAGTCTAGTCGGATTGGGAGGGAACATAGAGGTGTCATTCTTGTTGTGTCTGTCAAAATCTCACTCAGTGAAACGCTCAAAACATGCAGCAGATGTGAAAAGAGTGTGTGATGTAAAGGAATTTTCCAGAGGGCTTCCCTGTTCAGGCCTATCTCCTCTGAAGCCACATCATCCTGAAGACATCCGTGCTGGCTTCATTGAATATTAATTATTCTGACAGCCAAGCTTATTAATCATGCTTTAAGCTGTATAGCCTTAGAAAACAACACAAAAGATGTCTTCACAGTCTTACCAGGTGGCTTGTAGCGTCTTTTAGATCAGTGTGCATGTTTTTAAAGCCAAAACAATATGGCTTTTTTTAACACTGCTTTGTTGTTGCAAACTTTTGTCGTTTTAAATCTGCGTACTGTGGGTGGGAGTGCTAGGATGATTTCCCATGATTACAAAATTTACCTACAACAATATTGCATATTTTATTTTTATGCTGTGCCTATATATATATATATATATAATATATATATATATATATATATATATACTGTATATAAACTTATTGCAGTGTTACCATGAGAGATTGCAATGATATTGGAAAAGCTCTTGAATGCACATCTCTGCACATGTTGTTTCTTGAAGGATGCCCTTGGGGAGACACCAAGAGTCAGACAGATTTGAACATTGCCTGCATTAAAAAACAAACTGTCTCACAGTATGTGAGACAGACACCCAGACAATCCCAGTGTGTGTGGCCTTTGTAAACACTGCCTGTGTTTACATGAACTGCAAAACCCTGACTACTATCTTTTTTTTTTTTTTTTTTTTTTTTTTTTTTAGGAATATGAAAATATGCTGAGATGCTTTCATGGGTTGTCATTCATATTCTGTGTACTTGCAGTGACCGCAAAAGTGTTTGGACACACATACTCTCCATATGCGTATTACACACTATACATATTATGACACATTATGTTCAGGGATTTACCCCCACAAGGTCTGAACATAAGACAGGTTATATATTATTAATTTATGCTTGTTTCAAAACATCTTTCAATTTAATGTCAGTTTAATCATACATGGCAAATTCTACTTTCTCTTCTATTATTCTGCATCTGTCTACTATAGTTAACACCATGCATTAAAGGATATTTGTTCATTGGGCCTAAATGTCCTTTCAGTACTTAAGACTATTTGTTAGAATAATTACAAAAAAAGATGCCACTTTGATTTAAATATTTGAATGAAAGTTTCATGCAATATCATATACACTTTGTGTATATGAGCTGTATGTATCATTTATTGCAGTACTTTACTTTCCAACAATTGTGTGCAGTAATGGTTAATTGTATTTACTTTGCTTCCCTGTAAATTGCTATTGGCTTACATTACACCCCTTAATGCATGGAATCTATAGTTGTTAGATTCTAGTTATTATTCCTTTTTGATTGAATAAATTCTGCAACAAAGGGTTAAAATGAGTGTACAGCCTGTCCTCTGTCTCTTGCTCTATACCCTTCTCTAATGTAGGTGACATTATAAAGCTCCTTCAGGGAAGGGCAACGACTCCTGTATCCGATCGATGACCAGTGACTTACAAATCATATGTATTGATCATCATAATCATTGTTAAGAATATAGGGCAGACACTAAAATCATATGCTCTTAGTCTTAATAGCCCACATCAAAGCAATTACGCACCCAAACTAAGGCAGACTCACCATATGCATATTACACAGCCTAATACATGTTCAGTGATTTACTCCCACAATCTGGCCCATAAATCAGCCAAAACCTGTCCAGTATTGAGCTGTTCAAGTCATAGGGTTTGTGCGCATGTGTTATGAAGGAGATCTTCATAGGCTCTGAGCCCTCTTAGTGCATGGCATGTATGGGTTTTTTATATGTGTGTGTCAATACTTGTGATGTATAAACTAATGTCAGGCAGAAACACTAATGAACGAGCTACATTTTGGGCTGAGTCAGTCTACAGGTCAAGGACAGGGGAGATATGTCATTATTCCTAGAAGTAATGGATTGTGTGTGTGTGTGTGTGTGTGTGTGTGTGTGTGTGTGTGTGTGTGTGTGTGTGTGTGTGTGTGTGTGTGTGTGTTTGGGGTTTTAATCTTCTCTAAATTAAGCAAGAATTGAATAGCTATTACGCTTAATATTTATAGCGTCAAATATTTCTTACCAATGTGCAAGAAAATGTATGTTTATAGCTCAATATATAAGTCAATAAAAGGTAGTAGTTTAAAATCTCGAATCTACATTTCACATCCTGTTTTTCAGCAGAGAATCGGTCCCTTGTAGGATAGCTATATTTTGTATTAGATGCTGTAGTGAGTTTTGGCACAGTTACAGCTGAAGAGACGCACAGCATTAAAAAAAAATACTGCTCATATTCTCACTGTTTGGAAAATTGAAATGGATTGTCAAGCAAAACGCTTGTTTAAAAAGATCATTTTTAACGCTATATCTCAGTCTGATGATTCAATCTTTAATAGGCACCCTCCTTTAGTCAGATTAGGATGTTTATTAACAATTCATTTGAGTTGTCTGCTTATTTGGATTCCCCTGATTAGGTTTCTGTCAGTATGTGAATAAAAGTAAAAGAATGAAAGCAATATCAGTCTGTGCTAAGTAAATCTTAATGTTTTCTCTTTCTTCTTCCTAACTTTCTCTCTCATTCTTGACAAATGCACTTTATATCCACCATCACTGTGAATGAGGTTATCATGATCACAATCCTCTGCCCATCTTTCTCTGTAGCAAGTGTCAGTATAAAAGAACCAGACTCTGGAGCAAATTCATATTTGAAAAGCTGTAAGCGCTAACATTTAACACTGAATGCAACAGTCTGTAAAGTCAGGTCAATCTAGATTAGATTGACAGAGAAGCTGTTTCAGTAAAACCATCACATAGTTGCCAGTTTGACAGATTGATGACACCGATTTTGGAAAAAAGTACATGTCATAACCTGTGTCTTGCGACTCTTTTATTGTTGAGCTTATTTAGTATCATATTTTACACTTATGTAGTAGTTACATACTCCATCCATACATATTGCTTCTGTGATTGCCTTTGCTGTTTGATGCTGAGTGCTTTGGCATATTTAAACCACCAATCTAATTAGTTTTATTTGTAGAAATAGAGGGAGGGAAAGAATGAGACAAAAAAAAGAAGGACCGGTGGGGAGAAATACGTGCCAGTGCATTCTTGCCTTTCCTTGGCTGAAAGCAAATAGTCTTTATTTCTAAATCAAAAAGCTTTACGGTAAAGCGTAGTAATTTTGGCAAATAATTCACCATTTTTTTTTTAATTAAATAAAATTTTTACATGTTTAATTCTGAAAAATTGTAAAGTGTCTTTGAGCTTTAGTTAATTATTATTTAGTAGTAGTATAGTAGTAATAATAATAATAACTTTTCCAAACACTTTTTCAGATTAATACAAATATTATTATTATTATTATACTAGGCACCGATTTGTGCAAGAGCTGACAGAGGGGAGCATAGGAAGGGTGAAGGGATTATTTAACGAATATGCAGAAATGCTTTTGACCCCATGGCGACCGCTTACATACCCCCCCAAAGAT
The DNA here is from genome assembly GCA_036784905.1 of Acrossocheilus fasciatus. Lineage (NCBI taxonomy): Eukaryota > Metazoa > Chordata > Actinopteri > Cypriniformes > Cyprinidae > Acrossocheilus > Acrossocheilus fasciatus. The sequence goes on from CM071944.1 coordinate 20,385,528, forward strand.
CATTAATCATTGTTGGGATTCAGAATGGCTGCTTAAATGAATAAACTAGTGGAATATTTCTAATAATATCCCCTTATATTTCACAAAATGAAAAATTGTGTTTTGTTTGTTTTGGGTGTTTATTTTGTTACTTTTGTTAACTTCAATTTAGTATTGTGGGTTTTTTTTTTTTTTTTTTTGGAGATGGTTGGCAGAAAAAAGAGTGAGGGTGAAGAGAGAGAAAAAGAAAGAGAGGGGTGGATATCTGATTACTTCTGTCTTTTCCCACACACTGATCAGAGACTGAAAGTTGAGAGCTTGTGTCCCTCAAAGCAAGGAGTTCACTCCTGTTTCCAGTTTAACCTCCTATTAAACTGTCCTTTGTCTTGCTTCTCCACTGGCGCAGGCTCAGTTCCACACACTGACCTGGGGTCAGATAGGTTAAGGGGGGTAAAAACTATAGTCCCACTGCCCATCCATGAATGAAGACAGATTTATGCAATGTGCTATCAGAAAAGAAGTATATACTACCACTGTTTGATGATCAGTGGAGCAATAAATTCATTTATCATCATTTTATGCCTCATCAAACAAGTTGCCAACCCCTCCATGGGAGTAGCAGAATTTTGCTTGTGAAAAAGTGTTCATTTTAGTTGGGGCTAGGTAAGTGCTTTTTGATTGCCTTCTCCAACAATGCTTCCCCTGACAAGCTAATAAATCAGATCCAGACAAAATCTGAAGTGCTGCTCTAAGGGTGAGCAACAACATCAACTTCAGCTCACACACACAAAACATTCAGAAATGTTCAGTAATTTGCAAACATAGTGTTGTTTCTTTATTCTTTATAGGCATGGCTCAGTCAAAAATGAATATTTTGTGGTTAATTCACCCTCATGTCATTTCAAACATGACTTTCTTTTCTTCTGTGGAACATAAAGGAGATATTTTGGAAACTGTTTATTCAATGAAGTTGAGTGTGGTCCAGAACAGCAGGAGACCCCACTGACTGTCATTGTATGGATGATGAAAAAAAAAAAAAATCATCGTGATTTTAATTTTTAGGTAAACTATCCCATTTATCAAAACCTAGAATGCGAATCCTTGTTAGCCTGAAAAGAAAATGTACCTTAAAAGCACTGTTTTTGTTTTGTGACCGTCATTGCCAGGGCTCACCTGAATGGTAATCAGACTGAAATGAGCTTGTGTTGAAATCTCTCCTGTGTTCTGTAGCACAATGTTGTACTGTGGCCCCTTTGCTCTGTGTTTGGCAGACAGGTGAAATCATGCCACGCTACACCTATCTTGCCCAGATGGCTCAGGCATTCTCAGCCAGAGAATTACTTCTCAGACTGGAAATGGCGCCTTCATCGAAAATGAGGTCAATCGATTATTTGAGCCTGGGCTGAGGCTTGCTCCCTTTGCTGCAGTGTAACAGGTATTAATATATTTGGCAGGGTCCTGTCTGGGGGGGGGGGGGGGGGGGGGGGTCTTGGGGGGGGCAGCATGCAGACGAGCCCCAGCACGGGAGGTTGAAGGGAGGCCACAGTTGGCATTTTATCAGTTGAAAAAGCCTCGCTGATGAGATTTCCTATTCCGCTTGGCTGTAAAGCACACTCCTAATCAGAGAGCTAGCCAACACTCTCTCAGTTGGCGCGCAACCAAAATACTCAGTTTAGAAGGTGGTTAGCAAACGAATGGAAAAGAACAAAGATACTCGGTTGTCAGTAAGACAGAAAGCCACTGACACGTCCACCTATTTTTAACATAAGAAAGTGTGCGGCCATTTGTAACATGTCTTCCCGTGTCCTCCGCTTTGAGTTATTTTATCTATACAAGAACAGTCTGTTATGCTGCTTGATATTGGTATTTCTTATATTATTTATTTTTGTAGTGTAAAACATTCTTATAGGTGTTTACTTATGAGGGCTGATGAATCAGAAGTCTCGCACATTCCCAGTAAATAGCTTAAAATAAATAAAATAAGGTAGAAACTGTAGAGAGAGTGGGCAGACAAAAAAAACAAGACCTTATCTTTTAAATTTCCTATATATAGTTCACCCAAAAATGAAATTCTCATGTCATTCCAAACATAATTAGTTTTTTTTAGTATGTCATAATAAAGTCAAGGGGGTCCCCACCAACTTTCATTATATGGACCAAAAGAAAAAAAAACTAAATCTAAACATTCTTCAAAATGTCTTATTTTGCATATTGCAGAAAAAAAAAAATGGTTATATGATTTTGAACAGTGTTGAGTAAATTGCAATAGAACATTTTGTGGAGGATCTGTCCCTTTAAGAAATCATTTCATGAAAATGTATTACACTTTTCATGATCTGTTCTGTGAATGAATTTTTGAAACACTTGTATTTGGGCTTGCCGGAGGGATTTTAATGCCATTTTTGTTTTTTTTTGTGTCCTGACATTTGTTAATTGCTGGTTGTACATCATCAGCAAGTGTCTTCTCTTAATTGGCGTGCGTGGGGGTTCAACACCCTGTGAAGTGCCTGAAAGAAAACAGTCACAGGGCAGTGCAGTGCTGTCTCCTCCTCATTTAGTGTGTGAATGTGTACAGTAGGTCCAGGCACACAGTGTTGTGACTAAGTAAAGCGTGTCTCAACTCCTTCTCATTAATGTTGCCTAAACACACACACACACACACACACACACACACACACACACACACACACACACACACACACACACATAGAGACACACTGCTGTCTTCACATAGCTCAAAATAACCCCAGTAAAGCAGCAGCCATTTATCTGTATCTGGGGAACTGATCCAATTACAGAGCTTACATTTGCATCCATCAGCCTGAGAGGGGGAAAATTCTCTGTGAAAAACTGGTCAGCTTCTTTCACCCAAAAAAAAAAAAAAAAAAAAAAAAAGAAGATGATTGCCCCTCATTCTCCTGCATAACTTCCATCATCAGGCTTGGCTTTCTTCCCCAGGTGGGCTGCAGATAATGGCCGCTTACTCCTGCTATCTCACAGAGCAGCGCATCAGAACAGCCATTAGGCTAAATATCAGTGTCATAATGTGGAACAGATGTCTAGAAGAAAGGGATCATTTAAAAAGGCCAAATGTAAATAAACAGGCAGCTTGTAGACCTCCCTTCATCCCCTCTTTCCTCCGCCCCCCTCTCCTCTCCCCCCGTTCTCGTGGACCCTGTGTAGTGCCCAAAAGAAAACAGTTCATCAATCTTAATCTGAACCATTAAGAATGTAATAATACTAGCTGCTTATCTAGGCAAAGTGGTGCTGTGGGACTCTTAGGACTTGAGCCTAATGTGTTGAAAACTGTCCCTGTTTTCTTTCCTTGCAGTGAAAAAAAGTGTTTATATCTGCATTAAAACAAAATGTTTCCATCCTTGTGTAGCTTCGCCTTTCGATGGGGCTGATATTTCATATTACGTGTGCTTACCATTGATAGTAGTGACAGGGTATGTAAAACAGAGAAAACATAATAATTAAACAATTATTGTGAAAGTGCATGTCATATGTACAATGCTAAAGTTTGTTTTCAAAGTTTTTAGTAAAGTTTTTTTTTTTTATGTCAAATGCTATATCACAGAAAATGAATGGATTGTCCATATATATTTTCTGAATGTTGTTGTTATTATGCACATTAAATAATAAATACACATTAAATATGTTTTGGTTTTTGTTATACTGATTGATATAAATGTAAATTTAATTTGGTAATGTAATAGTTTAGTTGGACAGGCAAAGGAAAGGTAACACCCAGTCTCTGGAGTTGTCTTAAATTTGATACGTGGTTTAATCTAAAATATTACACACACACACACACACACACACACACACACACACACACACACACACACACACACACACACACACACACACACGTTGGTATTTGTGGTTTACGGGGACTCTCCATAGGCGTAATGGTTTTTATACTGTACAAACTGTATGTGTTATTGCCCTACACCAACCCTACACCTAATCCTACCCCTTACAGGAAACTTTGTGCATTTTTAGATTTTCAAAAAAAAAAAAATAGTATGGTTTTTTTAAGACTTCTGAATTACGGGGACATAGGCAGTGTCCTCATAAACCATATATATATCTGTGTGTGTGTGTGTGTGTGTGTGTGTGTGTGTGAGAGAGAGAGAGCCTATGTGTGAGATTGCGCACCAATGTTTTATGAAGACACAAATTTGTATAGGCTACATAACATGGAGTATGACACTGCTTGTTTTCCTGTAATTCAAAAAGTGTAATAACATACTAAATGGTGTTTATTTTTTTATTTTATTATTATTTTAAATGCAGAAAATTTCCTGTGAGGGAAAGTTTATGGGTAGGGTTGGTGTTTGTACAGTAGGAAAACCATTACACCTATGGAGAGTCCCCTTAAACCGCAATATAGGCTACCAACATGTGTATCTGTGTGTAAGTTCTTATGAGTGAAGTTTTTAAGTTAATGTGTTTTATTTCATTAAATCCACCAATGACAATTCTGCTCATATTATTACATTTTAGCTTTAAAAGAGCGCAGATTAAAAAAAAAAAAAAAAAAAAAAAAAGACAAACTTTTATTTTTATTGTCTCTTGTGAATTAACTATTTATAATTATATATATATATATATATATATATATATATATATATATATATATATATTATATAGAACTATTATTTATTTATTTATTTATTTATTATTTCCATAATAGTTGTCAAAAACGCGCTCGGGTGATTATTCTTCGTTAACCATTTTTTTTTTTTTTTTTAAGGAGGTTTCACTTAAAACATCAGAAAGCTGAAAATGACACGTGTAATCTCTCCCCAGAGAGCCGCACGCGGGCAATAGGAAAACAGTGGGTGAAGTCTAGGCTAAAGTGGGGGTAAATAGCAGTAAATCACAGCCTGTCACTTCATCTGGCTCAACTTACAATGTACGTCTGCCTATCTAAAATATTCCTTTAACGCGAACGATTTATAAGTGTCGAATGGGCCGTGACTTTGCCGAAAAGCCTCTCTTTACCTCTCCTTCCCCCCTCGTCTGCTTGCCGTTGGAGCCCTCGAAATGATATACGTCAGAACAGCCCTGACAGGAGCTCGATTTTTGGGGGAGAAAATGGGCTAATTTGTGAAAATTACGCCCCATGGCCGCGTCACACTCTTCGCCCCGGAGTGAAGAGAGAGTACGAGAGAAACAGCTGGTGTGAATTTTTAGCACCCATAATTAATTAAGAGGTTCCTCAGTGGGATTGGATGATTAAATAAAAGGGAGGAGGTATTCCCAGCATGCCATACTGAAGAGGCCACTCCACTTCAGTTTCTTTATCGAGGGTGAGGACGATGTTTAGAAGAAGAAAAAATATATATATATATTCACGCACCATCAGTTTTTGCGATTATTTCTGTCTTTATGTCAGCTTTTCTTTCGACCAAGGTCCCCTCAAGCGGTTTTCTATTCTCTCTATTTTTCTAAACTAACTAGCCCTAATCAACCGACACATTGTTCACTTCAAGGAGAGACAGAGAGGGAAGAAAAGCATGTCTGAATTTGGCCACATTTGCTCTGCTGCCTCGCACAGATGTCTCAGCGCATATTATAAGCAGGTCAAATAAATGGGTGTCCTTTTACACATTCGAGCTGAATTTGATTCGACTCAGCTGGAGTAGTGTTAGTGTGGAGGGATCAAGTAGTAGTTAGCTGTTATCAGGTGGACTGTCGATATTATGCAGAAATCCGATTTGGAACACTTGGTCCGGTACATTTTAACGGTGATTTAGAGATTATTTTTATCAACAGGTTCTGATTACCCCATAGAATTAACCTGCTTTTCTGGAGAGGCCCAATCGCTCACTGCTCGATTACGTGGCAGGTGTAATTTTACGCGTGAATGTTTTAAGATCAAATTGTCTGTTTTAAACTCATATTTATCATTATGTATTAAGCAGAGATGCAACAGAATCTTGTTCATAAAAATGTTAATTTGGTGTTTGGTTTTGTGAGGTTGTAGACCGTGGAAATGCTGTTGCTGCATGATATATGCAAACACGTTTAGGAAATATACCCAGAGGATATTTACTATACACTGAATTCTGGAGGATCAGTTCTGCATTTTTTCCCTACAAATTTACTGACAATTCCTGTAATATTCAGAAATGCAGCCAATAAAGAGGAAAGGGGTTTTGTTTAAGAGTTATGGGTGCGTGCATTATGAGTGCGCGGCTTTCTAAAATGCTTGCTGAGACATATATAGCTATTTTTTAAATGTGTATATTTATATGTACAGTTTTATTAAGTTATTTCCAATCCCGTTATATTTCCCAATTAATGTAAATGTGCCCAAAACTCATTAATTTGCTGGGTTGTTTTCGTCTCACTTTCTCCTCCATTTATTCTGATTTGTGTTTGTCCAGTTTCTCAGAGAATAAGATTTTATTTTTATTTTTTTTCCTTGCTGCGTGAATAAGCTAATGAAAGCAAATAGTTGCAAGGGGCCTGTCGACACTCGCTTTCTCAATGTAGCCTATTTTTGAACAGCTCGGGAATCATTGCAGTAAACGCTATTTTAATTTCGTCGGAGTAATTTCGTTATAATTTCGTTTTCCCCTATCCTCGTTCGATATAACCTACTGTTCAGAAACTAAGGTGAAATTAATCCAAATGTATAACCAAAGAATAATATTTTTTTTTTTAGAGTTTACATCGCAGCCCCTCCTAATATTATTAAGGAAAATTGTAAATGAAGTTGTTTCTGGTAACACTGGTCTTTTGTATGCTGCTCTTTTCCTTTTACTTATTATAGAGCTGCGGTAAAGTTTCTTCGCAGAACAGCAAATTTACATTTTAAAATCTTATTTCAGCATATACTTTCTTTATTTGGCCTATCAGTTAGATTCGTCTCAGTCTCTCTTTTTTTACACGTGGGAACTGTCTTGCTCTCACTTGACATGCACACACAGTGACTGTGGATCTCTTACGAACAATGAGACTGAGACCCATTCAACTGGAAGAGAGAGAGAGAGAGAGAGAGAGAGAGAGAGAGAGAGACGCGGGAAAAAAAGTTGAACAAAGTCGTGTGGGATCATTACGGAGTTCGTGCGGTTATTCATTCTTACAAAAGCGCGGACCGGCAGACCCGAATCTAAAAGCTTACTGGATTAATACATTGTGTCACGCTGAAGATAATTGAAGCCTGTGTTTAAAAAAGGCTAGGGTATGCGCGATTTTAATATATGGCTGCAGACTAAAACTATTACCGACAATAGATTGAATGACAATATCCCATTTGCCTTTCGTTATAATAATATATAGGCTACCCTTAACACAGCAAATTAAAATAGACAATCACTGATTTAAATCACATGTTAGTGATTGAACTTTGAAAATTTCTGAAACTTAAATATAGGCTAGGTTTTATTTTTGCATTATAGCCATGCAATTTTATTTGAAGTTCACACCACCTTTACAGAGTACATTAGGCATCTTCAGTGTGTTCAAAAGGCTCACCCTATTGTGTCTATAGGCGTAGAAATCAGCTTTTACACAATCCCCGCCTACCAGTTGAAATATTCAATTGATTTCTATCATGCGTAAAATGAGATCGTAAATTATTATCGATATTTCAATATTTAATCCTGGCATATCAGCATTAGAAGAGAGGATATTTTCTAAAAAAAAAAATATATATATATAACATTTCAGGCGAATGAATGTTTATTAGATTAATTCGGGAGGAAAATGTAACCAACTGTCTTCGAGAATATAAATAGCTGCTTTTTAAACTTCTAGAAGGGCTTATGCACACACGGGGCATTGCATCGAATGCTCCAACTCCTAGAGGGATCAGCAAAGAAAAACATAATTATGCTATTTAGCCGGCTGATGTGGTGCAGCGGCAGCTCCATCCCACTCCGAGAGATTAAATATAGCTGCCCCCCTCACCCGCTCTGCTGCCGGAGAAGGACATTAGAGCCAGGGGAATTAAATGAAACCCAGGGGACTTTTCAACTGGAGTGTGCAAAGTAAACTATGGAGATTAATGACACGACCTCCGACTGAATCGAGTCGCTTCCCGTCCTCACGTCTGATATTATTATTATTATTATTATTATTATTATTATTATTATTATTATTATTATTATTATTATTATTCATTTCTGGTTATAATTCAATGCAAACGATGCATTATTTTTTTTGATGAAATGCTGAAAATATCAGTCCTATATATAGGATGTGCTAAAAAATCTAATTGTCCGTGTCCATTTTAAGTAGGCCATACTTCGATACTGAAAGGCAATTTTATTAATGATATTAATATTGAATAATAATTATAATTATATTTAATGGAACCATGTTAAATGATACAAATGATTTGCAACGAACGACAAATTAAATAAGTTTTAACAATTATTATTATTATTATTATTATTTATTATGTTCCAAAGAGTTGTATAATTTATAGATTTGTTGTGTTGTAATTTGGAGACTGAAATAGCTTAAAATGTAACTAAATCAATTGAAATCTTTGTTTATTATTAATCTTAATTGCAGTCTCTGCGTGGGAATTTGTATCTTGGTAACTCTTTCTGTAATTGCTAAAGCACATAAACATTTTTTAACCTTATTTATTATGTTACTCCAGGTTATCTGCGCCTCTTGAAAAAGGTTCACTCAGTCTCCTAAAGAGTCAGGCCTCGAAATTAAGAGCAAGTGTGACACCTACCTGCGGGTGAGGGTAGAGGTGCAGGACAGTACTAAGGGACAGGCCATGCCAGGGGGACATTTGCTTGTCACGGCACCTTGGCTACACTCTTAAAAGCCATCAGCGTCTATAATCCAAAGCACCATTAAGCCTATCCTACCATTTAATGATATAACAGAGCAGTATGCTCCCAGACCCACTCCGCATCGCCGCGCGCCTCTAACCACTTTGCCACGCCTAGGAAATAGTAATGAGGTCTAAATTTGGCATAAAATCGAACTCATTACTGGAGTTCGCCACCTGATTGCTTTGCATATAACACGACGCGGTTGGAATGTAATTGGGTTAAATGACTGCTCGACACTTTTGCCGGTGTTGTCATATCAATATTCATCCGTCGAGGCATCTCTCTGTTTGCAAAAGAGAGATGAGCATTGCCCCGACCGAATGCTATCGGGAAAAACTTGGGTAAAAACTTAACAGCAACCGACAAATAAAGAGCCCCGTCTTCATATAGCTTTTCCCAAACCGCCTGAGTTTCCAAATGTGCCGCCCTCGCTTGTTTTTTTTTTTTTTTTTTTTTAGGGGTAAATCCTTAAAACAGTATGTTCATGCTAATTCCAAGTATTATCACACTGCTTTACTCGGCATCTCAGCATTTAGCAATAACAGCCTATCTGTCCGGTCATGATGTCACGTATCCGCAAATAAATAATATCGCTTTAAATTGTGCAGCTGTCAACATGCATGCAAACTCCAAAATCAATCGCTGCACACATTTTCTTTTCCATAATTTACTTCAAAGATAGTGTATTGTCCATTTTAAATACAAAATGCTACATTAAATATACATATTAGTCTTTAATACAAATAGACTCAGGCGGCTGCAGCGTTTAAGACAATTCTTAGAAGTTACATCCTCTTGATTAACCATTCAGAAACTAAGATTTTGAGGATAAGCATTTACTCAGAAAATAATTGTCCTCGGATTTTTTTTTCTCTTTTAAATCAGAATGCGTCTTCTTTTGCTTCTTCTTTAAGCAACCACAAATAATAAATAAATGTCCGTGTGATTGGCGATGAATCCGGTATTAAATGTTTGACATACCTTTCTTTAGCTCATAAGGTGAGTCTTTACAAAGATCTACCTGTGTTTGGCTTCTTACTTTGCTCTCTCTTACCAGAGCCTCGGCTCTGTTTAAAACAGTCTGGCTTAATCCATTGAAATGTGCCGTGGAGCTGGTGTTGGTGCCGTGGCTACTGTGGAGGTGTCCGAAAGTGCTATAGTTCGTGTAGCCCGGGTAAAAAGGGGACGTGTAGTAAATAGGCCGAGAAAGGACAGTGTTATTAGGGAGAGGGCACTGAGGGGAGGACCGGGTCGGCGAGGCAGCGCTGGCTATGACTGTGCTTTGACCCAGCCCCGCGGCCTGTGGAGCCTCACTGCTCCCTTTGCACCTGTCCGAGGACGTGGCGATCTCGGCTAGAGACCAGAGTTTGGGTTTGGGCGCCGAAGGGGGAGAATGAATAACAGACGTTGCGTTGCTGTTCCCCGTGCTCACGGCGTGGCCCGGTTCTGAGGGCTTTTCTTGCGTAATGAGATCATTCCCTCTCTGTAGGACGGAGGGAGAAGAGGTGGTGGGTTTTGCTTGCTCGGCGAGCAAATCCGTCCTCTCCTCTGTGTCTTTTAATTCCGAGTCTGTCAAAGGTGGATCAAGATCTTTAGCATGAGACTCGTCTTTAAACCTGTCGCATGGTAGCTCCCCTGGGTTGATGAGTTTATGATCTGAAAGTGAAAAAAGAAAGAAAGGGAAAAAAAAAAAGATTTTATAAAACAAAATTTGTTGACAATAAGATAATATATATATATATATATATATATATATATATATATATATATATATATATATATTTTTTAGAAAGAGATAAATATTGCATGCACGTTTTAAATTGTTGTGTATGCTTAGTTTCACATTTAAAAAAAAAAACATTAAATGTATTTCTGTGCAATGTAAAAGTCATTTAACATTTATTAGTATTGTTATCAATAATAATAATAATAATAATAATAATAATAATAATAATAAAATATGGCTGGTGTTATTACAGCTCTAAATGAGATGCCGTGCGCCAGCTGTGTCCTTATTATGCAGCTCGAGATAAATGAAGTGCAAAACACCATACGTCACCAGCAATTCTCAGTCCATAAGAAGTCAAATTAGAGGAGTTCAAGGTGATTATTATTTAAAGCAATTCTCCCATTATAAATAATATACCACCATTAACCAGCAATCAATTTTGCGCCCGGAGTGGAAACGACTGCGATGAAAAATTGATGATTTTTCCACAGACCTGCCTCTGTGTCTGTGGAGTCTCCCTTGTCCGTGGGCTTGTTTGGCTCGTCGTCGTCATTTTTCTCGAGATCAATGTTTTCGTCCTCCTCCTCGTCTTCGCTCCGGTTCCGTGGGGTCCAGGTCATCTTGTTCTCCTTCTTTAGCCTCCTCCTGGCGTTGGCGAACCAGGTGGACACTTGAGTGAGGGTCATTTTCGTGATGATGGCCAGCATGATCTTCTCGCCTTTGGTGGGGTACGGGTTTTTCCGGTGCTCGTTAAGCCAAGCTTTCAAAGTGGCTGTGGCGTCCCGGGTAGCATTCTTGCGGTAAGCTGGGTCTCCATACGGGTACGAGCCCAAGGGAGCAGCGTAAGGATGATACCCTATAGATCCGGCCATGCCTGTCGTGTGGTCATACGGCGAGCTCTGCAAGGAGCCAAACCAATGGTTTTATTAGCAAAAGATCACTTTATGGACACCTGCGCACAATGCAGGATCGGTTACAGATCACTTAAGCAAACACACCATAAACAAACACACTTTTGCGCACACACATGCATGCCACATGTAGGCTACACACTTTAAATCTAATTAATCAAAACAGTAAAGCGCAAGGCCGTGGGGCTACGTATTCTATCATTTAAATTTTGTCAGTTGCCTCATTCCCCTCAGCAAGAATTATTGTGAAATCCAATTTCACAACTTTCCATCCAAAATCCCTCCTCTTTGTTAACGATCATAAATATCCCTTCGACAGCTAAACTGACTTTTGACAATGTTTATTTTCAGATTAGCCAGCTAATTAGAAGTTGCAGCTTTATGTGGGGTCATCTGACAGTGTGTTGAACACGCATTGACCAACACTGGCCTACATGCACACAGTTCACATTTAAATAGCCGGTAGGACTTGTTTCCTTTAAGTAGCCCATTTGACTAAATACATGGTTAAAGACAAATGGGGAACGACTGATAATTTATTCGTTTTGATATCGGGGATATTGCTCGCTTGCAGCCCACAGAACCGAGGAAGTCGTATTGCCACAAATGATAACAAAAATAATTATGTAGGCTATATATATAGGCCTATTTAATTCAGTAAATACGCGAAATCGTGTTTGTGTGTTTTTCCTTTTTGCATTTCTAGAATTCGAAGTGATCTGCTTTATTTACTGTGTGGAGAAAATTATCAAATGCCTTTTTGTTGTAATGTCTGTTTGAGAGCATCTTTTTTTTTTTTTTTTTGGTTATTTAAAAAATTTGTACTGCGATATATTTTATTGAAAGTGTCATGAAACCCAGCCAAATTCCGCGAATGCATATTTGATTGATAAAACCGCAGATGTTGCGCAAATGTTTACTGTGTGTTTCAGTTTTGCAACACAACATGCGTTATAACAAAGCGTAAATATAATTATCTGGCAACTTCTAAAAGTAGGAAAATAAGACAGTGAATAGCGAACTCACCACATAAGAAGTGAAAGTGGCGGCGGCCGCATCAGCGCTGTACGGGAGATGGGAATTGTAGCCTGGCGAGGCGCTGGTGAACGCTGTAGATCCGGCATAGGGAGCGAAAGCAGAGCCAGAGGAAGATCTCCCTAGCTCCTCTGTCCGGGGTCCCGATATCACGCTTGTACTGTAGGCAGGACACGAATAAAGTGCCAAAGAGGCGGATGGCTGATACAAGTAGCCCTGAGGGTACGCCATGGTGAAGATCCAAATATAAGCTTCTCACTTGAGTTCTTCTCCCTCAAACTCTCACGCGCTCTTTGCGCTCGCTCATAGAGTTCCGAGTAAACAGACCTCCGTCCCGTCCTCCTCACGTTGATAGCAGTGATGGAAATTAGAGAGAACGACGAATGCATAGACTTCGCACTCGTTAATCAGTCGTTGTCAGACTCACAAGCGGATTTTCGAGGCGCTCTCTCACTCTCTGCGCTCGCTGTGACTCTCATGCCGAGCGCGCGGGACAAGTTTTTTGCTCTCGGATGGGGCTTTGCTTCGGAGAGTGTCCTGCCAGGATGCTAAGTTGGAAATTGAGGATTCTGACGCCTACTATGAGCCTCTCGCTCCTCCTCTCGGGGTGTAGTCATCGAAGGAAAGGCAAGCTGGAGCTGGGTTACAGCAGCCCAGCCTGAATCGATTCTCTCTCTCTCTCTCTCTCTCTCTCTCTCTCTCTCTCTCTCTCTCTCTCTCTCTCTCTCTCTCTCTCTCTCTACATTCGTACCCTGGCACTCACTAACAATCTCCCCCGCTATCCCCCTATTTTTGTGTCTAACAAGCCTCAATGCCTTAGACTGAGTAGCTACAGCCCCTGGATGGCGGTCTCATGCGAGCCAGTACATCAACTTCAACTTTCCTCATTTTCTAAATACACGAAGCCGTCATTTTCACACATGATTAATAACAAATGGACTGTTATCTTCTTGGGGACGGCTTGCCAAATACGACAGGAGACGCTACAAGTACTGTTCTTCATTCTCCTTGGTTTTGTGTTCTCGTCGCTCATTTCAAACTTATAGAAACAGCCTACTTTTTTTCTTATTTTTATTTATTTATTTATTTTTTAATGCGCGACAGACAGTGATCCATCGTACCTTAAGTCTGAACACGGATTTGTTTTGGTGTCGCTTTCATGCGTTTGCAAATTATCAGGGACAATTTGGAGATACTCTATATTTTATTACCTCATTGTATACATATTATAGCTTGGATTTTTTTTTTTTTTTACACAATAGTTTTTGAAAGACGGTTTTCCCTCATTTTTCAGAAACAAAGAACCTAAAGTGACTGTATGCGCGCTTATCAAGTCTCAGCGGCAAGAAAGTGAAGAAGTAACTTTTGACAGGTGTTAACTGATTTGTCCGCTGGACAGTTTTCGCCTTAGATCCCGGAACAAACCAGATCTTCTTCTTCTTTACACCAAAGCCCCAAGCGCAGACAGATTAAGACCATATGAACCACAGCAAATCCATCACGACCAGGGGCTCTAAACCCCTTTGATTCAAACAGATATATTCCTCTGCGGCGGAGAATATCCACATGTATTTTATTCTATTTGCTCGCAGACTATATTGTGTGCGCATATAGGCCTACTAACAAATAACAGGAGATACATCTTAAATATTGTATTTAGCCTCGATAAAAATGCATTAAGACCTATTTTTATTTTACAGTAAAAATCACAACAGTAAATGATACATCTAACTCAAAAGCCTAATACAAACAAAAAGCAACATGTTATATATATATATATATATATATATATATATATATATATATATATATATATATATGTATGTATGTATATGTATATGTATATGTATATGTATATGTATATGTATATGTATATGTGTGTATGTGTATGTGAAGGAACTTCACGCAGGAGTCAGTGGATCGGCTCACTTGTTAAAGTCTCTCTGAGCCGAAAGGGATCGCTGTAGGCGCTGCTACAGAGTGTGTTCATGATGTCACGTGTTTCTGCACTCTCAAGAGTAAAGAATGATGACGCTCAAACTCAGTGGACCAATGCTAAGTTCAAAGCAAAACAAACTGTAGACATACGAAATTACCGCGTTGTCGACTGTGATATAGTGAAGTGTTTTTATTATACCTGCACCACTCTTGAATGTATATAAATGAATGAAATTGAGTTGAGGAGCTTTCGAGAATGACAATAGCTTATGAGTGTTATTTCTTGTAATATATATTAATGAGTAAACCAAAATAGCCATAGCCTGCACGTTTTTATTGTCATTTTACATTTTGAATCGAATGCATATAACAGAAAAAAAACACACATTCCATCTAAAAAAATAAATAAATCCTTAACCTCATTAAATACCCCACTTGCTATATATGTTTCCTGTTGTTTTTGTTTTTTGCTGAAGCGCAGTTGGAAGTGGCCATTGCAGTCACCTTTAAATAGCGTATCGGTTTCCAAGGATACCCGGGAGTAGCATTTAAATGACGTCAATATTCATTGATAGAGTATTATCGGCAGTAATGAGTTCCTCCTCGCCAATAGGATTCGATAAGCAGTCTGTTTAGCGATAGTGGAGGGGTGAATGAAAGAAAGCTTGGAAAGAGAAATGCAGCAGGGACTAGTCACACTCTACACGCGCTGCATGGCGTAAAGGTAGGACACTGCTTATTTAACTTAAATTACATTCTTTATATAATACCCTCATCAAATCAGTAGGTAGTAAGTGAACGAATACTTGAACAACAACACTTTTGAACATGGTGTTTTAGCAGAGGGGTCTTATATTGAAGTAGTTCGTGCTTTATTTTCCCGAAATGCTCCCGTGAACTCCCAGACTGGACGGCAAGGGGAGGTGTAGGCTTATGTTAGGATATGTGCGCTCACTGATGTATAAGTTATTCTCTTGCTTGTTTTATGACGGACGCTTGTGTTTCCAATTATGCATGTTTGTAATATGACTAGTCGTGCGGATATGCAAGAGTCTGAATCTTTTCACAATAATGCAATATGTCAAAGGAAATATAACAAGGACGATCACAAAAATAAATAAATAAATAAGTAGGGGGAGGTATTTCAAGTGGTGCTTTTCCAGCAAAATGCCTGAGGGAAACGACGTAATTTAATTTGGATTTAGAAACTATTATTAGAAAGCATTATCTATTGTAGCAGACTAATTGCTTCTCGCGTTCGCGCGCAGAATGGGCTGGTTAAACAAAGTTAGTTAACGTGAAGTGCATGACAGGTTTCCTCGAGGCACAAGGTTAGGCGTGTCTCTCCCGACAGCAGTGGGCAGCCGGTAACGTGTACCTCTCTCTCTGTCCCCTCAAACGGATTTTAGCCACTCCAGATCTGCCCTAAACCGATTAGTTGACGCCAAATATTCTTTGATGTATTAGCTAAGGGGTTTTGCCACTTGGAAGCCAATTGAAATTCTAAACAGTCCGCCGCTAATGCTTTGGGGAGATCCGTAGCGAATAATGGATGTGATTTATTTTTGACCTTGCCATTTTTATGAAATGATTAAACACATGTGCACAAGTAAACCCTGTTCCCTAAGCAGCAAAGCAACGTGACAATGATGATGATAATAATAATAATAATAATAATAACAATAATAATAATAGCATTAAACAGCAAAATCATATTTAAATTTATTCTATTTAAATATTATATTCTGTACTAGAAAGGATATAGTGTTAGACACTTTACACACACACACAATCCTTGCAAATTTGAAAGAGAAAACAATTTTATTCAACATGACTTCATTAATTTATTTAATATTTTGTGTTTGTTTTAATGCTTTGAAACCATTCTATTTTTACCATATCTGCTTGTCTGCTATTGAGTGCAGAAAGTGTATAAATAACCATAATAGACCACTATTTAAAAATGTTTTGTTGTTGTTTGTAATACTGTGAAAGCAAATTTCAAAGTGAACTACAGTTAATGTATGTCATCTTTTCAATAACATGAAAACTGTGCATTTCATTTTTTTGCTTTAAATAATAAAATATGTGCATAACCCAGGGAAATAATAAACATTCGTATCAGTTCTTTTCCATACAATATTATGTGTAAGCATTTGATTGTGAGTGGCCGCGCACACAACCGTGTGTTCACTCATAACAATGCTGCTTGTAATGGAGCTCTTCTAAGCATGATCCAAATATCTATGTAAGTAGGGCACAAGATCAAAAGGGGCAACGCTGATCCTTAAAAAGAGCAATCTAAATCTGTCAGTACTCTATAGGTTTGCCGAGGACCTTTTATTGAAACCACCTTGAATGTTGATGCAGGAGCTCATTTATTTTAAACGTGATTACTCTGGTATTTTTTTCTGCCCCCTGGAACAGGTGTGAAAATACCATGAGGGACTTCTAGCAGATTTAATCGACTTGCTGATTCTCATCATGATAGCCTTTACTACCCTAGTCAATTTTAAAGTGTTCATATGGCAGAGATAGACTGGGTCCCTGGGTCCCCCAGCTGTGGCTCCATATTCCCGGTAGTCTTCCTCAGAGGCCCCTGGTGACTGACAGGCCGTTAGCCAGGCTAAACGATGTGATGATGAGCTTTTTATGAGAATGGATTTAGAATTGAGAGATTTCAGACAAAGATTGTGTGCATTTTTCTCTCTCGTTCTTTCTGTGTCTCTCTCTCCTCTCCCCCCCCCCCCCCCCCCCCTCTCTCTCTCTCTTTCCCCTGCCAGCCGGCTAGATTATGATTGATTTGGTTGAAATGGATTGTAGGAAGCAGACATTGATTTTTCAATGACTTCTCACCAAAAAAATATTTAAAGTTGTATCCACAACGTAGAAATCTCAGTATCCGACATTCTCCCTCCTCCCTGTGTCATTCTTTGCTCTGAGAGCGAGAAAGCGCCGTAATGCAGCCTAGTCAACGATGAGACAAATGACCTGTAATGTTATTTTGAAATGAGTCAGTAAGCTGAAGGACTAAAGGAGTATTGATTGAGCCTAATGAGGATTGAGTGTTGGGAAAACAAGCCTTTTCAGGGTTTTGCCGACGCATCTCTTATCAGCACTAAGGCTCACAACGATACAATGCACTCTGTACTACTGCAGATGCCTGTGTCTTGTAGGGCTCATTTGCTGTCTGCTAATATTAAATCAGACACCACTGGCTTGCATATGCATGCACACTTAAAGATTGTTATGATCAATTAGTTGCAGGAAAACATTGTTACTAAAAACTCATCTGACAACATGTATTTCAACATGTATGCTTACCACATTTTGTGAGTGTATGAAAGAGCCTTTAGGCATCATAGGTGAATATTTTAGTAGCATTTTACATTATGTATACAAAGAGTTGCATAGCAGCTGGTTAACCTTATAACTGTATTAAAGCCACTGAATCAGAACTGAAATGATTGGTGTATTCAACAAAGTTTTAAAGCTTTTTTAGTGTTTTTTTAAAGCTTTGTGCAAAGACAGAATTAACCTTGTCATAGCAATTTCAATCTGATAAAGTGTGATTAGAAGCAGCTTCAACAGATTCTGATCATTTAGAGGGTCTTAATATAACTTAATAATAACTTTTAATTTATATACTACCTTTCCATAATTTAAGGAAACTTTACACAGAAAGTAGCTTCCAAGCCACAAGAGCAATGCTGTGCTTTCAAAGTAAATACGAACTAAGGAACTTTGTTTGGATAGCGGTTTATAATTCTTATCCCACCAAAAATTGCATCTGTCCAATCTCTTACAACCTGATCAATTCTCACTATTAACTAGTTGCTTATTAGCATGCATATTATCCTCATTAATGCCTTACTCTGCATCACCATATTTTCGATACCTTTATCCACCCCATACCTAAACTTAACAACTAACTTACTCACTGTTAATAGTTTATTGAGGGAAAACTCTTATAGTGAATATGTGTTCCCTAATCTAAATTGTTACCATCATTTGTGCTTTAGATGATTTTTTAAAGGATGATTTTAAATGTACAGGGAAAGCAAGAGCTGATAACATGTAAAAACTGTAACTTGAATGCAATGTAAGTCGCTTTGGATAAAAGCATCTGCTAAATGCATAAATGTAAATGTAAATGTAAATGTACACGGCAAATATACCAATAGTCAATACTAGAAGTTTATAGACTGTTGATAAACTGCTGTAGAACAAAGTATGTTTACAAGGCACGGGCTTCATTAAAAGCCTCACTGAGACTTAAAATCTTAGCAGTCCCTGATCTGTCAAAATGCCCTTTAATTGGTGTGAAAAAACAAGCGACCACAGTTGTTTTATTTCTGACTGCAGTTGTCAATGTACACCAGGCATGCTAACATGACCCCAGAGGATTACAGTAAATGTAATTAAACTTATTTTTCTCTAACCCTCTTTGGCTGGTATAGTAAGCTAAAATGCTATTATTTATTTATTTATTTTTAAGTAAAGGACAAGTTTTTGCAAGTGTACAACTTAAATAATGACAGTTTTAAGGATGTTTACCTGGAGTGTTTTTACATATTCCAGATTGTTTTATGTCACTGCAGTAGTATCCTTGTTTTGCTATCATCACACCATTCGGTACACTCTTCCATCCACAGATCGTTCCCTCTTTAAGTGAAGCCCTCCTGTCGTCCCATTGGTCAGAATCTTGCCACACCCACTCTCCATCCAGACAGTGTGTGTCCGGGCCTGAGGTTCGAGCGAGTTGTTCAGAGGCCCAAGGTTGCAGGTAATCAGCTGAAGCTGCTGCATAATTCTTAGGAGGAGTTGTGTTCTGCTCTCCTCTTCCGTGAGCAGCGGCGTGTTGTTGTTTTGTTTTCTCTGAGCAGCTCTTTGATGCCATATCCTCTTACAGTTGCTCAATCCCAGCAGCCATGTTTCATAAACATCCAACGGAAAACATCCTCTGCATTTGAAATGTAGATGGCTTTCTCTGCCTGCCTCTCTGCATACCGTACTTGCCCTCTCACATTCTCTCCCCGACGCTTTTTTGCAGCAGAGGTGTTGGGTTTCTCTCCACTGCCTTTGATACATTCAAACAGCTACCCGATCAAGCCTCGGCGTTTTGGGTGTCAGGTGTAATCTGTGGCAACAACAATGCGAGCGAGGCCTCATTCCCCATTTGCTCCTCATTAGGATGATATCACTGAGGTGCTGGATCCAAATTAGTTGTTTTGTTACGCTGCAATAGTACATGATATGGCCTCTCATAATACATCTAGGAAGCTCAGGAATATGCCAGCCTGTCACAGTACTCGAGTTGTTGATCATTTTTGAAATTTAACGATTTAATAATGTCATTTTCATTAAATAATAAATATACAGAAATCATTAAGAACTATATGCCATGTTAAATGACACCAAATGCTCTTAGAGAAGGAGTACATCCTATGAGGCTGGAATTCTCCATAGACATTTCCTAGAGTCTGTTTCCCCACACCTGGTTGGCTGTTTGAGCATGTCTCGCTCTAGGTATCTGTCCATATGCCTCTGAGGTACTTCTCTATTGTGTGTGTGTGTGCATCTATTTCCCAGTTGTAGCATTCAAACATTTGACTTTTGTTGCTTGGGGCCCAGTCATTATTTGCTGATGATCTGTTTGCGTAACCCTCTTCCTTGCCTCCCTTCTCCCTCAGGGAGGATGTATTTTAGTGTGACACACTGGTATCTGCGGGTGTGCTCACCTTTCATTTCCCATAAGCATCTGTAACCCAGAGAAATGTGGTTCCACCCTCGCAATAAAAATATAGCAGTGAGATCAAAGAGTCACTCGTCTCACCTGTGCTTACTCGCTAGTCCCATCACTACAAAACCAGGAAGATGTCGCCAGAGTTCCATTGTTACTCATATTAGACTGTACTTAAAATGAAATTTCACCTTCATGTCGATCACTAGATCACTTTCTTTCTTCTGCAAAACAAAAAAGTGTGTAAGTGTGCGTGGTTTGTAGTTTTTTTTCTTTCAAAATATCTTATTTTGTGTTCTATAGAAGAAACTAATTCATACAAGTTTGGAATGATATGAGCGTTAGTAAATGATGACTTATTTTTATTTATTTTTTTACTTTTTTTTTTCATTTTTGGGTGAAGTATGTCAATATTATGATTGCGCCAAAAATATGTATTTATTTTTAAAAATAAATAAATATTTATTTATTTGTTGGGTAAAGTATGTCAATGTTCTGATTGTGCAAAAAAAATAAACATTTATTTATTTATTTACTGGGTGAAATATGTCAATATTATGATGCAAAAATGAAATATTTTAAAAAAATATTTATTTATTTATTTATTTATTTATTTTAACTGAAGGGTGTCAGTCCATTTTATTACTCAATACATTTTTCATTTCTATGAGCAATGCTTTTTTCTTATATTATGATAATTAAGCACAGCAACCCACTATCAAAACATTGCTCATCGTCTCAGACATATTTGTTTCCCTGTAGCCTGTTAATGAAGGCAAAAGAGCAATGTGTGTGCAGTGAGTGTAACCTATGAAGTGTGTCCCTATGCAGATGAGATGCTCTTCAGACAACATCAGTGTGTGAGCAGCACACCGTGTAATGAGTGTAGCAGAAGCCTCGGTTCTCATAGCTTAACACGGCACACTCACTACACACCTATATTTGCCAACGCTGGGAGAATCTGTTGAAAAGCAGAGCTGGCGTCTGAATATTTTGAGTGAGGGGGAAGGAGGGAAAGTTAAGAGGGCCGTCCATGCGGGAGACAGTAGAGGTGCGCAGAGGTGAAGGCTGTGCTTCCGTCCTTGAGGGAGCCCATTTAAACAGCGCTTTGAAAGTGAAGCTAGACAGCACCGGGAGTCATCTCTCTGACTGGTGCTGCGAGCAAGAGAGCACAGAGAAAGAGAGAGAGAGAGAGAGAAAGATTGAGGTGGTTGGGAGGGATGACTTTCCACATGAAACATATTGTGTTTTCGTAGGCCAAATTTCCTGTTGTAAATATTCACTGAATGCCTGTTTTCCTTACCTTTCCTTCTGTGTGGGTTCCTTTTGTGTGTGTTTCTCTTTATTTTGCACAGGTCCTGATGGAGAGAGAGAGAGGGAGTGGGAGGGAGACAGAACTAGAGAGAGGACGAGGGAAAGCCCGTAATGCTGTAATGCCCATTAGCGAGATTTCACGCACTCTCTCTGATCTGACTCACTGACAGAAGCCTCTAAGAGACAATAATGAGAATGTTTGGCAGGATTCTGGATGCGTGTGTGTGTGCATCAGTGTCTAGGTGAATGCAGTTTTTATGTGCTCCGCTCATCAGCTGTGACAGAAAATATTTGATATGATGCATGCACCCACACATATTCTCCTCATACATTATTATTCTTTGGCAAAAAAAAGAAAAAAAAGAAAAGAAAGAAAAGCAGAACATCAGATTCACGTATAGTATTGTACATTGTTCAAGTCAATCACATCAAGGGTTGATTTTAGGGATATATATATTTAATATATATTATTTATATATATATATATATATTTAATATATATTAAAATTATGGCTGAAATCAGTAAGTATTTAATTATTTTTGTTATAACCATTAAATGGAAAATAATTCTACATGGGAATTTAGGCAGCACAACATAATTTACAGTAACACTTTATTTTAAGGTGTCCTTGTTACACGTGTTACATATACTCACTATTATAATAACAATACATTATGCATAATTACATGCAAGTAACCCTAAGCCTAACCCTAACCATACAGTAAGTACATGTACATAATATTCCTCAGTACTTACAGTAAATGAATAATTACACTGTAACAAGGACACCTAAAATAAAGTGTAACCTAATTTATAATATTAAAAAATTAATATTACATTTATTTATTAAAGATTACAAAGGCGTGCAATTAAAAAAAGTATGTTGTGTATGGATATATAATTTATAATAAACATTGCAAAATTCTATTAAAAATAAGAATTGTCAATTTTGATTTCATGGGGACTTTATTATCAACTATTGATATGGTGCCAAAATAGTATGTGTACCTAGTTGATTTACACTAGTTTACTTGTGAAAACTAAAAAGAATCAAATTGTGGTTGCAGTAGATCAACCTAGTTTACTCCTTAACATTTTTTAAATGTTGAAACCCAGCTTTAGATTGCTTTGGAAATGACATGTGTGTCCTCATTATGAAATATTAAGAGTGTGCTTCTTTAATTCCTTAAGTGGCAAAAATGACTAAAAACACCCATCCGCTGCTTTCTCTCTCTCTCACGCTCTCTCATTATATTTTACACAAATTAGCTTTGGTCCTGGAGGGCAAAATGACAAGAGGTTACTGGGAGACTATGTGTTTAATTAATTGAAAAATGCTCAAATTGCTTTTACAGTTGTTATTGGAGGTGAAAAAATGGAATCCATGTTGCCAGTACTCAGGCGTAATTAGCTCCTGAGGGAGTTGAATATTTAGCATTAGCAATGTTGCTGCACTTAGGACACAAATTTCTATTTTGATAATGAAGGGCTGGGGCTGTCGTTGAGGACAGCTGTAGTTTGAGAGGGTGGGGGTGTTGAGGGTTTGGAGGTCCTGTGCAAAGGAGAGAGACACCCTGTCTGCTCTCTCTCTCTCTCTCTCTCTCTCTCTCTCTCTCTCTCTCTCTGTGTGTGTGTGTGTGTGTGTGTGTATGTGTGGCTGTGAAGGATATGGCAGCAAGGGCTCCCAGGGGCCACACATTACCCAAAGTATTTAAGTTTCCAATTAAACTGAGAACCAGCTACCATTGCAACAAGCTTGGAAAGAGCCAATGAGATTCCACACACATCTCAGGGAAACTACGACCCATAGATGTGGCGGGGAAAATAGGAGAAAATCCTTTGTTTATTCAAACTTTAACTTTATTTAGACTTCTTTTTTTTCAATGTGCCAATGGTTGGGAGGGAGAGGAGGCGAGAGGGAGTGTGAAGAGAAAGAGAGAAGGGAAGGGAGAATACATGACTTTAATGATCTGCTGTGGAGAATCAGTGTGGAGTCCTTGGAGACTGCTGGGCTAGTTTGAAGCAGCATGGTCTCATTTGGTTTGGACTGAGTGTGGCAGTCCAACCGAGCTCTTATACCATGCTGTCTAAATGCCTGCCTGCTACTGCCTCTAACTGCCCGTGTGTGTGTGTGTGTGTGTGTGTGTGTGGACATATGTCATGTGGATTGCATAGAGGATGTGTGAAAGAATAAGTCTGCTCTGTTAAGTCCCCTTGTTAAACCATAATAATTTCCACTGTAGTCAATTACACATTCCCCATGTGTTTAATGGTCAGTTTTCTCTGACTATCCGTTATGTTTGGCAGTACAGAAAGTGCTCATACAGTCTTTCTCATTTATTTTTGTTATAGGCTAAGCTGACAATATCACCTCAAAATATTCTGCATTGCTCTATTTAGATTTCAAATGTTTGATAAACTGGTGTTTTTATAATTATTGTTAATTTCCTGCTTTAAAGTTCTGCGCATATATTGAAATCATCTGCTTTCTAGATTTACATGTACTCAGTTGGTTTTTATAGACCAAATAAAAACTCTGAGTGGCTTTCAGTTGATTTTGTGAGTTAAGACACGAAGCATGAAAAAATAATATAATAATAATACGCACAGCACCTACCACTTTGTGTCAGTTTTTTAAATAAAATATTTTAATAAAAATTCACTTTGTCTGCCATCTTGGATTTATAATTTCACTGATATTATTGCAATGCATTGGTTTCAGTAATGCACCTGTGATACCTTAAAATGATGCATGTGTAAGCGGCTCACAAGGAACTGAACATGTAGTGTCACTGTAAAATGGTGATAAGGTATAGCTGGGCAGGTAATCCTCACTCCCTTGGCCTCAACAGGCATGTCAGTCTTTAACCTTCTTGTTAGTGCACCCAACTCCTCTATTGACATGCTCATTCGAGCCCCACCTGCAGTTGGAGCAGGCTGAGTGGAACCAGTTACACTTTCAGTATTTTTGTAGTCTGCAGATTGCCAAATTAGTATCCATGTAGACAGTATTTATGAAAATAAAAGGTTTGGTTTTAAAGACTTTTATACTTTATTTATTTTTTAATGTAAAGATTCCTAAACAGAGGAGAATCCTGTGGATTAGATGTGGTCCCTCTTTGTGCAGGGAGTTAAAGGGATAATTCATCCAGAATTAATTAGTCTGCATAATTATTCTAATATATAATATTGCTCATTGTTGGTCATCATCAAAAACAGTTTTCGTAATAAACGGACACCCTGTCTGCAATCATATGATTTAGATGCCTATGCTTTAAAGGACATTCTGTCATCATTTACTCAGCTTCATGTCATTACAAATCTACATGACGTACTTTCTACTATGGAAGGGAAAAAAGTATATTGGTGACAATTTTGTTCCAGACAGACTGACTTTCCTTTTATTTAAAAATACAAACAAACAAACAAACAAACAAAAACTCATTTGTCACAGTGTATTCCACAGATGTAAACATGTCCTACAGTTTTGGAATGACATAAGGCTAAGTAAATAATGAAAGCGTTTTTATTTCAATGTGAACTGTCCCTTTAATTGAGAAAATATAGCTAAGTGACTGTCCTTTTACATCCTAGACACCATGCCCATTGTACAGAAAATATGCTAATTGGGGCAATGGGAGAAACTGAGACATGGGGTTATTTAATTTCCCAGGGTGCACTGGGCTTAGTGGAGATGACAGAGAGGCTGAGGCAGAGTGTAACGGGAGCTTCACCGCAGCAGCCCTGCTCTGGGCTTCCAACCGACAGAGGAGCACCGTGAGAAAGAGAGACGGAGAGAGAGAGAGAAAGAGAAAGAGGAGGAAAGTAGACCTCTTAGCTGCGACTCTTGTTCTGTATAGAACACATCATTAAATGATATAATGTTACTGTCAGTTTGACATGCAATAGAGTCAACGAAAAAAACTTTACAAGACTAGTGCCAAAAATTAAGAGATTGAGAGGGAGAGACAAACAGGTTCTTGCCAATCATTCATCATTGTCTCACTTCTCCTCTCCTCTCTTGACAGACTTGGTCGTTTTGTTTGTGCTACCCAGAATTCCTTGTGACATTTGTTGTGTGAAGATTACTCACTGGCCCGTAGCCTAGTGTAGCACAACAGCGATGGTTTTAAAGACACGGAGTTGGCGCTGTCCCAGCCTCGACACCTCACCCACAAACTGTGCCTCCTGTCAACCCCCACAGGCACCTATTGTGGCGAATCAGTGACCGTACCATTCCTTCTTTCTGCTCTTTACCAACAAATGATAAACTAAGTGGAAAAAAAAGACAGAGTGGAATGAAGAAGAAAAGAAGATCCAGAGCATGTTGTCTTTTGGCTGAAGTCGTTGAGGACAATGCAAGTGCTGGACCATCATTTTCAAATGCACTGAAAAGCAGAGTACTGACAAGTTTCATCAAACAAACATTTCATTATTATATGTCTTACAACACAATGCTTCACTGAAAATGAATGTAATGTTCAAATAGTAAAGCAACATAATAATAACTATTCAGTGCTGCCTTTACATGCTTTTTGATTAAGTATGTCATGTTAAAATGTTTTGCTGCTGATAGTTGCTGCATGCATCTTTTGGTTCCAAATAGCACCTGTCTCTTTTAACAGATTAAAAATAGTTGTGAATTCTAATAGTCTGTGAGTTCAATTGTAATTATATTTATAATTGTTTAAAATGTATTAAAATATATATTGCTATGTGTGTGTGTGTGTGTGTGTGTGTGTGTATATATATATATATATATATATATATATATTTCTACTTTTAATGTATGATAAAATATTTTTCTCTTTGACAGAGGTCAGCAATAAAAAAAACAGAGCTGATATAATGTAAAAATACATGAATGGTTTGAATAGTTTAGACAAATTGACAAAGTCTAAAAAACTGACAAAAAAAAAAAAAAAAAACTGATTTGGACTGTAAGCCAGTCATAAACTCATGTTTAATAATATGGAAATAAAACATAGATGTTTAGTGACATACATATATATATATATATATATATTTATTATTATTATTATTATTATTTATTTATTTATTTATTTTTTATATATATATTCAACCACTCTTGCCATACAGAATAGAGAAAGAAGCAGTCAAATGAGTTTATCGTTCCTCATCTGGTCTAAATCTGTTGTAAACCTGTGGCTGGCTTGGGTGGTCTTGATCGTTTACAGTAAAGTGAGGTTATTTTGTGTGTATGTTTGCTGAATAAATGACCAAGCACAGCTGTTTTAGCACTTAGCTAATTTTGTTCCGGACTGTGAGTGTGTTTGCATGGATGTGTACGTGGTTGTGCGTTTGTTAACTTTTGACCTTCTCACACTGATCGAATAGCAGGATGGATATATTGCGTCTGTCTCACACATACATGCATTTCAAGGCCTTGAATGGAAAGGTCACCACATAAAAAAAAAAAAAATGCTAATAATCAGAAGCAGCTCTTTAAAGCAACAAATAAGGAAAGCAATCATTTGGTTGTAGTGTGAACTTGTTATTGTTTGGCAAGGGCACGGCCTGGCAGCGAGGACTGCAGGGGGATGGGGGTGTCTATCTGCTGTCTCTGTGTTAAAAAGACAGACTATGTATGTGTGTGTCGCTCCAAGACCAAGTGAGAGAAGCAGGTGGGTAAAAAGCATATTTGTGTTGGGTAGTTACTTCAGGTGAAAGTGAAACACTTGATGGGGAGAAATTGTGATCACACATCTACAGAGTGAGTGACAGACAATAGCTGCTGTAAAATTCTCTCACATCTCGCCTGCTCTGTATTCATGGCTCCCGTCTACTTTGTGACCCTCTCTCTCTTTTTCCACATCCTCTCAACTCTCTCAATCTCTTTCAACCTCTTCAACGCTTCCCTTTCTTCCTGGAATATTTGCTGTATTTTTTCCCCTCTGTCTAAACTCTCTGATCAGGTGCGGTTTGAGAGAGAACCTCACCTGACAACACACTCCCTTCTCCTCTTTATCCAACCTAACATTTCAAATGTCGTTTTCGCCCTGTTGGAGTACTGATTCTTAGTCAGTCCAGCGTAATAAGAACAGTATGCTCTTTCTTTTTTTAGATTTAATCTCAAAGATCTTTGGAAAAGGGTGTAGTAAACAGTAAGTCATATCAGCACTTTACTGCTCAATTTCGAAAAGGCAGTTCATTGATAACATTTTTTTGTCTGGGTTGACAGTATTTCGGTATGTAAATCGATACGTGCACTAAAAGCATTGTGTGAAAACTGCAAGCAGGTGTTGTTTGTCACTGTTGGTTTGGTTCTGGCAGATTTAGGCTCTTATCTTCCTGAATCTGTGTCATCTAATTTCTGTGGGAATTGTTTTGACAAAACAGGTTAGCATAAGGTGGGAGATGTCAGACAAAACAAAGACTCTTTCAATTTGTGTGCGTACGTGTGTGCATTTGCGTGTTTGTGTGTCTGTCTCTCCATGGGAAACATGTGTCAGTCATCCGCAAGGTGTTACACTGGATATGACATCATGGCCCTCTAGGGCTTGTGCTGGGAAGACGAGTTGTTTGATTCCGTGTAAAAGAACAGAGTCTGGAGCTAACTGTGAAGATCTGCTTCTATCTCAGCTGTTGTAAATGTCTTGCTAACACAAATACAGCTCACAGGTGCATGTCAAAACAAATGTACAGCCTTTTTGTTCCTGTTTACGGGTCTTGAATAAAGGCACATGAGCTCGGCGGAATCTAATGGGTAATGTGTTTTATTAGGCTGCGTGATTATGCAGATAATTACAATTTAGTGTGTTTACTTAATACACCATATTCTGGAATACCCATTTCTGATTGGTCAGCTGTGCCATTCTGATATATTCATCTTTGTCTATGGCAGCACTTTCTGCAGACTTGCTTTCTCTTGTTTCATACACTAAAAAAGGAAAACAACCTGATGCATTCAGATTTTTAAGTTGTCCTATTTTGTATTTATAGTTGTATACTACTTTTTGTCAGTTTAAATTTGCTTATTCACTAAATGCAAAAATGTCCCATTTAACCAATAAATTCATTTATTTTAGTGACAATAATGACAAAACAAAAACAAAAGTTCAAATAATTTTCTAACCTGTAACATTTCAGAACTATTGTTCATTATGAAATTCTTTGTTTAGACGACTGTTTTTTTTTTAATTTTTATAATTCACATTTCTTAATATTTGTGATTTTAAAAGTCTCATAAACTGGAAAAAAATATGTATTTGACTCTTTTTTTTTTTTTAATACAGTGTACTGACGTAAATGAGCTCTTCACCATTAATATTACCCTAATATTGTTTCAGTATTCGTTTTGTTGCTATTCACCTTATTTTTCAATGTGGAAGTAAGCCGTTTTCTGTGAATGTGCAAATCTTCCGGTCCATTAGCCGCTGTAATGAAATGGCAAAAAGAGCAGTAAATGGTAAAACTGTTTGCACTACAAACCCCTGTGTTCATAATTAAGTTAATACATTCAAATAATATGGTAAGAGTAAGACACCAGTTTGCAATATCAAGCAGCAAAACGAGCTGTTTTATACAGCTAAACGTAGCTGGAAGTGGTGCATACAAAACAATACACTACACTTTTTCCTAGAAGACACTTTAACATTATATACAGGTAAAATTATTAAACAAGTTGCTAATTTTTAGTCAGGATTAATGTTGTTGCATCAATATATTTTTTATTAATTTAGCCAATACAAGATCTAATAAGCAGATGATCTACTTCCTGGATATTTTCTGATTGGCCAGTTTGAACTGTTCCTGTTGTAGCAGGTCATGTGATTGGCTGTGCGGTGTGTTGTGGGTTGTGAGAGGCTCATGCGGTGTAGACAGGCAGATTGATGTGGGGCGGGTAAAGGCTAAGGGAACAAGACTGCAGGCCTTTGAAGTCCTGCAGGAGGGGAGTAAATTGATATATCAATTTAAGCCGCGGTGCCTATTAGAGGAGCTCCAGTCAGGTTAATGTGATAGCCCTCGCATTACCCTTCCAACCTCTTTCAGCCCTGCCCCAGTGCCCTACTCACATTCACACACACACCATCAGTACCTGCCAACCAACCACTGGCTGCAACAGGGTGTAAATAAAGCAGAGGAACAGTCGACTATCTTCCTCTCTCACTGTGAGTGATTTAAAATCCCGCTTGCCCTTCTAATAGCCTGTTAGGATCAGAGTTGAGGGGTTTCTTTAAAGTGGGAGAGGTGTGCTTTCAGTTTGGACCCTTCTGATTTAGCCAAGACATTCCTTGCGTATGAACTTTGGAGACCCTCTTACTAAATTGTGGCCGATTTAAACTGCTTAGTTCTAGCACGCGCGCACACACACAAGCGCAGACTATCGCTCTTCATTCCTCGCACATTCACCCTGAGGTGAGACAGGGATCATTCATATTTAACAGCATGCAGACACACATTTACATTAAAAATGCAGAGTGGTGTCTTTTTAATCCAGACACTGCTATATTTATTATTAAACCTTTGTCTTTGGGGTCAGATCACAAGATTTTGGTTGTCCGTCAACATTACTGCTCACTCAATCAGTTCTGTCACACTGCTCTACATCTAGTTTGATTCACCTTGCTTTTCCAATGTCATAGATATATCTCAAACCAGATTATCTGAAGATTTCTCTTCTCTGGAAAATCTTTGAAGATTAGTGAGGCTGATTTAGATGTGTGATCTAAATATAAATAAAAGACTGACAGAAACTGTGGAGTTTTCTGCTAGGTAGAAATGGATTTTATTCTGTTTATTTTATTATTAGTAGTAGTAGTAGTATTTATTATTAATCATTTTAAATCCTGGCTTCAGCAAACAACAAAAGAGTGACCAAAACATTTTCTATTAGATTTATAGTTTAGTTGATTTTATTTGCTGAAGGTTTAGCTAGCAAATTCATATCTTTGCAGATTAGTAACACTCAATTTTGGCCATTTTCAGACTCATATAATTTACACAGAATTTGTATTTGAAGTGCTCATACCATATCACTACATGTGGCTTCAAAAGCATAGCAAAAGCTGAAATACTTTGTATTTGAGATTATATTCCATAAACTGTGATTGGAACAAGTCAGCCATTTTAAAACCCCCTGACCTGCCCATCCAAAAATCTGATTTGTGCTCGCAGGGTGTGACGCATATCATCTGCTTCTTTTTATCCTGAGTGTGCAGACCTGCAGTGGAGGCCTGTGTGAGGACATGGGTTTGATTTAAAAAGTCCATGTGCAGATTCTTTCTCTCTCTGCCTTTGGTCAAAACATGGACTTCCTGTCCTTTTGATTTTGTTCTATAAAATAATCTTTTCATTATATTCTATTTATATGTATTTTTTGAGTGAAGCCACAGTTGTATGTTGATACAAATCAATGTTCTCGGAAAAAGGATCTGTTTGCATTACTGTTGCATTTTGTAATGCACTACAGACACAGATTTGTGGTATTTTGGGAATTACGGCCCTCAAGTATTTAACCTTGCAATTTGACTTGTTCATCTTCAAAAACACCTCTTGATTAGTTTATTGTGCTGTTTCTCTGGGTTTTCTTGGTTTTTGAGTGCAACAGAACATACTCTCAAATATTTGTCCTGGTTGTTTGTATCTATGTGATTTATTTACTTCGCTTTTCCTTTTTTGTTAAGAGACTGTCACTTAATAATATAAATATAAATAAATGAATGTAAATGTTATTTTTTCACTTAATAGCAGATCACATTGGCTGTGGATTGGAGAAAATGTAAGAGGCACAAAGAGGCTCTTCAGGGCCAGTTTTTGGAGCGTTAGTGCTGGTGAGGGGTTCTTTGATGGGTCCGCCTCGGTGTGCACTGGAGCCTTTCGCATATATATGGAATTTTTGAATATCTAAACCATTATTTAGCATCTAAATCAGTTCTGCCTGTCTGACTGATGGACAATTTGAGCGTGACCCACGTCTCCCCGTGTGTGACCTATACTGTCCACATTCTTGTGTACGCTTTTGAATGTTTGGGCTCTTTTCCCTGACACACTCTCACCATTTTAACATGTTTTTTTGGGGGGGAGACATTCATGAAATATGTATGCATGGATGATAGGTTTTACATTGCTCTGTGTACAATTACTGGAGTGACCCTGCAATGCTTATTGCTTAGCTTTGTCATGAAGCCGCTGAATTCATTTAGTGCTTCTATTTGCAGATTTCTTTTTCTTTCATATTTTAAAATACCATCTTAGTACGTAAGGCTTTAAATACATTCATGTTACATTAACAAATGCAAGTAAATCATTCTTTATAGAAAATATATGATAACATTTTCATCTATTCAGATCATTAATATTATAATAATGCTGTTTATCACTATGGTTGGTGGTGCATGTTATTATAATAAAAATACACCTGAGGGTCGGATGGACTGAAGGATCCTACGCATTTTCTTTCCTCTAGAGCTTTGCATGTAAACACACAGTGATTTTCTATTAGTATGCATTTTTTAGTTTTGGTTAAATGAATTCATTGTCTCTCTCTTTCTGTTTCTTCCTCACCTGTAGACAACACACTGAGTCCCGGAGCTGTTTAAGACCGAGACTCAGGATTTAAGCTTGCGGCGTGGTCCACTTGGGAGCCCTAGATGAGTATTTAATTCTCAGACTGTGCATGTGAGCCAAGAGAAGAGCGAGTTTGATAGACTCCATTACCCAGTAAGAGTTTGCATGTTTGTGTGCGCATGCATGAGAGTGTGTGTGTGTGTGTGTGTGTGTGTGTGTTTGTGATACAGACTCCATTACCCATGAATCTGCATGCTTACTCAGCTGTACAGCTCTTAAATACATTCCTTCAGTTTCCATCACCTGCTCCACCTGCTCAATACTTTGGTGCAAATACACACATACTGTATGTGTATGCACAGAATCTTCAGCACACTGAAATTGGCTGCACAGATGGAACGTACCGTGATGCTTATAGCATGCCCAGATTTAACACATATGCAAAGGTGTGCAAATCTGGATGTAATATAGTGCTTGATATAACTTATGATCTAAATATATCACAAGGGGCCATTTTTATTTGTATTATTTATTTTTAATTATTTTTAAAAATATATTTTAAATAACAACAGCAACAACATTATTATTACTGTTATTATTATAATTTAAATAACTCATTTTATTAGTTTCTCTATATATTGCATTCTCTTGCATCCTCCTCATCTAAACGAGAATAGATAAAAAATTTATAGTCTTATCCTGAATATCTGTTTCCTTCCAGCAGTTCTTTCTAGACATATTCAGGTAGAGGTCATTTTCCCTTGCCCAACTGAAGTCAAAAGTAAGAAATATTTGACATGTTAGATGAAAGAAATGGTGTGCACTTCATACTGTGGCTTTTGCACTCTGCTTACACAGCGTCAAAGGGCAGCGTTTGTGTTTTGTGTCCATAACCTCTGTCTGACTGCTGATACTCATAAATATCACCTGATGTCTGAGAGCAGTTTTTCTTGTCAAAATGAAAAAATAACAAGTTGGGTTCTGTTTCGTACTCTGTGACTCATTACCCCAGTTAGAGAGACTGGGTGTCAGTATATCACCCCGAGAGCTCCATCACCTGACCTCAAACTAGGACCCCCACATACCTCAGTGTGTGTGAGAGAGAATGTGGTTTATGACCTCTGAGAGGGATCTAAAGACCTCTGAGAGTGTATGTGAGTTATGGTTGGACCCAGTGGTTCCTGGTGTGTAAGTGTGTGTGTGTGCGTGTGTGTGCAAGTGCAAATGAGTTATGGCAGGGTCCAGTGGCTGCTCTGATGAAGGGGGCGTCCGAATTTATGGCTGTGCCAAGTTCACAACTTTGACTTGGATACAGAGCAGACCCCTAATGAGAGAGAGAGAGAGAGAGAGAGAGAGAGAGAGAGAGATAGAGACTGACACCCCTTCAGGTACACTCTTAGTGTGTGTGCTTTATGTGTCATCTATTTCTTAATATGACATAATGGGAATAAAATGAGCAACATATTGTATATAGAATATTAAATGACATATTATATGATAGAATATTAAATTATATTTTCTGGTTACTAAAATAAATATATAACCACAATAAATATAAATATAAAATAAAATATAAATAAAATATAAAATAAATATATAACCACAAAATGTGTTTTAATATTTTATGATTGTATCTGATATTGGTAAATCATGTTTGTGTGTCTTTATATATACAGTATATACATACATTATACTTATACATGTTTAACAGACATATTCTTTTTTTTTATGGGGATTGCCATATTACTCTTGTGTTTCAGCATTCCTGCAGCAGTCTGTAATGATGTTTTCTATTTCTGTTTCAGAGCCATTCTCACATAGACATGGACCACTAATGGGCATATCTATATTGGGATGTTTTGTATCGGACTACCAAAGTATGTACGGGTGTATGTGCGTGTGTGTGAGTGTGAGTATGATTGTGTGTGTGTGCTGTTTGTTTGAGGGCTCTTGGGAATAGAGAGTGAGGGAAACAGTGAATAAATAGCACACACAGCTAGCCTCCCTCCTGTGTCTCATCGCTCAGATCTGATTGCAACATAAACATGGCGTCTCAATCCAGACTGCCCTTTCTAAACGATTTTTCACACAGCCAAACAAAGGGCTAGTGAAAGCGTAATGACCTACACATCAAAACACTCGCATGCACAAACACACACACAAGCTGAGCGGTCTCAAAGCGGACCTCCTTGAGAGCTGACACATTTTACAATGATGGCAGGACTACACACTCATGAATATACAAGCCCCTATCAATTAATAATGAATTAAACATGTGCTTTGTTAGAACCATGAAGGGCTAGTCTGGACCCACACTGAAGAGCGATAAACAAGAAAATAATAGCTGATTTTTGCACTTTATTGTAGGTCTTTCACTATAGTTCCTCATATCTCTATTTACTGTTCAGTTTTTATTTGTATGTGTCTAATTAACTGTGTTCCCCTTGTTTAACGGCTGAGCAAGTTGATTTTGTCACCAATCACCTGTTGATACCTGGTAGGACGAAATCATGCCGGACCCCTTCAGGGCAGCTCCTTTATTGCCTAGGAGACATCTGGTAACTCAGTGGTGGGGATTTTTAGATGAGTCCGGGCTGCTCTACATTAGAAGCTAAAAATATACCCGGTCTTCTGAAGTTGTGCCACAGGAAGACAGTAAACCCTTTCATTCTTTCCACCCCCTTTTTTTAAACAGTCAACAAATCCGTCATATCTGGAGAACAGGTGGCACTTCCACTGTGTCCCACAGTGTTGAAACTCAACTTAACATTTCTTAACATCACAGAGATGCTGCTAACGCTCCACGTGCCCTGTGTTGTATTTTTAGAATGGAGAGCTGTGCTTTTCTTGGAAAACTGACTGAAGAGATTTACTAGGATGAAAATGAGGATGACTCCGGTCAGATGAGTTAGCTATGAAAGCCAAATCTGAGTGGGATCTCTGTCTCTATGCCTTTGTTGTTATTCATTTATTTCCCTGATTATTTCCTATTGCCTTGTCCATTCCATTTTTTTTTTAATATATTTTATTTTATTAATAATAAGAAGGAAAAGAAGAATAATATTTAGTAATTTATATCATTTATACACACACACACACACACACACACACACAGATATATACATATATATATATATACATATACATATTCGTGGAGTGAAATAGCAATGATTTTTTTTTTTTTGTCTTCTAATTAATAGATCTAAAAGGTCAACTTTAATGACCTTTGGTTGTTTTAGAAAGGATTGGTAAAATGTGTGTGTGATGTGTGTTTAATGTTTAAGCACAGTGTCTCTCTCCCTGTGAATGCAGTAAAAATACCAATTAACCCAAAGCAATTAGTGCAGAGCTCTTTACTACAGAACGTTACCCCCTCCCGCTCTTACAATCTGTCCAGTCTTCTTTCTGTTCTCATGTGGATCTGTGGCTGTGTATTTGGATGCTTGTGGTGGGTTAGTGTGTACGTGTTTCTGTTTACAATATGTTAGATTGTAAGCTTAATTACCAGTCCAGAATATATTGTAAAGAGCCCCCTGAAATCCTGCTTACGACGCATTTGTGCGCGCGCGCACACACACACACGTTCTCACTTACTCTCTGACCATTAGTTTCATGTATGTTTGCCTTTCTGTCCCCCCTGGTGGTTAATGCATGGATGCCGTTGAGCGGCTCTGTCTCATGTTTAAAGGTGTGATTAGACCTGATCTCAGATCAGAGGTCTGTGGGAGGAAATGTCCTGCTGCTGTAGGGACTGTGCTGTGTTGTCTTTGGCTTGGCTTCACCCTCCCTCCGGCCCAAACCATCACCTCTCTGTCTCTCTACCACACCATTTGAAGTACAGTGCTACACCATACAATGATATTACTCAGAAGAAGAAAAAAAAATCTGTAGTATTGCTGTAAATGAATTCCGGATTGGCGTAGCTGAGGATGGACAGATAGGAAAGCGTAGGAGGAAAATCCTGTCTTTTCCAGATGAAAGTGGACCTGCGTGTTTCCTGTCTGAACTAATGATAGAAATAGAACAGAATCTGACCTCTGAAATAAATCTGTTGTATAAACAGATGCTATTATAACTATGGTTTAATGGGAATTGAACTGATTACTAGGCCTCCGTTGTGGAGTTTACAGTAATATTGCAGAAATGCAGAAACACTGAATATGTTTATTTATAATTTTGAAACCAGTTTTCCCATGCTCTTGACTAAGACATATTTCTTTGAATGCAAACATCATCTATGTCTGTGTAAATGAATCTAAGCATACATCAGACAAAGAGTTATCTTTACAGTGATGAAATCTCACAGTGCGCATCCACGTCTATCTCATTACACTCAGCACTACAATGATAATAAACACCATTACATCGTTTTCTTGATATGTCTATCTCTTCTTGTCAACTAATTTTCAGTAGATTCATGCATTCTGATAAAAGGCAATACAGAGCACCTGCTTATATATTGTTTGACTGTTTTATAGTTTTATAGACTTTTAATGACAAAAAGCTGTTCCCATTTAGATAATTCCACCTGTTATGTAAATGCATGTAAATTCCCATTGATTAATTAGGGCATTGATGCTCAATTTGAATACAGACGAGACTGTGCATTTCTGTGAAGCCATGGGGAAATGGCAAATCAATTTTATTTTGAACTTTTTGAAGTAATTCATTGTGTTATGATTTAAAAAAAATAAATAAAAATGTTTAAAGCCTTGAAATGTACCAAACAAATAAGTGTTTATCTTTCCAAAAAAATCTGTCAACTTGCACTAGTTATGACAAAAGAAAATCGCAATATGTTACTGTATTAGTTGTCCCTTCGCCTCCGTCAGTTACCCTTTTCACAAGGAAGCTGTGATTCGGGTGCAGTGTGTACCCTGTTGTTTCTGTCTGTGTCATGTCATGAATGCTAAAAAGACTAACGCAGAGGGGCAAAAGATAAAGAAAGAGTAACATGCTCAAATTGTCTGTGATTGATGCCCTGACTGTCTCGCTCACTGTGTGTCTTTGTGACAAAATCAAAACATTTTGCTTTGGGAGCTCACAAACAGGCTGTATCAAGCAGAGAGGTAAATTAGCATCTTTGCTTTTGATTGCTAGCTGGGTAAGTTCACCTCACAGCCACGAGGCTTCAAAACAAAGTACAATTCCAGGCAGTCGTCTGACGTCAAACGCATCTGCTCGCTTGTTTGGAAGAGTGACACACAAGTAGACCGTAATGATTGCCTTGTTTTGTCATTATTTTTTTCTTCTTTCCTCTCTTCTCTCTGTCTGTCTTTCTCTCTCTCACTCACTCACGGAGAGACAGCTTAAACCAGCACTGCGCTTTCAGAACTTAAGGAGTTTTGAAAGTTAAAAGAGCTCTTTTTCTCAGGAGCCAGTGTGATGTTTCCTGCGCGGCTTTGGTGTCGAGACTCCCAGACGATGCTATTATGTGAGCGATGTTAGTATGACTCTGACAGCCTTCTGTACGCATTTGAGGGCTGGAATTGGCAGTTTGTGTGTGCGTGAGCGAGAAAGAGAGAGCGCATCATGCTTCTCTTAAGAAATACACTTTTCCCTCGCACGGTCTTTAAAGAACCTTGTTAAACACAAAAAGCACAGCAGCAAGGCTCATGCAGAAGAGGAAAAAAAAGAAAGAAAAAGGAAACTTTCAAAAAATGTTTCTAATCGTGCTTGGCAGGTAGGAGGATGTCAAGTTGAATTTGGAGCGGTGTTTGCAATGGTGTCGTTTAAGTGTTTAAAGTCTGACCTTGAGACGTTTTTCCTGTCTGAATTGTGTTAGCGCTCCTGCCTTCTTTCTCACAAGGTGCCGAATCACAACATTGTTTATTCACTTTGATTTGTCAAATATGCATGCAGGAGTATTGACAAAAGATATCCAACCCCCAAAACCAGATGTGCTCTTCCGAGACACGCTGATGCTTCCTGTGTGTCTCTTGTAACTTAGCTTCTCACAAAAAAGTCTTTAGGGGCAATTCACCCTAAAATGAAAATCCTCTTTTACTCATGTTACTCCAAACCTGTATGACTTTCTTCTGTGGAACACAAAAGTAGATATTTTGAAGAATGCTGGATCCAAAACAACACTGACTTTCATTGTATGGAGAGAAAAACAACAACAACTAAATCATTCTCTGCAATATCTTTTTTTTTTTTTTTTATGTTCCACAGAAGAAATAAATTTGTATGGAATGGCATGAGGGTGAGTGAATGATGATATAATTTTCATTTTGTGTAAACTATACCTTTAATTTTTATTATTTAAAAAATAATTGCATCCAAAAGAACCAAAGGGGACCCAAAAAAGGTTTCCCAAAGAGCCATTTTGGTTCATGATATTCTGTCTGTTTTTATTTTTATTTTTTATTTTCCTTTTTTAATTATCCTTACTCAGATCTCCACATGTTAGAACATGTCCATATATTTTACTGGAGACAGAAATATACATGTACAGTAAGTACATATGCAGACACACATGACTCTACTTGCACATTCCATTTATTTTATACACGTAATATAAAACATATCACGTCCACATGCATGGACACTTCTAAGACAACTCAAAATATGCACATAAATATGTGCGTGTGCACATACATAACGTATAAAAACAGCAGACACATTTTCTACCGCCTCTTGCTCTCTTTCTGATGTGAGTGTGTGTGATGTGAACGTGCACTAAGGTTCCATATGTTTATGTGCAGAGGTCTAGTAGCACTTGATATAAAAGGTAACTGTGACATTTCTAATTTTCCATGCACCAGCCCAGTTCATTTTCTTCCCTGCTGCCTCTTGCATGCAACAGTAAGCCTCTAGGATTGACAATAATTACGCCAGCACGCAAAATGAAGAGCGTAATGTGAACACAGCTTTGCCATAATTGCCTTTTCATTATTTGCTAACAGTGAGCTATTCAGTCAGAAGAAAGAGATTGCACAGTAATTGGCTAACAATAGGAAGCAGGGACACTGTTCAGCAGCATTGGTAATTTTTGTGTTGCCGTGATGCCTTTTTTTTTAATAAAAATCTGAAGCATTAAACTGTAATTTAAAACTACAATTTCTAGCCTGAATGAAAATGCTGGTATTACCATGAGCTCCTATTTAGAGTGGAACATCCTATTAGCTGTATTAGTAGCAGAGTTGGTTCGTTTCCATATGTGCTGCCTCCAAACCAAATGGGATTTAGGCGGCTTTGTTTTTGCCTGTCTCATTCAGACGCTCACAGACGGGAATGCCACACAAACACATCACAGAACGCAAGCCTCACTCTGGAGTATCACGCTCTTTGTGGTGATGTTTGATGAAATACATGTCTGTAATTACAGTTTCCAAACTCTGAATGGAAAGAGGCATAGGGCAGCGAAGAGGTGTGTGCTGTTTCTACACAGACTGTGCTATAGGCCAGTAGTTCTTAATTGGTGGGTCGTGGTCACAGACAAAAGGGGAAAAACATTGGTGAATATAATTAATCAAATTAAAATAACTGTATAATCGTGCAATGTTAAAATAACAAAATAAATAGACTTACCGATTCCGACTTTTGATGCCTTTGTCATCAAAAAACATGAACAAACTGCTACGTTAAATAAAGGATGCATAATTTTGTGCTGTGAGTTACTGACTGAATTGCAATCATTGAATTAAAAGAGCCAGGACAATTTCAATAATGCTTTTTATTCAGCCATTTTTCTGTTATGTGAATACATTTCAATATTATTGTTAGTGTATATGTATTTTTGTAGCAAATGGTTTTGGTACTGTTTGGTCGCTCTTTGATGTATAATGTTAAACCTTCAGATTCTGCTGATTAGCTGATTGAGAACCAGATTCTACTGAGAACCACTACTATAGAAAGTGAATAACAAAGATTTGTTCATTCATTTCATTCATTGCAGCTTACGAGCGTTCCCTTTTTGATTTTACAGCTCAGGTTTGACCACTGATGTTATCATTTATGTTTTGCATTCTTATCTTTTCCTACTTAATCAGCAACACACATCCTTCTGTAAGATTTTTTTTTTTTTTTTATCTCCAGAAGTAGTTTAGTAGCTCAGGCAACATGAGTGAATTATAGTACACCACACTAATAATTAGAGTACAGTAATAACCAAAGAGGTTCTGACTAATTCAGTATATTCACAAGGCAAAAGAACAAGTGTAATCAGTAATGGATAGAGCCAGAGTTTGACTGATGATTCAACTCTAATGTTCTGTGATTGAATTTGGTAAAGGTCTTTGTGACCCTAGTGGCATATGTGTAAAATAATAATGGCCATTTTAAATTAGCCTATTATTTCTGACTTAATCAAAACCCAGTTGGCAGATATTATTAAAGCTTTAATTGTCTGTTGCATTGTAAAGCAGGCATAAGCTGATTGTTATCCAGCAAAGACACATTGTAAAATTATATAATAAAAGCAATATTGTACATATAGTGTGTTGACCAAATGCATTAAAAAATGCATTGGACCCCCCCACCATATTTTATTTCTGGGATCTCTGACACTTTAAAAAAAATGAATTTGTATGAATTTTGTGTAGAATCAGTTTTCATAAGATTCTGCACAGTCACAAGGCATCCATTTTAAATATGTGTTTATTATTTTTATTTTTATTTTTATTATTTATTTATTTTTTTGTTTGTTTTTCAAAGTTCTATTAAAATAATCTTGGGGTCTCTGAGACACCACATAGATCATGAAGGGTAAAAGCTGTAATTCCATTGATTAGCACTTTATAAAATGTCCTGAGCCCTGCAGCTTGCATTGCTTTAAAGTACTGATTAATCTCTCTTCGTACCTATCATCCAATCCTTCTTACAACCAGCCTCTCTCTCTCTCTCTCTCTCTCTCTCTCACTTGCTCGTTCACTCGATCTGTTTGAGGTGTGTGCCTGTGTCATAATTATCTAATATGGTTGGTCTGCTGCTCTCTTATTTAGTAATTAGCTACATCAAACTGATTGGTATGGCTTCCTGAATTCATCCCTTTTAATGTTTAAAGACTGACTTTGTGCTTGAAGGATTTGTTTGTATATATCCTGCGTGTGATGAGAGCTTTTCAAGTAATTGGCTCCTAGGGGACGGCACTTTCTAATAGTTAAAGCATAATTACAGCCTGTATGAAATGTTAAACTGCCCTCGCTGTCTCTCATGCCAGCTTAATTGCATGCAACAAGTAAGGCAGGCTTTTCATTTTGTACCATCATAAGGATGGACTGAACTTTCATAGAAACACACTGAAATTTTGTCAGGGAGTAAATAGTCTCTCATATGGTAATTTTGTAGGACACCAAAGTAAAAAGGCTGTGAACTTATTCAAACCAGTGCTCATATCTTCCCCTCCCCTTCTTCGCTATGTATATGTATGTGTGTGTATATGTAT
Source organism: Acrossocheilus fasciatus (assembly GCA_036784905.1). Classification (NCBI taxonomy): domain Eukaryota; kingdom Metazoa; phylum Chordata; class Actinopteri; order Cypriniformes; family Cyprinidae; genus Acrossocheilus; species Acrossocheilus fasciatus. Next base: position 20,426,912 of record CM071944.1, read on the forward strand.
GTGTGTGTGTGTGTGTGTGTGTGTGTGTGTGTGTGTGTGTGTGTGTGTTGTTTCTCGTTATGTGTGTGTTAGGTGGCATATATTCAGGGCCTGTTAAGGAAGAATTCAAAGGAAAAAAAAATAAAATTACGCTCACCAAAGATGATTCCCTTCTTTCTCCGAGCAGCTCTCGGGCTTACAGATCGGCTATTGATGTAGTGGAATGCCTTTGTCTAAGTACTTAAACTGAGCTGTTGTTTGTATCATTGTTATTAATTTATTGTGATTAGACGTCCATACAGAGCTCAAAGCATTTAGAGGAGAGTCTGTCTCTTTGAACTGACAATGCTTTGTTCTTTATCCACAGCTCCCTGATTGATTTAAATATTATATGCAAGAACAATTGAGAAATTTAATGTAATCCTTAAAAAATATGTTGAATTAATAGGCCGAATTATAATTCTCTTGGCTATTCCATTAGATATTCATTATTCAAAGGAGAAAAAAAGCAAATGAACTTAATAGGGAAATATCATTTCCTTCTTATTTATTCATAACAGAGGGAGAGTGAAATTTAAAGAGCTGTGTGTGTGCCTTTAGATCCTTTTAATGTTAATATGTAATATCATTCATTTTTGGTCCCTTTATTCTCTTTTAAACTTTTTAAAGCAGTTTCATCTATTACAAATCATGTTAATGTAGAGGAATTTTGGAATAATGTGGCTGACAACATGAACCTTTATCTGATGATAAACAACATGACTAATATGCACGCCAGCTCACCTGTTGTTGTTTTTTATAAATACATAAAAGATTAATTAAAAGTGTACACAGCCATTTACAGAGTGGTCTAGTTTTCCTGTAGCTCAGTGACAAATTACTGAAATGCCTGTTTTATTGTTTTTATTTAAATTATATATAAAAAAAAAAAAATTCCTGTGATGGCAAAGCTGAATTTTCAGCATCCATTACTTCAGCCTTCAGTGTCACATGATCCTTCAGAAATCATTATATGCTGATTTGCTGCTCAATAAACATTTCTTATTATGATTAGTTTATAAATGTATAAACATAAATTGCTTAATAATTTTGTGGAAACCATGGTACTTTCTTTCAGCATTAAGGATTAAATATAAAGTTCAAAATAATATAATTTATTTGACATAGAAATCATTTGTAACAATGTAAAATGCCTTTCCTGTATATTTGTCCAGGCTGATTATTTATATATGTATTACAATCTTATTAACCCTAAACTTCTGAATGGTAGTATATATATATATATATATATATATATATATATATATATATATATATATATATAGTATTTGTTCTTTCTGTGGAGACGGTTGCTTTAACTGAGAGATGTCTACTTGTGCATGTATTCTAGTGTCAGTTCTTCTTTAGGCCTCAGTACACATCCGAAAAGCAGTCTGTCATAGCCCTCAGAAGGTTTTCAGATATTCTTTATTTTACGGACCCTTCAAATCCAAAGCATAATAGTTCTCAAGATTATGCTTTGGCCCTTTTTTGACCCTGCCAAATACTGTTGACCATTATGCACTGCTTGTGAGTTTTTACCTACAGTATTGATGTCTTTCTCTTTAAAAGTGGCAAATTTCTGTTTTGGTCTCGATAAACAAGTTGGTATTGATATAGTTTTGCATTTTTGTTACATGTCAAAATTAGAGTACATTAGAATAAAACACTAACACCATAAAACATAACTGCAGTGTTTAGACAGTTATTGAAAGAGATTGTGTTTGGATTAATTAGAGGGAGACTGTGCCTTAGTTCTGCTTTCTGCACTTTGTGTAAAGAACTCCTCCTTCTCAAACAGCTCTGCACTGCTTAGTGCAGGTTCAGTGATGCTATATACCTTTCCCAGCTTAACCTCAGATGTTTATCAGGGATAGAGAGAGACAGAAAAAGGAATGCAATGAAGACTAGACCTTTGTGTAGCTCCTTCATTCAGTCTCTGTGATATATGATCTTGTCTAAAACTCACATTCGGTCTGAGTGGCTGGGAAATTTTGCATACATGGGAATGGGAAACTTTTTATTTATTTATTTATTTTTTTAATTTTTTGTTGGTAATATTACTGCTTAAAGTATAAACATGCAGAGTGAATAAACATTTATGAATTATAAAAAGGATAGGGAAATACAATTGCATACAGTTCAGCTGTCTAGTTGTTTACTTTTAAGTTTTACACTTGTTTTAAATGGCATCCATGTTTGTTCAGATACTTAATTTCTTCCTCTCTTCCTTCCTATATTGTGTGTGCATGTGTCAGGGGTGCTGTATCATGAGATAAAAAAGCAAGCAGATCTATAATCTCTATTCAGCAGAGGAGCTGTAAGTATTGTCAAAGTTAATATCAGAGAAAATAGATGTACAGTACACTGGTTTACAAACACACACACACACACACACACACACACACACACACACACACACACACACACACACACACACACACACACACACACACACACACACACACACACACACACACACACACACACACACACACACACACACACACACACACAGACAGAGAGAATGCCACAGTTATCCCCTTGTTAGCTATAATGAGATGTTTTTTTTTTTGTTGGACCCTTTAGAGCAGTGTTCCAGAAATCCCGCCTATTGTTTTTTTTTTTTTTTGGTGTTTTGGATGTTCATGGACGTTTATGAATGTTTACTGTGGCCTTCTCTCTCAGATCCAAATTCACCACAATATTCTTCTCTTTAATCTGTTGGTTTGTGAGGTTTTTTTCTTTTTTTTTTTCTTCTTCCTTTTTGTTTCTCTCTGTGTCTTTCTCTTTATTCTGAGAGTCAGGTAATGTTTTAGACTTTACAAAGTTATTTACAGATGACATGTATGTTCCTATGTTCCTTAACAGAGAAAATGTAAAATGAAATGAAATGAAATGAAATAAATAAATAAAATTAAATAAAATTAAATTATGGGTTTTACCCATCTGCCCCTGTGGTAAATATCTTGTTATTTCTACCACTGGTGACCTTTAATAATATTATGGGATGTGCACATAACTGTATGTGTGACATTCTAGTAGTATCTATTAGTGTATAACAGTAAATACCTAAAATCCATTTTTAACCCTTCTAACTGCTTAATGTTTATTTTCTAATGTTTATTTTATTTTGACTTTTAGTTGCTTTGCACTCTGATTTTCTTTCCTTATTTAAAAAAAAGTCAAAAGGGTTTTGTTTTTAAAAAGTGGGTTAGAAAATTTGATGGGAAATGAAAGCCCATAAGATGGCTTGATTCCGATTTTGTTTTCCTGCACAAGTGCAATCCAATCGCAATCACTTCCTTCCTCTTGTGCCCAGGGCATTATTGGGAGACTGAATGCAATTTGAATGACTGCTGCAAGAATCTTCCATTATATCAGATGATAGCCAGGAGCTGTTGATGTATTCACTCTCATGTGTTTACTTATTTGTCTGAGTTTGTGTGTGTGTTGGCTGAAATGTGTATGTGTTGTAGTGACAGTGGTTTAGAGCATCAGCGGTTTCCCTCGCTAAACCAGTGTGGTTTGGGCCGCACTGCAACTGCATACCTAATAAGTTTTACTGCTGAGGTCTGCCAGCGGCTGCGTCCCCCAAACGAGAGCTGACACACACACACACACACACACACACTGAAATCCCATCTGCTTTGAATGATGGGAGAGGGCAGTCTTTTTAAAGGTACTCCATTGCCCCCCAGTAGTCTGGCCCTAAAGGTGACACCTCAACACCTCTGTCTCCTAATCATCTCTGGCCCTCTGACCTCAGGGGGACAGCACTGGGAGCATGGCTCTATGAGGGGAGCCATCTCTGTGTATAAGTGAGCACTGAGCCCCAGTCAGGGCCCCTGGGAAGGACATGTTCGAAAATATTTTAAAATACAAAAAAAAAAAAAAAAATGCATTACTTGATGGACTGATACCTCAACACTTGATTTGATATGACAAATGATCAAGATTGATCTTTTTCACCCTTGTTCTCTCTTCCTCACTTGCATATTGTATGATTTTGTCAGTCTTGATGAAATGAAGGTATGTGTGCCAATGTACCAAGTGAAATATCATATTTGTATTCATGTTGGTTTCATGCATTGGTGAAAAACATTGGTATTACAGTATTTTAATTTAATAGTGGTAGATATGTCAAGCTGTGTTAAAAGTTCAGATCAAACATTTTTGTAAAAAAATATAAATATTTTTTATTAAATTTTTATTTTTATTTTTGAAATAACCTAAAGCGTTCTTCAAGTTCTAACTCCATTTGGCTTCTGTTGGATTTTAAAAACGTACCAACTTTAACACATTCATGATGGTTTATTTTTTCCAGCTTTTCTTCTCCTGCATATTAATTGTGATTTGGTGTGCAAACGTTTTTGAAACATTTATTATATTTTAAAATAAAATGCTTCAGTGCATATGACAACTTACGACAAATCGCCAAGAATCTCAGCCTTTTCTTTTTACTTACACCACCTGGACATTTTTATACCAAAGTCCTATTAAAGGAACACTCCACTTTTTTTGGAAATAGGCTCATTCTCCAACTCCCCCAGAGTTAATAAGTTGAGTTTTACCGTTTTTGAATCCATTCAGCCGATCTCCGGGTCTGGCAAGAGCACTTTTAGCATAGCTTAGCATAGATCATTGAATCCAATTAGACCAGTAGCATCGCGTTCAAAAACGATCAAAGAGTTTCGATATTTTTCCTATTTAAAACTTGACTCTTCTGTAGTTATATTGTGTACTAAGATCAGCGGAAAATGAAAAGTTGCGATTTTCTAGGCTGATATGATTAGGAACTACTCTCATTCCGGCGTAATAATCAAGGAACTTTGCTGCCGTAACATGGCTGCGGCAGGCGTAGTGATATTACGCAGCGCCTGAAAGTAGTCCCCGGTAGCTGGTACTGGTCTAATTGGATTCAATGATCTATGCTAAGCTATGCTAAAAGTGCTCTCGCCAGACCCGGAGATCGGCTGAATGGATTCAAAAACGGTAAAACTCAACTTATTAACTCTGGGGGAGTTGGAGAATGAGCCTATTTCCAAAAAAGTGGAGTGTTCCTTTAATATTATTTCATGGTGTATTTAAATAGGAATTTAATAGATTAACATTGTTAAACGCACATGAAAACCGCAAATTTGCCATTGTTAGTTCACTACAAGAACTGGATTAACAGTGCCAGGTTTGCTGCAAAATCTCTATTCTGGACAACTGGACACCATCACTGGAATAATAAACGTTGTATATCTTGATTGAACTGTGAGCGTGGAAACAGGCATGGTCATCTGACGAGATAAACTGGATGTCTAGGGTGAAGCTCGTCAATGTCAAGAGCTGTTAGAACAGAACAGACCGGTATTAGACTCTGATGATAGAGCCCTGTTACTCCGTGGTGCTATCACGTTTCAGAACATGAGAAAAATAACATTTTAGCAAGGGGGTCAGGTGGAGAAATGGCACCTCTAAATGAGGGTTAAGGCCCTATCATTGTCTGTTATAACGCAGCCTCTCCCTCCTCAAATAATAGCACTGACCTTCGCGGGCTCCGGGCCTGTTAGGGCTCTTGGTGGTGGAGAGAATCCATTCACAGGGGCCGCTCCGAGCAGCACCGCTCCAAATGGCTTTTTCTTCCCTCGCACAATCAGCTGAAACAGCTGCTGAATGAAAACACTGATTACATAAGAAAGGTCCTCCACTGGAGATAAGACATCCACCTGAAGACGAAGGACATCATTCGCTCTGTCTTCATCTCTCCTTTTCTGTCTTTCTCTCTCTGTGTCGTTCTTGCTCTTTCTTTTCAGCCCTTATCTCCCCTTTTTATTCAGTCACACAACCTGCGACTGAGAACTTGATTTGAAATATGTCAGTTCTGAGACTAGATTAATATGTAAATGTCTGTACATTTTTTAATTATGTAAGATTAACAGAAACTCTGAATAATCCTTCAGGGAGCAGCTTAGCGTTTCATGTGAAACACTTATTTCACTGATTCTGTCTCTTTCTTTCTTCCTTTTTTTCCTTAGACTTGGTGCTTTCTTTTCTTCATCTCCCTTTTTTGTTTTTCTTTATCTTACTTTCTTATGTAGGCAATGCAGACCAAGGAAATGTCTCTCCAATGTACCATGTTTGGAATTGAACAAAGTACTAAATAAAGAATGACATCCATAATACATTTGAGAATGAAAAATAGAGCCTTATTTCCCTTGTGTGTGTGCAGCATATATGACAGTAAAGAACAGTTCTATTGATCTGGAGTTTCATTAGGTGAAAGCACCTCGCTGTGAAAGAACAACCAAACCTCTATCAGCATTACAGAGCAAAGCACAAATGGGAGGCATTTGAAAATATATATATGCCATTTAAGTAATTATTTAAACGCACCTCGCAGAATGCAAATGAATTGGCTCCTGCAAGCGACTAATTTTAATGACTGCAGATCACATCCTATTGCTTGATTGAGTCTGAGTGGAATGGCAGACTGAAACATAAACACACAGCTGTGCTGACAGCGTTAATAGGGGACAGTCTGAGCAAAAAGGAGGTGCTTCTTTCCCGGGTCACATTATTGCGATGAAGCGTACAGCACAGTGCCACTTTGTGGTGTGGAGGAAAAGTGCTGTGGATTTCTTGCTTTCTGAGCCACAAAAGCCTGTTGGGATTTACTAAACAGAGTGGAACAGATATGTTTACAGTATGGCAGCATACATTTTAGATTAAAAAAAAAAAAAATACACACACACATATACACATGACGAGTTCAGATGCAAAAGCTTCTAAGTGCAGTCTGAAATTTTCATCTAAAATGAACATTTTTATCAGGTTTCTATGTACAGGTTCAGTAATTCTACTCTAATGGCAATGCATAGGTCCTTTTCTATGCAATTAAAGTAAAACAACTGAACATAAATATAGGAGCCTGATAAAAATGCTAATTTTAGAAGAAAATTTCAGATGGCACTTAGAGGCTTTTGCATCTGAACTCTTCATATATATTTATTTATTTATTTTTTGCTAAATATTAATTGTTATACAATGTTATTTTTAATGACACTAGATACATATAAAAATGTATTATTTAACAAATGATTATTTGTATAGCCCATATAGAGTACATAACACAGGCTTAAAAAGCTTTCCAAGTTAGGAGCTATCAGAGGGGGGCAGACAACCTCTTCCTAACGTAGTTAGGAAATAATTTTGCTTATGTGCATAAAATAAGTCCTTTTATTATTATTGGCAAAATGGGGAGTTGTAGAAGTTTTGGCGAGCCGTGATTAAGCGGATATATTACCGTCACAATCTTGCAAGTCTTATTCAAGCACCCTGTTCCTGCCGTGAAGTGTTCTGAAGATAAGAGGAGGATGCCAGGTCTCATCAATGGAAGCACTTATCTGAAGAGGAAGAGGGAGTGAGATTGAGCTTCAATCCATGATTGTGTATTATCTTAAATGCTTTGAGGTATTTTCTATAAGAGCAACTCGACTGCTTAGGAATGCTTTTTATGTTTTGCCTGGGAGCTTCTCGGAGTTTCAGGAGAAAACAAACACGTGCGCAGATTAAAAAAAATTAAATGATTTTTTTTACCGGTGACCTGATTTTCTAATCTACAAACAATGCTTCCCACAGTTGTTTTTTTTTCTTAAAAATAAAATAAAAAATCATTCGACACAAGTATCTGATTTGTTACTATAAATACAATAGCTAAAGTAAGCCATCTCATGCAGAAGTCTATGCCAATTCCAACAATATGCTCTTTTCACACAAGCTTAACTTTTGCCCTCTTTTCTCTTGTTGGAAAATGATCTGGAGGTGTAATCTTAAGCAGTCCTACAGATTAGGAAGCCAACGAGTTAGTGAAACTCTCGCAGAACTTATTTAGTCTGATTTGTTTATCTCGGAAATGAAGCAAAATTTTCCTGATAAGCATTCCCTGTTGGAATCCGCTTAATTCATTGTAAAAGCACAAAGAATGGGGAGTGTTTTTAATGCCGGGACAAACCGACTGCAGGGTGCAGATCACACACTACCTGAGCCACAGAGATTACACTATTGTGCAGAGGGAATGTTATCACAGGCATGCCAAGCACAGACTCCCCTGTGTAACGGCGGCATGCGAACAGGACCCTCGAAAATGCTTAAAGAATACAGTTTGCTCGCAGGATTTATCTATTTCATGTCCTTTTAGACTCAAATCAATAGGTGACCCCGTATCACTGATATATTTGGATGTACACCCATGTATCTGGGTGCATTTTCCTCTCCTCTGGCCTAAAATAGGGACAAACCACACAAGAGCCTCTGTGCAGACTATACTGAAACGTGAAAGCAATAAAACGCATGCAAAACATAATCACAATGTGTGATTCATTGAACACGGAGCCAGTGTGGCCAGGGTTAGACCACCACCCAGCAGTCCTGGCTTAAACCGTCACATAAACATCAGCAATCCTCAAAACCAGAGAATAGAGAATGTGGGAAACCACTACTGCATGCTAGGGATTTAGTTTGGGCTTAGTGGCATAAATGCTGGAAATATGTCACTCTAATGATATTAGACTCTAAAAGAGAAGAAGAGCTAGACTTAGCAATGAAATATTAAAGGGAAATCTGTCATGGCTTGCTTACCCTCATGTCGTTCCAAACCTGTATGAGTTGGAACACAACAGAAGATATTATTTATTTATTCCTTTAATACAAGGAGAAAACAAATAAATAAATAAATAAAACTAAGAAAATTCAGAATGTCTTCACTCTTCATAAGAAAGGAAATCATTCCATTTTGGCATGACATGAGGGTGAGCAAATGATCACAGATTTTTCATTTTTGGGTGAACGGTCCCTTTAAGAAAAAGTTTACTACAGCAGCACTTTTTTTTTCTTTCTGAAATGACATCTCTGTTATATTTTGGCGCATTCAAAATGTTATTTTTTGTTCTGTATTGCTGTGTTTATAACATCATTATTGTGGCTGACATTTTAGTGTGGATGCCTGAAGAACGGTGAGGCGGTACGGCGGAACGCTGTTTCCTGGCTAAGCTGCTGTGTCTGCACTCTGACTGCGTTCCTGCTATTACATAATTAAATTTGGACTTGGATGGTGCTTTTTAAGAGATTATGGCAGCATATGTTGCTTGAAAACGCGCCAGGCTCTCAAATAGAGAGAGAGAGTGAGTGAGTTTATTGAAAATCGGAATACACTTTGGTGCCAATACTTAATGAATTGGTGTTATGATCTCAGGCCAAAGGATGCTGGTGCGCTATAAATTAGAATAAAGTCTGGGTGGGAAAAATAAATAAATCTGCGTATCAAAGTGTCAAGGTCTTACATTGCATATTCAGAGGATTTATGTAGCTCTGAACAGGCACATTTTGTGCCCACTTTATCTCAGAATGAGAGTGACACTGTGTTGTGTGTGAAAACGTCGCTATCGTACAAGCTTCATCCCATGTTTCTCTGCTCCTCCTCTATACGCACATACCCACACATGCACAAATATATTCCAGGGTGTTCCTTCCTTCCCTTTGATACATTGCCCCTGTCATTCCGCTGGCTAAATATATCATCTCCCTCTCGGCTCAAAGCCGTGCGGGGTCCGTTAAGGTTTAAGCGGTTATTCCAGTCATTATTGGCCATTAAATCCAGCGTGGGTCGTAAAGGCCCTGCCAGTCCGCTGTCTGCTGTAGAGGTCAGGTGCCCCGCGCTACTTTACGAGCTCTCTCGTGCATCAGAGAGTCCCCGTGAAGTTCCGCACCTCGACGGATAGATAGGCCACAGCCTGCCATCCATTACCCCTGTCAGTGGCTTCGTTTGTCAGCTGTTATAGCTCTCCGTCTCTACTACTCTCTGCATGGCCCTGATGCCTGGCCTGATTTAAACCTCGCTATCATGCGAAGTGACTAGAGTCTCTGTCGCTCTCATTACGCCGAGCCCAGTTATGACAATGCGAACGGTTAGTGTCTCTTTTTCTCGCCTTCCGTCACATTTACAGCGTGTTTCTAGAAATTGGCCTTTTTTTACAATCCCTGTGTGTGAGTGAGGCTCTCTGTTGTGTCCTCTTGCTGAGGCAGGGGGAAAATAATTGAGTTTATCTTCGGGTTTTAAGGGAGACTGACACACTGAGTTTTATTTGACTTTTTTAAAGAGATCTGCTCTTATGGGAGGTATTAAAGTCTCTGATTCCGGTCGTTAGACGCCGCCACAAGGGTGATTACTTAAAGCTGATAGGAACCAGATTATTACTTCACTTATACTGATATACAGCCATACACACAGGACAAATTCACATTTTATGAAGCTGCGCTGAAATTCGTCTCTGATGAAAATTGCTTTTATCCGAGTGAGGGAAGGAATGAAAGGATGACACAGTGGTCTGTGTGCAGTAATCCCCTCTGTCTCTGGCTCACCATCACTTTCTTACCATCTCTCTTGCTTCTCTACTGGAAAAGTAAAATTCATTTTCCAGGCAATCACAAGGTCTTACTTTTAAAGGGGCTCTATGACTGCTGAACTCATAATGTTTTGTTCTGTTTTTTAATGGTGATTTCTTTGCAGTTAAGTGGAATATACATTACTGTTCTAAGGTTTGGGGCCGGTATTTTTTTCCCCTTTAATTTACACTTTTATTCAGCAAGAATGAATTAAATTGATCAAAGTAACGGTAAAGGCATTTAAAATGATATAAATATTTATATTTCAAATAAATGCAGTTCTTTTGAGCTTTGTATTCATCAAAGAATCTTGAAAAAAAAAATATATGTCACTGTTTTCACCAAAATATTAGCCAGCTAAACTGTTCTAAACATTTGTAGAAATAAGAATTGTTACTTGAGCACTAAATCAGCATATTAGAATGATTTGTAAAGTAGGGTATACTGAACATTTTGCCATCACATGAATAAATTGCATTTTAAAATACATTCAAATAGGTTTCTTTCTCGTAATAATATTTAGTAGTATTACTGTTTCTTTTTTCTTTTTCAATTTTTCATCAATAAATGCAGGCTTTAAAAACATCCTTCAAAATCTGACCTCCAACTTTTGAACGGTATGTCTTTGAAAAGGCAAAAAGACAGCACCATAATAAGTCCAGTAATCATTGTAATATGCACTAGACTCATTATAGTTTCATTTTAGAACCTTCAAATATTACTTCAGTATGCCTCTCACAATTTTTCCTTCAATGGACACACAATAAAGACAGAATACAAGTTTTACTAAAAATATTTACTGTTGTCGGAAAGAAACATACAGTGTTTTGTGATGTTTTCAACAGTGATTCATACATTCCGTATTGTGTGAGGTCTGTATGAAACTGTTTAGTTTCAAAAGATTTTGCAGTAAATAAAGTGGTTATATAACAATTCAATTTCCTGTCACATACAGCATCAGAACAGCGCCGTTTAGGCCTGACGCCTGGCCTGATGCTAAAAACAGTATGTGTCAGTGACATTTGTGTGTGTGTGTGTGAGGGGGTGTGTACAGGCACAACGCACATGGCAGGAAACTGTCCTTGTGTGCTTTCGCTTTGCCCTCTTCCCTTAATTTGCCTGCTGAGGAGCATCACGGCGGCAACACAGTGATGACATCACGCAGCTGGCTGTGTTTGATGTGTCAGTCCTGAAGGAACCACTTATAGCAATTAGGATATCCTTGAACAAGCGTTTGTGAAACATTGGCTGGTTTTTGGCATTTGCCTCCTGTTTCTGCCTGCTAACTAGCGGGGTTTGATCTGTGATAATTACCCTCCCACCAGCTTCTTCACTCTGACAGTCCTCTTCCCCTGAGAGCCCTACACGCCCAGGCTACTCACTGATTGCATCAAAGTGACAGAAATTGCAACATCAAAAATAATAACTGATATTCCTCTGGCTTTGCCAGCCTTTGAATATTTCCTTTTAAATGCTTTCTAATTTGTGTCTCGCACACTGCAAGTGTGTGCACGCGAAGCTTAAAGCAAATAAAAGCAGCGATAGGGCATTCATTATTGAACTACTATTTACATATGGCAGACTATTCTGTCTGAACTCTGTCTGAATTTTCTAAGGCGTTTCTCTCTCTCAACATCACTACTCGGAGTCGTGCACTCTCTTTTTCGCTCCCTCTTTCTTCTTTTTGTCATCTCCTTCTTTGTCGAGCCTGTTTCCCTCCTTATGTCGCGCAGAGCTTCTAGGTGGAGACGCGTTTGACTGGTATAGCGTGGATGATCAGCGCCATTTGACTGAAATACGCAAACAAGATGTAATGACGAATCCGTATGTAAACAAAGACAAATCGAGGGATAAACAAAAGGCAAAGGTGCTGTTCTTCCTCCGGCTGAAGATAAGAATTATGACCAGCTCCGTACGCTCGAATGAACAAAACTTTGCAAAGGTGACCACAAGGCAGAAGCCATTAGAATTCACCTGCCGCAGCACACACATATTCTCATCCTCCAACATCTTGTCCTATGTTGACCTTGCATGAGGATACATTAATAGCATTTATAATATATAATATCTGTCTTGTTCACATCGTGTTCTCGCTACCGGGGAGTCAGTAAGGCTCTTGGCTGTAATTACCGGCCGTAGGAAGTATAATTTGCAATGTCTCACATGCATGGCTGTCTCAACACAGATCATTTGCATTAGACAGTGCAGAACCCCAGGTACAGTCCCGGCTCGAGATTAAAAAGGACAAGCGTGTGTTCAGACAGCCAATTGAGAGCGACAGTCAGCCAAGGTTTCACCAGGATGAGTGTAAAATCATCAGCGGTGCCACGGGCGGCCGGTGAGCCTCTTTAGCGAAATGAATTAAGAGTGTGTGTAGAACAGAGCTGGTTTCAGCGCTGACAAATGCTGATTTCCCTTGAGGTGCCTGAAAAGATCTGACCTAGTCAGTGTTTAAAACCATACAAAGAAGATGATAAATGTGCTACTAATGAGACTTCACAATTTCCCGTTCCGCTTTGCTTTGCTCATTTTGTTTTCTCTTTCCCCTCCCTCCCTTTCTCCATCTAGGTTTGTGATCTTACAGTGAGAGAGAGAGAAAACATATCCTTTACATGCTGAGTAGATTATAGGGAAATTAAAATCAAACACACAATCTCATTGTTCTGCAAATTCTGCTGCTCTAAAACCTCCGTAATCTAAAATCCCGCATCCAAAATCCACCCTGTCAGCATTTATAGATATTATACTGATCCGAATATTCTTTGCTTTCATTCCTCGTGTCTTTTGTTCTCTCGCTTATAGGAGAGGAGCAAGCATTTCCTGATACGCGCAGACAAAGTGTGGCGCTTTGAAAGCTGTTTAGCACTGATTGGAGCCCTTTCTGCTCTTTGCCAGAGAGAATACCTCTTCAGGTGCCGGTGTCGAGCATCTCTGATACACGCTGCGCCTCCTCCGTGCTACGAGACCCTCCCCTGATCAATCAAGGTTGACAGAGAAGGCCTTTGTGCGACGCTCCCAGGAACAGATGTCTGCCTGAGAGAGCGCTTCACCTGGAGCCGCGCTGGATTACCCGTGGCCTCGCTTTGATGGATTAGCATGTACGGAAATTGCCCGATTATTGATATGAAAATATTTGCAAACGAGGGGAAACTGGTGACGTGAGGGGTGAGGGGCGCGAAGACGCTAAGAGAGCTTATCAGCCTTCCTTCCAACCTTGTCCCTCGCTTCCTACAGAAAGGGGAAAAAAGAAGAGGGGTAGAAAAGACAGATGAGGGCACGGGGAGGAGAAAGAGAGCTGCTGTGTGTCAGCGTGGCAGTATTCAGCTGCCCTTCATGAAATATTGTTCACCATTATATTAACAGAGCTGAGTGGAGAGAGATAAGAGAGCTTCTGAAATAGTAAGCAGAATGTCCCGAGGAGATATTTCAATCTTTATTCTCTGTCGCTCTCCCTCTCTTTTTCTCCCTCTCACCCCATCTTTTTCTTTCATTTAGGGCAACGGGTGAATGTGAAATGTGCCGAGACCTTTATAAATGAAGACAGGGCCGGAGAAATGATGACATCATCAACTCCCACATAATTGCTTGATTTGTCAGTCTGTAAAAGGAGAGGATCTGTATTTTCGGTTGGGTGGGAAGGAGGAGGAGGGGGGGGGGGTCCCTTTAGCATCACCACTTTCATTACATTTTCTTAACTAGCCACAGAGAGAGGGCTAAGGGTTTGCACGCCTGCAAAAAATTATGTTGATCTTATGCATAATTATACAGCCTGCGTCAAGGCGTGCAAAATTATATAACTGAAATTACACATTCGGGAGTGAGATCAACCAGAGAGAGGCTTACCATTTCAGTCTGTTTGACCTCTTGGAGAGGTGATACTGTGACACACCACGCTGTGGTGGAGGAAGAGAGAGAAAGATAAAGGAAAAGAGTATTTTAAACCAGTAATTGTAACTTCCATGACAAATATAAATAAATGAAATAAAAATAATGATTTATATATAAATGTAATTAAAACGTAACTTTTATATTCAGTCAAAATATCAATAAGATCCGAACTTAAGGAAGGATATCAAAACAAGGCAGAGTTTTGTGTACATTTGTCATAATTAAGGAACGTACATAGGTGTTGTTAATTAACATAATTGTTTCGAGATAACAAGATGATATCATCTGTGTACCGACTGAAGTACCATTATCAGAAAATATATGAACATCAAACTTGCTACAGTCTTTTAATGGTTTGATTGATACTGATTTACATATCAGCCTCCCTGAAATCAGGAGCACAGACTGACATTAAATACAGATGTCCATGTGCTGAATTATAATTCAGAAGCATTGGCTCTTATCAACCAGCTAGATGAGGATTTCCAGATGAGGGACTAGACTCTTACCCAGACTCAATCCTTACACACACACACACACACACACACACATCTCAGAGCCATCCACAGGTTAATGAAAACAGTGTGTGTGTGCAGCGTGAACTCCAGAGGCAGGGTGACAAACACTGGTAACGCAAAAAGCGTGTGTTTTACAATTTCCCCTTCCTCGTAAAGGTCTGCTCGTAAAACTGAGAATTTACGCCCTTCATTAGAGCTAATACAATGCACATAACTCTAATGCACAACAATTGGGATAGCCATAAAGTAACTGCTTTATACCTCCTCAAAACTCTGACTCCTCAGTGACCCTCGGCTGGCCACAGTCAGGGCAGATAGATTTACAGCGAACCGCGATTCTGCCTGATAGACCTCTGCCTTTTTAGGGAATTAGAAGTGCCAAAATGTAAAATGATTTAGATATTTATTTTGTGTACTCTTGTCAAAAAATATAAGTCTCCAAAGCACTATTTACAATTTGCAACTCAAGATATTTTGCCGAGGACACAAGTTTGATTTACGGCTAGGCTCAGTTTTATAACCAGCCACGAGGTTAAAAAGAAAGGCTGTTTTTATTTCAGCTGTAACTAGTCTGAAACTCCACTTTGGCTGAAATATTGAGTGTGAGTTACATTAAGGTTCAAGTCAAGAGTCAGTTACTTCATCAGTTACTTCTCTCTGCCCTTCCTCCCGTAATAATTATGGGTAACTTTAGTCCTGGACAGAGCTTGGACTTCTTAAAACATTTCCTGGTGTCACTCTGCTTCAGTGTAATTGATAAACCATATGAACTGTCATACATTCATAT
This sequence comes from Acrossocheilus fasciatus, assembly GCA_036784905.1. Taxonomy (NCBI): domain Eukaryota; kingdom Metazoa; phylum Chordata; class Actinopteri; order Cypriniformes; family Cyprinidae; genus Acrossocheilus; species Acrossocheilus fasciatus. The sequence goes on from CM071944.1 coordinate 20,442,554, forward strand.
GTTTGAGCTCAGCCTTGTCCTGACATTTGGCCTCTTCTGGTTTCTTTCATGGTATGTCAGTATCCTACTGTTGAACACGAAAACTTGTTCTTTTTTTTTTTTTTTTACTACCACTGATAATGACATATATAACCTTGAAGGCTGGTGAGAATAACTCTTTCCAGGTCTCTGAAGGCCCTGTACCTTCTGCACATAAGAAGTGCAAATGAGTTTGGTGTACTAAAGCCCTGGATAATGTAGATGATCCCATGAGTCCACACAGTGTGTATATACTGTGAGGAACAGCGGGAAGGACAGAACGAGACTGTGTGCTATCAATGTCAGGTTGTGAAATTTAACGTGAGGGAACTTTAGCCAGGAAAATAATTTGGCGTAATGGCCGGGTGGAGAGGAAGGCAAACACCTCGCTTTGTATTTGCGGTTCAGTTTGACATCATTGTCGCATTTATAGCGATTTGTGTTTGTCTGCGTGAGGCTGTAGGTGTGTGTTTGTGTGTTCTTGCTCACAAATCACAATTGTCACGTCACACTCGACATGTTTCCTGTGATCTTTCACATCGATGCTGAGAAAGTTGCGCAGAGGGCATCGGAACATGTCATTGGTTTACGTAAAGTTATGTGTGATTCTTTTGTTTGACATTTTATTCCTATTTGAAGTTCGAGCTCTTTCCGATCCTGTGCTGGGAAACAGGCTGTTCCACACAGTCAATCTATCTTTATCTATGTTGTTTTTGAAGGGATAAGCTCTATAAAGACACCTTTTCCTTTCTATTTTCAACCATGTGTGTTTCCATTTCAAAAAGGGTATTTGTATCCATCGTAACAAAAAGGGCGTATCCCCACCTACCTGAGGGGTGTAGCAGGGATCGTAGGTCGGTCAGTTCCTCTCAGCTCCCCCTTTTAGAGCTCCAGATCTCCCACTGCTCCTCACAGAGGTAAAGAGTATTTATGTTGTAAATGATAGCTTGTATAAACCAAACATGAGAAAGTACAATGAATGAGTTAGATAGAATAATGAAAAAGACAAAAATACAAAAACAAAAACAAACCAAAAAAACGAAAAAAAAACCCAACAAAAAAAACAGGTCAATGCTGTAATTTTAAATGCACATTCTTCCATGTTGAAACAAACATTTTTATCAGTGTGTTATCAGCACACTAAAACAACAGATACACTTTAAAGTGTTCATCAAAATATTTATGTAATGTTTAGGATATTGCCAAAAAAAAAAAAAAAAAAAAAAAAGAGAAAGAAAGAGAAAGAGAAAACATGAGAACACACACTTGAATGCTTGTGTTTTTTTTGTTTGTTTGTTTGTTTGTTTTTTGTTAATAAGATACATACAATAGGAAACACATTTATGGAATACATTCCTACTCACATTAGAAAATAGTTTATCATACATTTATCAAACCGTAATTATTGCATTTATATACATTTACATTATATTATATTTTATAAAAGAGCCGTGACTTCAGCTTCTATTTTGTGAGTTTCCCAGAAGTGGCATTATTGTTTTCCTGAACACATGATGAAAAGGTGGATTGTTGTTGTTGTTGTTGTGATATTTATTTTTTTCTTTGCATAAATTAAATTCACAGCTTGAATGACTGTATCTATGTGTCTCTCTGTGTCCATGTGCTTGTGTGTGTGTGTGTGTGTGTGTGTGTGTTTGTGAGTGTGTACGCTCTCTATATGTGTGGCACATGGCTGGTTAAGCAGATACAGAAACAGAAGCTTGTTTCCTAATTAAAGTGAACTGATAAAGGCAGTAGCCCAGTATAGCATGCCAGGCAGTGCCAGCCTGCTCTGCGCCTACTGATAGCGCTTTAGAGATGAAAGCTCTGTTAAAGACTGTTTAATGTCCCTCTCAAAGACCTGCTTTAGAAAATCCCCTCAGATCACACCATAGAGAACTTTTAATGGGTTCAGGATATTCAGTTCAGGGTCCCAGGAGGAGCAGAGAGAGTCTAAACTACCAGGCTTCATTAGTTTGGTAAAGGAGGACTCGGTATGCATAATGCGCTGTGTCTTTATGAGAGTAAACTCTTTTTAAATACTGTCAGAATGCTCTTTGTCATCTGCAACCACTGTATTTATTCATTGTTCTTCACCTTGGGGATGCACCGATATTAAATTCGGCATGAAATGAAAACTCACTCTGTCTTCTAAAGTTTTATTTATTTATTTATTTTTAATCAGTCTGATCTTATTGTGAATGATTCATTCATGCATATGTTTGCCCTTGTAATCAAGATAATTATAGCTTTAATTCTAACTTAAATACAATTTTGAAAAGACTTCTCCCTGATGGTGTATGCCTTTTTCTAATTCAGTGATCTGTTACACTCGGATGTAAAAATACAGAAGAAAAGATCATCACATCTTTAAAATTCTGCTCGTTATCAGTAAGCTGATATATATGTATGTATATGTATATATATATATATATATATATATATATATATATATATATATATATATATATATATATATATATATGTGTGTGTGTGTGTGTGTGTGTGTGTGTGTGTGTGTGTATTTTTTTTTTTTCCTGTCTGATAAATGAAAATCGTCAATTATAAAAGTCTATACTGTTTTGTCTAAGGAAATTAGAAGTACTGTAAAACACTAAATACTAAAATTAATAGTTTTAAACGCTACAAGTGAATTTAAGCATAACAGCATTAGTGTACAGTATTAAAACATGCATATTAATGAGATTTGCTATTTTACATTCAACAGTGTCAATGACAGTAATGATTTGTGTAAAAATAGGTGGAAATGTGTGTGAACAATTAAATATCCAATATTTATAAATCCAGTGTAGACTGATTAATTTAAAACAAAAAAAAATGATATCAGTCTGATATGTTGTGCATCTCATCCACTACAACTCGTATGTATGTTTAGTCTGTATTCACAAAACATAATTGACTTATTTAATGTTGTTAGCAATTGTATGTAGAGTTATTCCACTCAAAATTTGTTATTTCTGAGAAGTACAACACACTTTGACGCTGTCTGTATGTACACTCAGAGCTGGATGTCTCTATGCCGGCGATAACAAAATAAACCTCTTAATGCCACACAGCCGGACCACAGCGTCTGACATCAACACATGAGCATCAGAGCCATTCATCACTCTCACAGCGCTTCTTTGACATGCTCAGAGGTCATAGAAGGGATCCTAAATGATACCATCCTGCAAAAAAGAGGTGAGAATTAGGGGTAGTTCTCTCATTTACTCAACCTAATTTAGTCCAAACCTGTATGACTTAGATATTTTGAAGAATGCTGGAAGCCAAAACAAAATTGTCCCATTGAGCATTTTTCAAAATATTATATTTTATGTTCCAGAGCAGAAAGAAAATTATAGATTGGTACATTTTTTGATGAACTATCCCTTATATTGTTTTAAAGGAGAAATCTGTGCACTTTTAAAAGCAGTATTAACTCATTCAGTGTCAATACTGGTACAGTGCAGTGCAGGCCAATTTCACACTCAGTGTGAGAGTGATTAATTCATACTTTAAGGATGTCTTTACAGAATGAGAGCAATTCTTTACACTATTCTTTCAATGAATCATGTGTGAACTCCAGCCACAACTGAAATAATGATGGTATAATAGCAGCTAACGCAGAACGCCAGATTACCTCATATTTATAAATGTCTACCACAGAGCTATAATCTGCTGTGACAGAGAAACATGTGAGGAGCGCAGCAGCGACTCCTTCCATGTAATGCAACTAATGCAAGATTCCCCTGTTGTGCGTGCACTGTGAATAACTGCGATAATCACGGGACAATGGCTTCATTTATCAAGCTAACCCAGCAGCCTTGTACAGTGTGATTAAAGTGCTTTGCATTTTCCGAGCTTATTTTAGGTTTTAGGGCAGGAGGAGACAGAAATGTGTATCACGGAAAAGAAGCGGTCAACAAGGACATAATTCGAAGATAAACTAGATTCACAAGTCTTCACATCTGTCAGTTTTTGTTTTCTATATTTCTGCATGGTATGTTAGTGAAATTGCGTCAGATAACTGAAAATGAACAGTAAATTAATTTAGCTTTTCAAAAGGTGACTACTGTTTCCAGATGCTTGCTAAATCAGTGTATTAATGTGTATTACTGTATTCCATCGTATGCCAACCTCCTGACGAATGACTTCCTCTCATTGTCATTGCGACACAGTTACGCCATTCAGCTAAATGATGATAGTCTCATTCACCTCGCCAAACAATAGCTACACTGGATGTTAAATATAGATTTGATGACTGAAGGTAATTTTTCACAGGGAAAATAGAGATGTGGAGCTTCTGTAACTGTGTGTTTCCCATGTGTATTAGCTCTTACTGTTGTAAACAAGGGATATGTGATGGATGGAAATGGGGAGATTGAGGAGAAAAAAAAAGAGAGAATGGGAGGATCAGAGCTTCCCCTCCTGTGGGAGGACAGTCATGGCCCTGAAGGGATGAGCTGGATGGAGGGATAGAAATAACGGAAGAAGCATCATCCTAGTTGGAATATAAGAGGTCAGGGAGAGATGGAAACTGATTCTGTATTGATTATCATAACAGATCTCACCTTTTTACCTTTTATTCTTTCTCTCTCACCCCTTCACTGCACCAGAGAATGACATTCTTTACTGAATCAGAAGAAGTTGGGTTGAGGAAGTTGGTGAGAGCTCTTGAGTTTAGACTCCTTTTGTTCTGCTTATCCACAAGGTGTTTGACCCCTGTTTTTATGAATTTGGTGATATGATGTTTTAAGTGTAATCAATCCCAAAAGGTCGATAAACTGAACATTAGCTTAATTGAAACATACAGAATACATTCTGAAACAAAGTGTGACTACACCACAATAAATATGACACTTAAATATGTTATGGGGTGCAAAGATTATTGGAAAATACTATTAACTTGTAGGTCACAGTTTTCAACAGCTGATTTATGTCTGATATACATTTATATATTGTTAGCAATTGTGATTAAAAATGCAGTGTTTTGTGTGTGTGTGTGTGTGTGTGTGTGTGTGTGTGTGTGTGTGTGTGTGTGTGTGTGTGTGTGTGCGTGTACCTGTTTTTCTATTCAGGTAGGGACTTAGACATGAATACACACAGACTCATGGGGACTCGTGTCACGGTGGGGACCTAAATTGAGGTCCCCACGGGTAAACAAGTTTTTTGAAAATCTAAAAATGCAGAAAGTCTCCTGTAAGGGGTAGGTTTAGGTGTAGGGCAATAGAATATACGGTCTGTACAGTAGAAAAAGCATTACGCCTATGGAGAGACCCCACAAGGATAGCAAACCAGACTGTGTGTGTGTGTGTGTGTGTGTGTGTGTATTGAAAAGTGTTTTTTTTTTTTTTTTTTTGCACACAAGGTGTGCACAACAAAAATGTATTTGAATTATTTGTTAAAAATATCAATTAAATTCAGATTTAATTCAATGTAGTTATAAAGAAATAATTTAAATAATTTCTCATAATTTAAAAATGATATATGTCCAAAATAAACACTAACACACACTTTTGAAAAAAAAAAAGGTGTAGGCCTACTTTAGAGTCAGTGACCTCAACAGCACTAGATTCCACTCAAATCTGTCCCTTCTCAGGCTAAATTGTACAGCACTGTGGTAAATCACACAAAACATTAAACAGAACTGAATGCCATTTTCAGCTCCATGCATGATTACGTGCCTTTCTACGGTTTAAGATAAGCTTTTATAGACTTTAATGACACCTTCAGACTCCCATAAATACAGAAATAGTGGCTGATATACTGTAGTGAGCCATTTGGAGTGTGTGTGTGTGTGTGTGTGTGTGTGTGTGTGTGTGTGTGTGTGTGTGTGTGTGTGTGTGTGTGTGTGTGTGTGTGTGTGTGTGTGTGTGTGCGTGTGTGTGTGTGTGTGTGTGTGTGTGTGTAATGACAAAGGTATGACATAGGTATTACAAGGTGAAGGTGACATCTCAGGACATTGACCCATGTCCCCACTTTTCAAAACGCTTATAAATCACACAGAATGGAATATATTAAAAATCTGAAATAGCACAAAGTTTCCTGTAAGGGGTGGGTTTAGGTGTAGGGCAATAGCACATACAGTTTGTGCAGTTTAAAAACTATTATGCCTATGGGATGTCCCCACTTTTCGCAAAAACGAACATGTGTGTGTGGGGGGGGCGGGGGCTATTTCCTCTAAAAGACTCACACTCAGTCCTTCATTGGTTGGAGTAGTTTCATAGTTTTCAAACAGTGATTGTGCCATTTAAAATATTTAAGAATATGAATGTATACAAAGATTGCTGTATTTACAGGATGTTGTAATTACAGTGGCATATATTAAAAATTTAAATTACTTTTAAATACATTTTTGTTGTGTGCAGTTTATTTGAAAAGTTCAATGTGAGGTCTTCAAACAATGTCATTTGCACTCTATATATTAAAAAAAAAAAAAAAAAAAAAACAATGTGTAAAATCTTTAATCTATCCATATGCTGTAATCAAAGTGGCACTAGATGACAGGTTTTGCTGCTGTTTCCCTGTCTTTTAAAGTGAAAAAAGTTTGTTTATTTTTGTATTCAATGTTTGTGTGACCTGAGGCTAAAAGCCTCCATATGCATGTACTAGATATTCAAAAAGTGACAAGCATACTCTGTAAATGCTGACACACACGCAAACATAAGACAATGCATTCACATGGCTTCGTCTCAACACATACATATGACACAGAGCTGTTGCAGTGGTTAAACAGTCTATTTCTTCATCAGATTCCTAAAGTTAATCTATTTACAGGCCCAAATTTTCTCTTTTCTTCTGGCAATATTTTGTCTTACTAGCAAGTATCACAAGAAGCATGAATGCTTCCCATATAGAGATTTATAAGGAGTTGTATGTGAGACAGACCCCTTTCTTCTTCCTCTGTAAAGTTGAGATTGAGCCCACCTCTCAGTGGGTTCAAGTTAATACATTAATTACCTCTTTCTGTCTTTTTCCGTCTCTCTGAAGTGGTGGAAGCAGTCGCTGGGCTGCAGGGCTAAGAGAGAGACAGATTGCAGTAGTGAGGTGTTGATAATGGGCTGGATGAATGTGTGAGCCGCAGCTAATCACCCTTATCCCAAACTCCCCCCACAGCAGATAGAGCTGTTCAACTGCCCTGACTGTGGCCCGCAAGATGGATGGCACACACGCTGCTGTCAGTACAGACCAAACACTCACACACACAAGACTGTCTTGACAAGGAGAGGAAGAGAAGATATGGCTGAGGGAAAGACATGAGCATCTTAAAATTATTGCACACAAATATGCACACTGAAACAATAGACGGGTAATGCCTGCATTCACATTCAAATAAGATTTCTCTCCTCGCATCCTTTCCTCTTGTTTTTTGCTATAATGTCTTTCTCTGTTTCTGTCTGTTTCTTTGTTCTCAGTATTCTCGATGGTCTAGCTTTTGACATGCGTGCAAATCATCAAATTACAGGGTGGCAATGCTACAGGGGGAAAAAAAATAACAGAAGGGAGAAAAATGTTTATTTTTAATGCACATGTAGTGTTTGTATTTTATATATTCATATACCAACCAAACATTAATTAATTCATTCATTTATTCATTCATTTATTTCTGTACTTTTATTTTTATTATTATAGTTTTTTTTTTTTTTTTTTTTTTCACTCTCTCTCTTTCTCCCTCTGCTTTTATTTTTCTTTACTTTTATAACAGGTTACTCATTGCTTTGGAGGCTTGAGTGAGAGCTGTCCTGCAGAACTGTGCTCTGAAGAAGACCAGGTGTAGATGGAGAACTATGTTAATACAAGTGGACATGCTCTGGATGAGGGCAAATGCACATAAACAACACGCACAGTTACTTCAGACTGGAAAATGAGATTTCATAGGTTGTTAATACTGTTGAATTGGCACAGGTGTCTCTCTGTGTATGACTGACTTGTGTTTTCATCTTTCACCACAACTGTGTTCATAAAGAAGGAAAAGAGAACAAAGAATATAGTGTTTCTGCCTGTTTTTACAAGTATAAGCAATGGCTATTTCATGCTTAATGTGTGTTATACTGGTCCAGTTAGTTAAGCTATAGTCCCCAGAAACCTCTCTGGTGCGCTTGCAGAACCCAGCATCAGTCCATAAACCCATCAGTCAGAACATTTGCATGTACTTAGTCATCTAGACTAAAACAAAAGAAATGAATGATTTGATTAAAAAGTAAATATATTTATTTGAAGATGTTTATAATGTTACAAAAGATTTTACAGTATGTGTACTTACAGTGTGCTTACCTAAGAAAGTTCTGGTAATATAAGGTAATTACGTGGGGTAGGGTTAGGGTTTAGGGGCATAGGTTCATGGTTAGTACCTATTTATTACCTAGTTATTGTAATTATTATAATAAGTACATATATGTACGTGAGTATCAGGACTAAAATAAAGTGCTACCGATATCAAATAAATGTTGTTGTTTGAACTTTATATTTATCAAAGAATCCTGAAATAAAATGTATCACGTTTTCCACAAAAACATTAAATAGCACAACTGTTTTCAACACTGATAATACTAATAATTGTTCTTAAGTACCAAAATCAGCATGTTAGAATGATTTCAGAAGGATCATGTGACACTGAAGACTGGAGTAATGGCTGCTGAAAATACAGCTTAATAAATTATATTTGACATTTTTTATTCAAATAGGAGACAGCTATTTTTAATGCTAATAATATTTCACCATATTACTGTTTTTACTGTATTTTTTTTTAATGAAATAAATACAGCCTTGGTGAGCATAACCTCTTTCAAAAACATAATCTTACCCACCCCAAACTTACTGTACTCGGACAGACAGGTGAAGACTGTAGCTTCATTAAAAATGTGTAAATGTCTGCATGTAGTGCAATGTAAAGTCACAGCATAATCAATATTTTGATTCTTAAAAAAAAAAAAAAGTATTTTAGAGCCTTTAACAGTTCCATCACAGTGAAAAAACAAAATCTGTCCATTTTTATTTGTCGAAATACACCACGCCAGAAACGAAGTAGATTGATCATCGCCCTCTGATTTCCACGAGGGTTTCCATAGTGTTTTGGTAGCGTGTTAATTGCTTCTCTCTATGTTTCATATGCTCACATGCCTCCCTGTTTAATTGCCCGGTATTAGCACTGTGACTTGTGCTGTTTAGCTGCTCTGTCCCTGGAGTTCAGCGGGCCGGTTTTAATTAACGGAAGGTCAACACCTCAGTACACACAAACACACAGACACACGTATATATGGGTACCTGTAACACACTGAGGGAAACATTGAGCGTCATACACACATATACACACACAAGTCCGCGTATATCCCTCTGCCGTATAGTACATAAAACACAGCATATCCTCTGAGGGTCTTTAGAGTGAGAAAACCTCCTTTAGGTAATCTCTGAAACCGAGCTCTAATCCATACTGTTGGTAACACACGGCCCGAAATGAAAGCCCATTAGCCCCTGAAACAGGCTCTCTCTGTTTACCTTCTTTCTTTCTCTTTGCGCAAAAGGCTTATTCTGGCCCTTCAAGGCACTCCTCTTCTTTCTCATTCGGCCTTTTCTTCGTTCTTTACTGTTTGGGCTTGTTTTGCCATTTCAAAGAGACTTCTAAAAATGGCCACCACGGTTCCCTTTGTAGACGAGAGCCAGCTGCCCATCCTGGCAGCGAGTGAGCGAGCCCCGTCACCCCCCGTGCAGCCCAGTGTCCTCTCTTTCCTGCTCTTTCATCAGCTCAGAGGAAGAATTCCAGCTATGATGACGGCTTCACAAATGTCCCCAACTCTTCTTCTATCACTTCCACTATAAATAGGCCGGGATCAAGAATTCCACACATACCTTTACTCGCCTTTTGAAGACTGATGGGACAAATCCTTTGTGTCATTAATCTCTTAGAGAGCAACCCTAGCAAGAGGTTTTACATTGCAGTTTTCTGCCACCTGTGTTCCACCCAGGTCAGACAGAAGCTTGTCAACCGAACTGTTAACACACTGTTCCTCGTGTCCAACACATAATTGGGCCCTAAAACACACATATCCGTGCATTTGAAAGTGCCCCCACCTGGGCTACACGCTCACAGGCCTTGGAGCTGTTTTGGCTGTCATCTTACCTGCCTCGTTTTTTGCACGTTTTCACCATTTGATGTGGTTTTAAATTTAGCACAGTAGGGTTGTATAAAAGTTTAACGCCACAGCTAGGTCACTTCTCCTTGGACGTGCATTGTGCTTTTTACAGTTCTCCTATTAGTCAGCTCAGCGAGGGAAAATTTCACTGCAGCTTTTCATTGATTTATGTCAATGGCCATTAGGCCGCCGTTGCAGGTTTTAGTTTTAATAGGAACTTGCACCCGGCTGGTGTGGTGGTAAATGACCTGAGGTTATTAATTTGATGATTAATTAGGAAAGTTTGTTTCTTGTAAAGCGGCAGCGCTTCTTTAAGCTGCCCTGTAAAGTTTTATTGGAGCATACAGCTGACCTGCGATTGGAAATGTGTGTTTGAGGCACACACTGACTTACCATCTCAGCTCCTGACTGCTGTTAATTTTATATCTGTCCAATAAAAAGCAGCAAGGGCTGGACAAGTACAAGTGTGTGTGTGTGTGCATGTAAAAACTCTGCACATACTCACACACACAAGCGTGTACAGTATTATTCCCTGCTGTTCAAAAATAGCTCTAGTGAATAGAGAAACAGCTCTGACTTTTTGACTTTCAAAAAGTTGTATGAAGTCCATTTGTATATACAAGAGCATAACATAGACTGTTATATGACCAATCTTCATTTTCAAATAATATTTATTGTGTATTATTTGTTTACTTTTGTCCTATATGGTCAATTTACCTAGGAATGCACCGATATTGAAATTTTGGCCTTATAAACTGATAAATATTTTAATTACATTATGGCAGAAAACTGATCAATAGCTAATATTATAAATGCCATTACAAATACTGTTTTTCTAAAGACATAAAAAGTGCATGCTTAAAACTATTAACTTAGGCATATCATTATAATGTACAGTATGAAAAATAATATCCATTATGAGATTTGCTAATGATTCCATTTAGCAATGTTAATGAATTATTGGTGTTTTTAAATATTAACTTTAAGTGAGTGTGATGGCAAAGTAACTGAACATCAGCTGATGCAATAAATTACAGAAAAAAAAAATGATAGTATGGTTGTGCATCTCTAAATTATAAATTTTGTGATTGCTTTTATTATAATTTTGATCATTTTGACCCCCCTCTGCATTAGAAAGCAGGCATTTGTACATTCATTTATATACTGGAAAGTTGCTTTGACACAATCTGTATTGTTAAAAGCGATATATAAATAAAGGTGACTTGACTTGACACACTCTTTCTCTGTCTTTCTACCAGTATATGTGTGTGTTTACAGAAACTAAATTTGTGGCATAAAAAGTCAAAGAAGGAAGGACCCTGTGTGTTGTCTTGATTACCTCCCCTAGGGAACCCTCACTGTGAAACCACTTTAAAGGTAAATACCCAAATTATGTTTTCAAACTGTGGTCGCCTCGGCGCGGAGTTGAAACAATATCAGTGAGGTAAGGGAAATGAGAGTTGAATGGCACTGTTTACAGTTGTTAGCTGTTCACACATAACCAGCAAATTCCAACATAAACATCCACTCAGGGCATGTAAAAGCAGAAACTATTAATAAGTCCTTTTATCCTTGCCCGAGACTGTGTGCGTGGCCCCCAGAGAAAAGGCTAATCTGGCCCTCATTTTCTATTTCATTCTTATTCTTCGTCTCTCCCACACACCTCTCCCTTGATTCAGGGTTAATGACTCTCATCCTCTCCCCCCCCCCCCCTCTCTTTACAGTAGACCAACAATCCATGACCTCAAAATCCCCTCAATGTTTGTGTGTGTGTGTCATGGTCATGGTACCTCCATTCCATGCCATATTTCAAAAACATGCTAGTTCATGCATGTGACACAAAAGTTAGCAGGTTCAAGAACAGGTTGAGCCAGGCATGGTGTTTCTCATACTTTGCAGTGCTCTGTGTATTTGCATACGCGCTTCAAGAAACCGCTTTCATGTCAAAGCCAAGAGCAGAGAGTCTTCCACTTGAGGATCACTACCACCAGTCATCCTCCTTCAGGTTTCAAGAACGCAGCGTGTGAGAGTGTGTGTGTTGTTAGCTTTCCATTATTTCTCCATGAAATAACATCTGAGGACATCCTTTACCCACTGATGTACAATAATATGACAGCATATGGCTATTGTTTACACAACCTGAGCAATAACTCAACCCTTGAACTTCAAACCAAGGCCCTGTTTTCCCTTTTCTTCTTCAGCCGGAGCTGATGGGAGTTGACACATCTCTTTTACCCCGCACTAGGAGTGATTGAGGGTGAAGAATAAAGAGAAGATGGCGGCAAAAACACTGTGCCTTTCTTTTCTCTTCCTTCTTCCCTCTTTCATCTTTTGTTCTTTTACACCAATGTTTTTGTTCATGTTTTTTCACCACATCCTCCTCTGATTCCAGGTCTGGATGCCTCTTCAGTCCACTGGCATGTGGCAGATGGTTGCCCAGTTTGTGGTCTCCTCTCCTCACGCTCTCATCTCCCTATCAAAACATGGCACTCTGATCACATGACCTCCAACAGCGTCATGTGATCTGGAGGAGTCTGTCCCTTTCTCATTAAGAACGATTTACTGATTCTGAACAGTGTCCAGTGGTTTTACAACCAGCTGACTTTTCTTTACTCGCTTACTTTCTCAAATTTCATTAGTAGTTTGTCTGTTCTTCATAACAGATCTGTATTTGATGATTACAGTGGGTAAATAAAATATTACAACATGGGATTTCATGTGGGAGCAGTCGCAATATGTTTTTGCCATACTAGACCGTAGAAGGGTCATTAATCAAATCCCTCAGGATGTTAGCGACATCGCTTTTTGTTCAACAAATCAATATTTCATGGTCAAAAAATTCTTCCAGCCCATATATGGGCAAACTTTAGATCAGAAACAGACCAAGACGAGCCTACAAAGTAGAGCGGACAGCAGGGCAGAATGAAAGATTGTATCCCCACTAGAGGTCTGCAAGCGAGGGATGGAAAGAGGGAGAAAGAGTGGGATCAGTAATATCCCTTTCACAGGGTGGAAGTTGGGATGGGAGGGAAATGGCAGCTCCCAGGGAAAGCCAACAACTGGCCATCATTCTGACCGCTTGTCCTCATCAATCACTCGCATTTGTTGACCAAGCAACATGATGTCACTATTCATTTCATGCATTCCTCTAATGTGGACCCAGGGGGAGACCACCATTCTCTGTGGGTATTTCCTGTCCCATTGCATTCTGGGATATGTCTGTTTCCTTCAAGAAGATCATTTAGCTTTTAAAAATTTGCGCTCTCTCTCTCCCCCTCCCTTCCTTTATTCTGCTTTCTTTCTTCCTTTTCTTTCTTTCTTTATAATTCTGGCACTTTTCACACTTTTTAGAATTCAAATTGAAAAAAAAAAATTGGTTAAAAGGATTAAAAAAAAAAAAAAAAAAAAATCAAAAACCAATGAAGTTCCTTCTAACATGTTTCCCGATAATCAGTTTCACTTAGATGTATGACACAATATTGACTAAAAAAATCTGTCACATCTTTCATTACGTTGCAAAGTTATATCTGCAAATTATGTTTCCTAAAATTACTTTTCTTTACACATACACAAAAAAAAACATTAAATTTCAATGCCAAATCAGTTCCCAAGAGGTTAAAATCAAGTCCCGCATTACACTTTTTTTCACCATCTAATATCTTGTTTCTTCTGGAAATGAACCATAGTTTGTAAGTAAAATGGCTTGCAAATAATTGTGGGATTTACCAAAAGCTGCTTCTCATTCTCTTCTCTTATTTTAGTCGTAGTCTGCAGGTTTGCAGCTGGGTTGAGCGAGAGCGTCTGATGGTTGCTGCTTATTTGTGGAAGGATGTGGCGTGCCGAAATGGCCTTTTGATCAAATCTGACTTCTCCTGAGCAGACAGAGCTGCTGTAGGCTGTGATCAGTGCTCCTGTGTCTCATTTGAAAGAATGGTGTCAGCGTGTTGACAAGCCGCTGATAAGTCAGTAGCTTCTAAAGAAAAATGTTTAAAGGCAGATAAATGCCTCAGGACTTAAACTGTCTGTCTTTGCATACTGATTGTAGTTTATTTTTAGTGATTATGAAAACCTGGTTTAAAAAGGCTTAGGGGATGTTGATTTTAGTAGTCGTACATAAAAGGGGCCCTTGTGCGTGATAACCGGTTATCACGCACAAGTAGCGCATGTTATCTCCCCTGACTTTTGTGAAGCCATATTTACTGTCCACATTCATTTCTGTCACTTCCTCTGACTTTGTATATCTCAGGTTGAACCTGGGCCGGGTGTTCTATAGTGACTTACTGCAATTCTTACTTCATTCCCTCTCGCGCGCACGCTCACTTTTCACCTCCCTCCAGCATTAAGAGGCTTAGAGGGAGCTTAGCGCCCAGGTCAAGCTGCCCTTTGGCTTCTACAGCTCTGTTCTTTGAAGTGATGCCAGGTTGAAGCGAACAAGCCGCTTCGTTCGCAGGTGAGCCGTCCATGCTTTACCGCCAATCCCAGGTCAGTGGCGGGCAGATGGCCTGCTTGCCTCCATCCTTACATTATTATTTTATAGTTTGGTTCTGCATTCCTCCCGCTCAGCCTGTGGTAGACACAGACCCTTCGGTCTTATTGCTTACACATGTCTACTCCTCTTTGCCTCAGCAGGAACAGACAAAACAGAAGGGGGAGGAGGAGGAGGAGGGAGCAGCCTGGCCAAACTCTCCCCCCACCTTGAACTAATCGAGAAGAGGCCGGAGAGCCGCAGTCAGGCAGGCCTGTGCCAGTGGGGTTTCAATTTGTAGAGGCATAAACAGATACTAAAGACAGAGTAATGGAGGGGTGATTTATCAAGCCAGTTCACATCAAATTATCACAGCGCCCCCCTGCTGCCTGGCCCTGTATCAGCCCTGGTGAGAGGGCAGGGCCAACCTCAAGAGAGAAAGAGCGAGAGATGTGGCGTGGTCACAGTTCGTTACCGAGCGCACAAACATGTGTCCTACTGTCTGCTTCTAATCCAACCGTGACACTCACGACCAACCCATCTATGGGAAAATGAGACATGCCTGTGAGAGAGATGGAGAGCGCAAGGAACAGACGTCATCAAGCTTCTTAAAAATTTTAAAGAATAATTTTCTCAACAACAACAACCGAAAAGTCCTATTTTATCCTGTCTCTCTAATCGTGTACCTGGGAAAAGATCGGCTGTACCCCTGAAAGTGTTTGGGTCAGACATGTAAGGCAATTCATCTTCAAATAAACGTATTATTTCTTTGCTGAGAAGTCATGTTTCAATTTTCTCTTTTCGCCAGAACACAGTTATGCCTTTGATCTTTCCCAGCATCAGCCAACACATGGATAACACATCGCTTAAAAGATAAAGGTAAGAAATATGTTCCGTGATGATGTCATCTGGTTGCCTGGGACTGGGGCAAACTGCTGTCCTGGTCTGCATTAGTGTACGTGAGTGGATGTGAAAATGTTGAGTTAGTATGAGGTACTATGTAGATGCACCCTGGGACTCAGGCTACTGATGTCTGATCTGTAAGAGAAATCAATTACATATTGTCCAAAAGTTAGATCCTCTCTGTAGGAACTTAATCGCATCAGCTCCTGCTCAGAATCATCCCGACAAAGTTTAAGATTTGTCTCTTGTTTCTGTTCCTGGCATGTGTATCTCATGTCTCTCTCTCTCTTTCTCTCTTGCATTTCGATACATTTGTACACTCCTTACAATTCAGCAGAGAGCCATTCATCATCATTTGACTATGTATCTGTCCCGTTCTGCTTTCTTTGATCAGGCTATGCTTGACGTCGCACATCTGCTCCGTGTTTAAAGGCCAGTAATGCCGTAGCTCAAACACTATTAGCTAGCATAACCCAAAAACAGCTTTACTGGACACTGTGTTCCTCTTGTAATACTTACATGCTCTTAGCTGAAATGTCTCAAGAAACTAAGGAGTTTGGAGCTCAGAATGATTTTTTTCCCCCTCCAGATGTGTCAATTTAACAAGTATTTATTCTTCTAACAAACAGAGAATAAAGAACAGTGCTGTTTAAAGATACTATGTAGCATGGCTAAACTGATCCAGGTTCATTCTCTGCGTAATTGACAAATGACTAAATGACAGTATCTGTGACCTCAGCCATTCCTTGTCATTTTAAAACACTAGTGACAGCATGTGTATATACTATACAAAAGAAATATAAAATGTTATTTTAATGATACATATTATATATCATTATATGTATGGATTAATATATGTGTGTGTGTACCTGTTTTTCTATTCAGGTGGGGACTTAAACCTGAATACACACAGACTCATGGGGACTCGTGTCACGGTGGGGACCTAAATTGAGGTCCCCCACGGGTAAACAAGCTAATAAATCACACAGAATGAAGTTTTTTGAAAATCTAAAAATCCACAAGGATAGTAAAACCAGTAAACATTGACCTTATGGGGACATTTTTTAGGTCCCCATGAGGAAACAAGCTTAAAAATCATTCAGAGTGAGTTTTTTTGAAAAAGTAAAAATGCAGAAAGTGTCCTGTAAGAGGTAGGTTTAGGTGTAGGGTTGGTGTAGGACAATAGCACATACAGTAAGTACAGTATAAAAACCATTACGCCTAAAGTCCCCACAAGGATAGCAAACCATGTGTGTGTGTGTGTGTGTGTGTGTGTGTGTGTGTGTGTGTGTGTGTGTGTGTGCGTGTGTGTTTGTGTGTTTGTGTGTGTGTGTGTGTGTGTGTGTGTGTGTGTGTGTGTGTGTGTGTGTGTGTGTGTGTGTGTGTGTGCGTGTGTGTTTGTGTGTTTGTGTATGTGTGTGTGTGTGTGTGTGTGTGTGTGTGTGTGTGTGTGTGTGTGTGTGTGTGTGTGTGCGTGCGCGTGCGTGCTTGTTTATGCAACACTGAGGGGACCAAATGTCCCCACAATGATAGTAAAACCTGACATTTTTTGACACTGAGGGAAGAAAAAAATAAAAATAAAAATAGTAAATGATGTTTATCGGAAAGTGTAACAATGCAGACAGGTTTTCTGTAAGGGGTAGGTTTAGGTTTAGGGGATAGAAAATATCGTTTGGTCAGTATAAAAGTAAAATAAGTCTATGGAAAGTCCCCACAATTCACAGAAAAAAATTGTGTGTGATTTTACACAATATACTGTATACACTACCATCAAAAGTTTGTGGTCAGTAAGATTTTTTTTTTTTTTTTTTTTTTTAAAGAAATTGTTACTTTTATACAGCAAGGATGCATGAATTTGATCAAAGTTGACTGTAAAGACTTTCCTATTGTTCCCACCAATAACACAAACAAACAAACAAACAAACATATAAATAAGTAAATAAATAAGTAAATGCTTTTTAAATAAATAAAATCTTTTGGACTTTCTTTTCATCAAAGAATTCTCAAAAAATATACCATGGTTTACACAAAAAAATATGACTCATTTTTTCAACACTGATAATACTAAAAAATGAGCACCAAATTAGTGTATTAGAATAATTTCTGAAGAATCATTGAGACAGAAGACTTGAATAAAAGACTGGTAAAAGTTTAGCTTTGCTATCACAAAATACGATTTTAAAATATAAATCAAAATATATTGAAATATATCAATATGAATACATTATTTCACAATATTATGGTTTTACTATATTTTGAATAAATGCAGCCTTGATGAGCAATGACTTGATGACTTAAAAATAAATAAATAAATACACAATTACAAATCTCACGTGTTAAGAAGCTTTATGTGAACACAAACACCCCGTCAAAATAAGAGAATATGTTTTGGGGAAAAATAATTTGGTAGATATTTCAGACACTGTAGTTTTTATAAATACAGTATTTACATTTGGAATAAATCACTGTGATTTACTCAGTGGTAAAATGTACACTAAATAGTACATTCCAGGGCCATTCGTATTCATCCAAGGATTACATTTTGTAGTACAATTTAAATAAAAAAAATGCAATATTTCACCTCCCTCACATAAACTGTACTGTATGTGTGTGTATGTGTGTGTGTGTGTGTGTGTGTGTGTGAGAGAGAGAGAGAGAGAGAGAGAGAGAGAGAGAGAGAGTGCTCTCTAACCCTCTGGCCCAGGGCTCTGTCTCCACCCCTTCTCCTTCTAATCAGCCATAATCAAAAGTGAAATGCGTTTTTCTAAGGAAGTAGCTGGAAAATTTCACAATCTGCATTTTCTCAGACCAAACTGATTAGAGAAACATTATCCTGCTCGCGCAGTCACTTCCAATCTACCTTTCATCTGTCTCCACAATCGCCTAATTATTTAAGCAGTGACCTCACGATGCAGTTTTACTAAAGGATGAAACACATGGCATGACATTTCTGCCTAGATTTCTGCATGATATCTTTGGTAATGTGCTATGCTCCTTTTCAGGGAAAATGAAGAGAGAGAAAGCTTGTGTGTGTAAGGCAGTTTGTGCTTTTTTAAGAATCCGTCCAGACTGACAAAATCATATCTGTGTAAATGTGTAAGATCTGTAAATCTATTCAGTTTGTATGTATGTATGTGTGTGTGTGTGTTTGTGTGTGTGTGTGTGTGAGAGAGAGTCTGTATGTGTGAAAGGTAATCGGTTACACTATATAGCCTTTAGCAGATTGTTTCCCTGGGGAATATGTGAGAAGTTGAGTCTTGTTATTGAGGGGTCATGATTGCAGTAGGGCTTCAGTGGCTCTCTTTGACCTACACTATATACTTATACACAAGAGTCGACTTCCTGCTTTAGGGCACCAAGCACTATATTGAGTATTGACTATATGTCAGGAATGTGCTCACTCTTGCCAAATATTCCCTCAATAAAGACGTGTGAGGTAAAGAGTTTGGACAAAAGCTAAGAATACCTTCAAGATCGAAATCAATAATGTTCCACCTCGTGCTTACTTGGATCTGACATGTACAATTATGACAGTAAATGTTTTGGTGGTTAATTAAAATTGCAATATTATTTAATGATTTGATTTGTATTATTTTGCCCTGCATTGTAGAGTACGTGGCCTGAGGTGAAATATGTGTCTGTGGTTTAAACCCCATCAACTCAAACATCAAAAGAAAACAAGCAATCAGCACTCTTTAGAAATGTGTCCGTTTCTCAAAGGGTCCACTTGGGGCCAGGTTAAGAGATATCATTTTCACTCTAATAGTCGTCTGGATTGAGTGAGTTTTGACTGAATTATCGGCCCACTAGCAGCTAAAAGAAAGAAAGAAAGCAAGGGAGAGAGAAAGGGGCTGGGGGAGAGGAGGGGGCAGGCTTTGAACCTGCCGCGGGGTCTGGCCTTCTCAGCCACTCAGACGATAAGAATCCTTAGCTTGACTGAGGGAGTGGTATTTCTTTCATCTCTCTCTCTCTCTCTCTCTCTCTCTCTCTCTCTGTGCCCGGGGTGATTGTGTCGCTCGTTCTGTTATCGTAGGTGACTGTGTTGAATCATCATGCTTATTTGTACCTGACACCCGATCCGCAAATAAAGCAGCTTTGGAAATGGGCTTTAAAGCGAGAGGGACATTCCTGAGTTTGACCAGAGGGCAGAACCCCGAACCCAGAGGCTCAGTCGAGCCTTGCAAGCAATAAGGGTCGTGACCTCTGCAAGAAGTAAGAACACTTCCACTTTTGAAATATTTTTGGTGGGCAGGAATGAGTACTGCATTTATATATTGCATTATTGCAAAGATTCACTTTTTGTATGACCTTTTTTTTTTTTTAATAATTGCATTCCAATAAGCCATATAATAGGTTGCCATTACTTACAGCGTTCATAAGTTTGGAATTATTAACATTTTCTTCATGTTTTTAAAACAAGTGCTTACCAAAACTGCATTTATTTGTTTAAAGCAGTACAAGCAGTAATATTATACAACATTAATGCAATTTGTAAATAAGTTTTGGTCCCACTTTATATTAGGTGGCCTTAATTACTATGTACTTACATCAAAATATAAGTACAATGTTCATATTGTGTTCATATTGTCTTGCAAAACACTTTTTCTGCTATTCTGCTACAGGTAAGATTAGGGACAGGTTTGGTGGTATGGGTAGTTTTAAAGGTGGGTTAAGGTGTAATGAATGGGTCGAAAGTGTAATACATGTAATTACAGATGTAATTACATGCAGGTATTTTTTTAAATACTTTTTATGTTATATATTTTTTAAATACAACATAAAACTTGTATGTAGATATTAAGTGCATTGTATCAAATTATTAATTTAAATGTAAGTTAATTTAACTTATTCAGCAGCCATTATTCCATTATTCAGTGTCACATGATCCTTCAAGGATGCATTAAACTGATCAAAAGTGATAGTAAACACAGTTATAATATTAAAAGATTATTGTTTCAAATAAATGCTATTCTTTTGAACTTTCTAACATCAAAGAATGTATCAAGAACCATTATTAATATTTGAGCACCAATAATAAAGCACAAAATCAAAAAAAAAAAAAAGTAGTGTAATTATATTTAATTATTTATATCATTAATAATTATAGTGAACACATTACACATACAAAACATTATAAATTATTTTTTTTATCATTACTACAAATACAACAACACACCTCAATTTTCTCCATTCCTCCTATTTTTTTGGAGAGAAGTTAACATTGTGTTAAGTTCCTAAAGTATTCTGGGTGTGGCCACTATACACAATGTCACACTTAATTCGGTTTCACCAAAATGTCAAATTTTCAATCCTAGGTTACGACTAAGAATCTTGTTTTATAGGTGCCCACCAGAGCTCAGTTTGAGTCAGAGAAAAATTCATTTATCACAATAAAGCAAGCGTGGAGATAAATAGCAGAGCTTTGAGTTCTCAAAGAAGCTGAAGAAAGTTATGTAACTCAGCAGAGATCATAAGTCAACGGTAATAATTACAGTAGGCTTCCATTGGACTTAACATTAGGTGTGATTTTATCTTGCTGATTTTCTCTGTGACTCTGTATTACACTCTGTCTTTCTGTCTGTAGCTCTCTCTTTCTCTCTCTCTCTTTTGCTCGTTCCCTCTTTCTCTCTCAGCCTTCTACATTGTTTCAATGCGAGAGGAAAAGAGAAATCACATTTCCATCAGGTTAAATTGGGCTGGGCAGTGTTATCAGTCGGGGAGGGGCTGGCTCTGACAGGAGCCTCTCTGGAGTGATTAATAGCTGCTGGGCTGAGGCCAGGCTTTTTCTGCCTGCAATGAGGAGCTGGCTGGAGGGCAGGCCCGATAAGCACTGCTCTTATTACCCCAGAGAAGTCTTGAGTAGGCCACTTTGGCTGGACTAGAAGAGAGGGGGCCTTGCTGTGACACACTAGTTCACTATATGACTAATTGTAACATTCCATATTTACCTCATGAATGGTCAGATTGGCCCAGTTTAGCAGTTCACAGCAGCTCTGTGCCTTCCAAAACGCTTTTACAGAGGACTGCCACAGTAAGGCAAGGCAAGGCAAGGCGAGTTTATTTACAGTATATAGCACATTTCATATACAATGGTAATTCAAAGTGCTTTACATAAAAGGAAGTAAAATAATCGTAAAAAATAATCCCAACAATAAAACCAGAAATTAAAAAAAAAAAAAAAAAATTGATTCAAAATGAATTTAGAACAGTTGATTATACAATAAAAATGATTATACATAAATACAGTGCAGTCAGTTTGGACATAGCACAGTGGTCATTCAACAAATGCACAGCTAAACAGTTTTGAGTCTGCATTTAAATGTGGCTAATGTTTTAGCACATCTGATCTCTTCTGGAAGCTGGTTCCAACTGCGGGCGGCATAATAGCTAAAGGCGGACTCCCCTTGTTTTGTGTAAACCCTTGGTATTTCTAACTGACTCGATCCTAATGATCTGAGTGGTCTGTTAGGTTTATATTCAGTGAGCATATCTGCAGTGTATTTAGGTCCTAGGCCATTGAGTGATTTATAAACAAATAAAAGTACTTTAAAATCAATCCTAAATGTAACTGGAAGCCAGTGTAAGGACCTGAGGACTGGTGTGATATGCTCAGATTTTCTGGTTCTAGTCAGAATCTTGGCAGCAGTGTTCTGGATGAGCTGCAGCTGTCTAATGGTCTTCTTTGGAAGGCCAGTGAGGAGACCATTACAATAATCCACCCTGCTGGTGATAAAGGCATGAACAAGTTTCTCCAAGTCTTGACTGGAAACAAAACATCTAATTCTTGCATTGTTTTTTTTTTTAGATGATAGTATGCTGATTTAGTTACTGCTTTGCCATGACTACTGAAACTAGGTCTGTCTCTAGAATCACCCCAAGATTTTTGACTGGATTTTTAGTTGTTTGTTAATTCACAGTAGGTGAATGCCGTAGCACAACTGCACTGTAGTAGCTGTTTGTTCAGGTTTGTCCACTGGTAGCCATCAATAATATTTCTGATTAGATATTCACAGTGCCTCTGGACAAACAAACCTTGTGCAGACATGTTTTGGTAATCTGTGAAGAATTGTTTTAGCCCAGGGGTGACTCCTGGTGCTGCCGAGAGCACCTGCTTGCAATAGCTCCTCTATGTTTTATCAGTGTTGTTGTTTTTTTTATGAATCCACATTGTTGTTGTTTTTACAAAAGTCTATGATCAATATGAAAAAAAAAATACTCTCACTGTCTGTACACAGGAGTTGCTGATGGAACTAATGCAGTGACACTGGAGGAAAAAAAGCTATCTTCTACTTCAGGACAGCAATACAAACTAGAGCACAACTTATTATTACAGACAAATCATTCATTCAGAAGGACTCATTCACCATTAGGACCATAAGAAACTATGGAGAAGACTACTGATGTTGAGGTTTTGTTGTTATTTAAACTATTAGCTTTAGCGAAAACAAATACATATTCCATACATAATTTTATACTATTTTCTATATTTACTATTTGCATTTTTATTATTGAAATTGAATATTATTTATTCAAGATTAATTCAAACACTTTTTGAAGCATTCACCTAACACTGTTTTTCTAACTTTTACCTACATCAGCTCTGCCACCTAAAGGTCCTGTTGTACAGACAGAAGATCCTTCAGGTCCAGATGTGGGGGGAAAAAGTGGGAGAGGTGGATGGTGGTGAGTGACACATTTTGTTTAAAAAAGGCTAGTGTCTACAGTGTTCTACCTTGTAATATAACCAAGACAGTCAATTATTTAAACGGTCTCTTTTTTTGTGGCTTATCATCAGGCTGAAACTCCTGAGACTCCTGTTTAGTTAGAACAGTACTGGGAGACTCGATGCAAGTCTATGAGCTGCTGTCTGGCCTGCGCTGCCTTGTTTCTCTATACCCACAGCATCAAAACAGGAGAATATGGCCTTATTATAGCATTTGAAGTCAATATGTATTATAAAATCAATCTAGATGGGGATACAGCCATCCTTCTAATTAGAGGAGGTGACTGGAGATTGATTTTTAATTGCAAAAGTAATTACATGGGGCAGATAGCCAGTGACGTTTGATTATCTGTGTGATTGATTAAAAGGCCTTGCAAGGGGAGTGGACTGGCAGGCTGCAGGATCCAGACAAAAGAGAAAATTAAAAAAGTTGTCCCGTTTGTAATCACACATTTCAAGGGTGAAATTACAAAGCCAAACATCCCCCACGAGATCAGAACCGGTTACAATGTGTGCGGACGTGCACCCACGCACTAACATGTTGTTTCTCCACTCGCAAAGCACACAGCATTTTTCCTCTCTTGATGGACGTAGAATGAAAATGCGACCCTTCAAATGAATAGATTGTTCTTCTACACAGCCTAGATTCATCTGCCAGAAAGCCTCATCACATGTAGAGAGTATGTGAGGCAGAGATGGAGAAAGATATGTCTTATCTCTCTCTGTGATTTCTCCTTCCCTCCGTTCCATCTGCGCTGTCATCACCGAGCAATAGGTGTCTTCACCTGCCAATTGTAGTGCTCTGTGTGATAAGCAACCCTAGCAAATAAACATGTGAGTAAACATCTTATCACTCAAACTGTCAGGAAACCCCCGCAGAATAGGCTACTCATCTTTATTTATCTGATTTGTCACTCTTCAGAGAGCCTGACTGAGGAGGTGAGCTGGTGACTAGTCAAACTCATAAAGAAATGTTTAACCGCAGATGGATTGTGCTGTGTTAGTGCTATTATGCTGTAGGACTGTGGGTTTGCTCTGATCCGAGGCTCTGTCCCATCTTAAAATAAGATCATGGTGAGTAAAAGAGCAGGACAAACTTTTAGTGTGTTTATGTGCTCTGATGCATGTAATCTGCCCCTTTTCTCTCTCTCTCTCTCTCTCTCTCTCTCTCTCTCCGTCTTTTGTAGTCAGCTCGTTTTAATCTCATACCACTCAAGCCCACCTGTCCCTAATAAGCCCTTTAGTCGCCGCTGTCAAACACACTCAAACACATATACACACACATTTGTTTTTCTATCATGGTTGGGTCTTTCCTTTGACTTGCATTGTTTTTCATGATGAGCTAATGATGTTTCTGTCCCCTAATCCAAACATTTTTGCATTATTAAATGCTAATTTAAAAAACATTCCGAGGTCTGTGCAAGTTCATTCATTCAATAAATAAATAAAGAAAAAATACAAATTAAATAATTACTATAATGTTTTTAAAATAAGTCTTTTATGCTCTCCAAATCTGCATTTCCCCCCCCAAAAAATGCAGTAAAAGCAGTAATATAAAATATCATTACAATTTAAGGCAACTGTTTTCTATTTTAATATATTTTAAAATGTAATTTATTATCGGCATCCATTACTCCAGTCTTCAGTGTCACTTGATCCTTCAGAAAGTCATTCTAATATGCCGATTTGCTGCTCAAGAAACATTTCTTCTTATTATCAGTTGAAAATGTTGTATTGTTTAATATTTTTGTGGAAAACTTCATTTTTTTTTCCAAATTATTGATGAATGGTAATTTTAAAAGATCAGCTTTTATTTGAAATATTTTTTTAACATTATAAATATATTTACTTTTGTCACTTTTGATCTATTTAATGCACCCTTGAAAAAAAAAAAAAAAATTGGCATTGATTTGTTTAAAAAAAAAAAAAGAATAAAAATAAATAAATAAATAAATAAATGAATAAATGTTACTGACAAAATTTTAAGCAAATTAATAGTGAGTCATTTAAAAAAAAAAGGGAGGGGGGGGGGGGGGGGTATTATTTAAGAGTAAAGTTTTTAACATATATCCAAATATTTCAGGGTTTTAGGTGTTATGTTGTAAAATTTGATATAACTACAGAAATGTATAGTAAACTTTTTTCGTATCAAAATCATTTAAACTTGTTTAAGTGTTGTTATTTGTAATTCATTTTGTATGATATGATCATCATTCTTGTCTCTTGCAATTCAGATTACCTTGTATTGAACCCGGAATATTCTTATAATCACTACCTTTTCGTCATAGAATCCATTGGCATTTCTCCACAGTGTATGTGATTTCAGGTTTTATCATCCTCATAGGGACAATTGGCCTCATACTGTGGGCAAAATCTGACCAGCACACATCCATCTATTCACGGTCCCAGCCCTCCTAATGTAGCGATACATTTATTTCTCACTGTAAGACATGCCTATAAATTACACCTTGTTGAGGTGTGCTTTAGTGTGGACTGTGGAACTGGCGTTGTCACTTGAGTGAGAGGTTTGAGTCTTTAAGCCTTGAGTCAGGGCACCGTTTATGGGTTTAATTTACAAGGACTTGCCTAGGGGATACCTCCATCCTTTATGAAGTGGTATTAGGGGGCCTATTTAGTTGTCATGGCAGAGATGTGCACGGTATGGTGCAGAAGAAGAGAAACCAGTGAGAAAGATGAAAGCGACGGAGTGGCAGAGGGAGAGAGTAAAGGAGGGACTAGGGAAAAAGAAATTTCAAATGAATATGACTGTCCTTTTAACTGAATGCTTTCTGTAGGCACGATATTTGAAGTACAGAGAGTGAGAGACAGAGGAAAAGAGGAAAAGAAAAAGACAGACCCCCCCTGATATCATGCCCCCTAAGAATGTGCTTAGTCTGTATTGGCTTAAACAGAAGTAACCCGGGGGTCAATACGGCCTCTGTGACTTCTATAGCTGTGCTAAGAGGGACCTCCCCACCACTCCAAAAACTGAAAAAGAAAGAAAGAGCAAAAGAGTAGAAGAAGATGTGGGGGACAAGGAGGACTGGGAGAGGGGAAATCATCACAAATATGCCTCTCAGCTTCGGGCAAGGCAGCGAGCTCACCAGGCAAACACAAAGCGGCGTCACTTATTAAATTTCCATGAAGTTTACTGAATTTATATAGCAGCAGGGTTAACCAGGCAAAGAGGCTGTGACCAGTGCCTGTAGTAAAATACACACACACACACACACACACACACACACACAGACTTCATAGTGTCACCTTGCAGGTCCAGAAAGACGCTCATTCCCACTAGGCCCCTGGAGGCCCTTCATAACATGAGAGACAGGAGGGAAAGATAACAGAGAACAGCAACAGCAGCCAGACACAAATAAAGACATATTTCATAAAAGATACATTTATTAACTCTGGCACACAAACATGACAAAGAACATAGATATAAAGCATCTTTATATGTGGGCATACCAGTATATACTCAGCTGAAATTGACTGTTTTGTTTTATTTATTTGTTTAGAATGGGCCATTATTGTTATTATTATTATTATTATTATTATTATTATTATTATTATTATTATTATTAGCAGTAGTAGTAGTAGTAGTAGTAGTAGTAGTAGTAGTAGTAGTAGTAGTAGTAGTAGTAGTAGTAGTGGCGAAATAAGAGTTAATTGTTTCTTTTATTATTATCTAAACAAGAATTAATACAGTTTATTATTATTATTATTATTATTATTATTATTATTAGTAGTAGTAGTAGTAGTAGTGAAATAAGAGTTAATTGTTTCTTTTATTATTATCTAAACAATAATTAATACAGTTTATTATTATTATTATTACTATTACTATTACTATTATTATTATTATTATTATTATTATTATTATTATTATTATTATTATTATTATTATTATTATTATTATTATTATTATTATTGCATTATACATGATAGTACTGACAACAGTTCTGGATTCTAATCTAGCTTTGTAACCTTGATGTTTTGTTTATATTTGGCACACAAAGAAAGAATATAGATATAAAAGCATCTGGTAATCTGGTACTTTATTTCGATAAAGCACTTTAAACATTCTACTAACAGTAAGTAACTTTGTAACTACATGTCAACTAGCAGTCATTAGAGTATTAGTAGACTGTCTGCTTAATATCTTCTAACACTTTATTTTGATGGGTCCACAACATACAATATACTGACTATAAGAAACTTTGCAAGTATGTGTCAACTTATTCTACTAACCCTAAATTTACCCTGCTGAGAGTTAGTAGACATGTATTATTATTATTATTATTATTATTATTATTATTATTATTATTATTATTATTATTATTATTGCATTATACATGATAGTGACAACAGTTCTGGATTCTGATCTAACTTTGTAACCTTGATGTTTTGTTTATATTTAAGCAAATATATTGCATCATCATCATCATCATCATCATCATCATCATAATCATTGAAAACAAAAGCATAGCCCACAATTGTTGCCGCTGCTGTCATGCATCTGACACAGCCCTCTGACGTAATGTGTCATCTGTCAGTATTACCTGTACAGTGTGTTCAGCTCAAGCTCTGTGTGAAATATACTCTCCTCCGCCCTCGGCTATAGAGCATGACAGCTCATTTACAGAGAAACCACTGGATCACTCTCCGTCCACGGCATATGAAAAGCGGGATTAATTGCGTAATTCCAGGCTGACTGTCGCAGATAGCTGATAATGATGTGCGCGGGGCGTCCAGTTGAATCGCGGCAGTGCAGCCTCTGCCAGCAGCCTGTTGGATGGAACTCGCTCGCTGTTCATCTCTCTAATGAGACATTTCGGGGAGAAGACGAAGCGACCTCTGGGCATGCAATTGGTCATCGCTGGCGAATTCCCATCCGGTGGCTGAACGTTAAAAGAACTGTCATTTTCACAAGGTACCCTGCGAGGGCCTGCCAACTGACCACATCGTTTTGATGGTTCATTTTTCAGTGTGGCACTTGGCCGAGAAACTGGCAGTCAGACACTATTGTCAGTGTTCAGTATCCTGTATGGCAGGATCGGACTCCGGGAGAGGCGCCACTGGCCGCTGACCCCACAGAGCGCATGTTGACGCAGGCCGTTATCTCGTCTTCAGCCCTGAGCCCAGCAGATCGTCACGCACTTCATGCAGTGCTGCTCGTCTGCTTCTTGGCACGTCTAAACTCACAGAAAGGGGCCACCCCCACCTTTCCCCCCTCTTTACGGTCCCAGCGACCAGTGTGGGTGTGTGTTTGTGTATGCCTCTGCTGTTCCCTGCTTTTCTGCCAGTAGGTCCATTTTATCCCCCATCAGAGAGGCTGATTGTGAAAAAGAGGGGGGCTTTAAAGTGTAAACCACATGAAAAAACAAAGGGCTTAGGCAAATCAGATAGCTTCAACAACAACAAACACACATCCACTAATCTGCTTAGGGAAATTAATGAACAGGAGAAGAGAACACCCCAACATCCGCATCTCTCGCTCCTGCAAATGGATGGAGCGAGGGATGGAAGGATAACGATCCCGCGACCGCCGGGAGGAGTTAGTGCAGTGGATCAGGCGGAAGGTGAGAACGCTGCTGTTTGCGTGAGTGTGTGTGTGTGTGCAGAGGGTGGGATTAGTGGCAAGCTCCCACCAGAATCAAACAGGACTCTGCCAAAGGCATCTCTTCCCTCCCAGCCCAAACTTCAAAAACTCCACCCTAAGCTGGAAGTAGGTGTCTGTAATCCACTCTGCGGAGGAAAATCTATGCGGCAGGCGCGCTGCTCATCCTTTCATCCTCGCACTCGTTCGGTCTTGCTCACTTTTCTCGATCTCACTCTCCCTCATGTCCTGGGAACATAAACTTTTGCACTGTGCCCTCTCTGGGATCTCAGTGTGCATTGCTCTGATGATTTAATTATGGATAGCTTGGCATGGTACAATACAGAGACTGAAAAATGACCAGAACTCATGTTATTCATTCAAATTTCATTATTTTAATAGCTGCCATCCTTGCTACTGTTGTTGTTGAAGTTTTCATATGTATTTGGATTGTTAAAATATATGGCTCTATTAAAACCAACAATAAATATTCATAATAATCTTGTGTTCACCCAAAACTGTCATTTAATCACCCTCAGTTTAAACATGTTTAAGTATTATTATGTTTTGATGCCCAATATTTATTTTTAATTGTACTATATAACACTGTTATGAGTTCTGAAAAGTATGGTTGCATGTAATTATTCATCCACAACATTGTGTATATTTCTCTAGTTTGGGATGGTTCAACAAAAATGTGAAAATCCTGTCATCATTTACTCAGCATCATGTTGCTCCACTACTGTTTGACCATACAATGAAAGTCGAAATATATTATTTTGCATTCCACAGAAGAAGATTATGAATAAATGATAACAAAAAATTTCTTTAGGGAAAAATATCCCTTTAGAAGTAAAGAAATGTATATGATAATGTATGCCAAAAACTAAGGTGGCTGAATAATGATATATGTCACCATCTACAAAACTTCTTGCACTCATAATAGTATTAAAGATTCCCATTCAAAAGAAATATTGGGCAGCAAAACACATTAATACTTAAACATCTTTAAATTCTGTTCTTTTCACACAGGTCTGTCTCTGCTCATCTCACGGTTGTCCTCATTGAGAATGTGGTGGATCGATGGCTTTTTAAATGGCTCTGTGGTTGAGCGGTGCTGAGGCTTACCGTCAGAGTGCAGGACAATCATTCTGTGCTGCTCTATTTCATGACTCCTATCCCACTTGATGGAATTTATTTTCACTTTTATACTCCCATTTCATTTTAAGTTGAATGTTACATAATAGGATGTGGATTTTAAAGGTTATGAAGGAGTTGAAGCTTTCCACAAAGGACAAGAGACATCCACAGACAAATAAGGAAAATCAAAACTTTCTCCTTTTTTATAAGTATTAAAAGTTTTTTTTTTTCTTCAAGCAAGGACAGAAGAAACAAAATCTCATTCGACACATTCCATATATTTTTATATTTCAGCAAATCGCAACCTTGGCGTCAGTCACAGTCATGTTTCACATTTATGTTGCATAGCCAGAGGATATTTATCCATAGGAGTGCGGGGACCAGCAAGCGCTCGCGCTCAAAGAGCTGTTAACAGGGGCTACTTACTAATTGCGGCATCCCATGGAAGAGCAAGCAAAACCTAAAGCACTAACGTGCGTAATTATGCTGTAATTGCTGGTAATTATAGTTCTAAAGCTAGCACACCTCTCAGCAGCCTGCGGGCAGGTATATTCCATGCCTCCCCCAACTCTAGATCAAGAGCCTAGATAGGTCTTGCACAGAGAAAAGGGATTAGTTTTCCACAGCAGCGTTCATGGAGAGTCTCTGGTACCCGCTTGTCAGATTTGTTGTGGTTTTTGTTCATTTTTCAGATGCGATTTCACACACCGAAAGCATAAACATGTAGAGAAAACACAGGAATGTTGAGGAACTCCTCCATGAGGGGAAACAGGTTAGTGCTGCACCTCTGACAAATCTCAGCACAAAATGTGCTTTTTGTGGCTATTTGTGTCAATTCTGTGTATGTATGTGCGTGTGTGTCTGTATGACGGCTCTTTGTGTGTGTCCTCTGGTGTTTGGGAGCTAAACTGCCGTGCTGTGCTGGTCTCATTAGTGAGCCCCCACTGGGGTGCTTCATGAAGACATATGGGCAGGGAGAGAGCCCTCTGCCAGACTGCATCCTCTGAGCCTGTCAGCTAGTATCTCAGCCCAGCCTAATCCCTGCTTTAATTTACTCCAGTCCACCAGGCAAGCAGCAACCAACACCAGCCTCTGGGGTGCCTTCACTTCAGCCGCCGGTGACAAGGAATATGTAAAGGCCCAATTTCTCATCCGGCAGGGTGACACAACGCAGTTCCGCCTGGGAACGCACCCCCGGAATCGTGCCATCTCTTACAGTCAGTCATCTAGTCGCCAGGCCCTCGCTGAGTGCTCTACAGAGGACTTTTTATTAACATGTTGATCGGAGGAGCCATTAAAGTGGAAATGGTGAGGCCGGGAGGATGCGCTTATTGATTTGCAGAGTAACAAAGCCAGAGGAGACTCACGCAGGAAGATGTTTTTTTTGCCTCCCCTCACTCGCTGCAACTTTCTCTCTCTCTCTCTCTCTCTCCCTCTTTTTTTTTAAAGAGCGACTTTGATATACTTATATGGAGTGAATCAAAAGTTCTTTTTTCTCCTCTTTCTAAATCCAATTCACTCCTTATTTTCCTCACTCTACTAATTTTCAGCAGGAATGTGCCGATAGGGAGCCACTGTTGACGGACTAAAGTAATTGCTATCAGCCTGTCATTAGACTCCGGGGGCTCTTCTCTCTTTCTCTATCTCTCTCTCTCTCTCGTTCTTTCTCAGCCCACAGGGTTGAGCTCGGTCTTGCTTACAAATAAGACACTTAGGAGAGGAGAGGAATGCATTCCGTGATGGATTGGATTTTTTACGGTCAGAGCAGCTCTCCGCTGCCTTTTCACTTGCTTTCTCATCCTCACTACCATTTTCTCTCCTCTCAGTCCATTTCTCTCTCTCTCTCTCTCTCTCTCTCTCTCTCTCTCTCTCTCCCCGCGCCTTTCAGAGTATCATTTGCAATTTAATGCTCACCTGGGGTGAGCCCTGACAATAGCCTCCACCGTGAAATGCTCTCGGTCTTGGCCGCATGGCTAATGAAGTTGATGTTGAGCTATTTAGGTCATTGTCCCTCTACAATAACTACTTAATGCAGCTCAGAGGGAGTGGATTGTTGGAGCGGGTAAAGATTCTATTAAGTCCTTTCAAAAGCCTCCCCATTCCTCTGTGCTCGGAATACTGGACCGACTATTTCTAGGGTTGAATTTCACTTTGGAAAAGGTCTGTCATTAAAGACAAGTAGTAAAGGAATAATGCTATTTAGGGAGATCAGAGTAATGCATTGAATATATAATCTTTAAAAAAAAAAAAAAAAAAAAAAAAAATCTTATATAATTTTTTTTAAATCATCCTGGCTACATTAGGTGTCAGGACCAAAATATATATTTAAAGAAAAAAAAAAAAGAACATTTGTCTAATGTGCAAAACTTTTTTTTCTTTCTTTTTTTTTTTTTTTTTTACATTGTACATCAAGTACATTGTTTTTTGTGCAAATATTTTTGTAATTTATAGAAATGATTAAAATGAAATACATTGTATAAATATTAATTTATATAAAAGTCCACAAGATTTTTTTAAATTTTGTTTAAATTATTATTATTTTTATATAGACATTCAAGAAAGGGGATTCACACCTAATAAAATAAAACACATTTGCCATATATATTAAAAAAAAAAAAAAAAAAAAAAGTTTTCCATTTTCCAAAAAATGTATGTATGTATTTTATACAATATTTTAATATATTTAATAAATAACTATTTATTTAACAAAACTAATTCACTGTAACTTAACGTAATATAAATATGTCATAGAACTTAACATGAAAATTAGCTTAAATAATGAACTGGAGTTAAATGTCATTGAGGTTTATGAAGGACAAGTGTTTGCCTCTGTGTGTGTGATTGAGATTGGGGAGGTCTCCACTGGATAGCACAAGTTATGAATACTGTGTTGTTGTGCTTGTGTTTAGCAAGCTGTTGGAGTTTTTAAACAAGCCCATATGGTGGAAGCTACTGAGCGAAAGAGAAAGAAAGAGAGAAAGAAGGGGAGAGAGAGCTTGTGGGGTTAAGGGGGGCAAGCAGGACTGGGACAGCACCCAGGCAGTATAGAGAGGGATTGAGGAAGGGAGCTCTTAAGCCTCCTTTCAGAAGCAGAGAAAGCCCTCCATCTGGCCGTGTCTTTACCCGGCCCAGCCTCAGCTCCACTCCCTGCAGGCTCACTGGCTCCTCTCAAGCAGAAGTAACTGCATCAATAGTGTAGAGCCTTTGCCACTCGAGAGTATTACATTTCTTTTCATGCTTGACTTAATCAAAAGTGGGGAAGTGAAATTTACACCTTTTTGATGTTCTTTTTCTCCCAACAGACGGAGAAGGACCATCTTAACCCATTTGATCTTCACAAGCACCCCACTAAACGGCCCAATATGCCCAACAGACGGAAGCAGGCTGGCTGCCAGTAGCCCGGTTTAGAATACGGGTCAGCCTCAGAGTGACCCATGTGGAGGAGCAGTCACCCCAAAGAACGCTCCAGAAGGTTCCCAAAGCCTCATAAAACTGGGCCAAGCTCCTGACTGATGATACAACAACATCCCTCCATCAGGGAGCATTTCTTGATCGCAAGCAAATACACACGAAACTGGGGAAAATGTAGGAATGTACAATATTAAAATTCTGTCCGGTACTGCTAAGCCGATAATTAGTTCCACACTGTTGCCGATAACTGATGCATGGTCGATATTAAAATTCTATACCTATTTTGTCTTTAACAGATCTTACCTTTAAAACATTTTATCCATTACACTGATACAATGAATAAAAAAATGGTACCGATATCTCATGCATCCCTAAAAGAAATGCCATAAACATCATAGTTCTGATGATTACATACACTATTTCTTTGCAAACATTGTTTAGCATATGGCAATGTTTAGGTGAGGTATGTCAAATATACGTCGTGCTGTTTGGGAGGGCCTGATCCCTGCATGTGTGGGCTGTAATGCGTCAGGCTGTTTGGGTCTAGGATGCTGTTCTGCTCCTAGCATGGAAGAGGTTGCTTCCAGTTGCTAGTGGCGCGACAGTTGCTCCAGGATCTCAGTTTTAATGAGTTGCCACTGCTTGGAGCCCTTAGCTCACATAAGGCTTACAGAGAAGCCAGCATCTGATTGGGGCCTACCGCTAGACCCTGCCCAGTGTGTCTGTGTAAGAGAGAGCGTATGACTTAGTGGGGATGAGTATCATTGCTTCTTGCCATGCCAGTGCGTATATACGTGTGAGTGTGTGCGCACCACTGGGCCCTGCCGAGATCTGTTTACACCTCTTAATGAAGCCTGAGCCAGCAGAGTAGCTTGGCCCTTTCCCATCCTTCCCCATCACCACAAGAAACATAAGCACACATGCTCCTCCTCAGAAAAACACACAGTTTAAAGCAGGCTTTATTTCCCAAGTCTACTCACACGGACCACGGGTCATCCGTCCGACAGCTTTTTTTAGCCCCTCCTCGGTTAGCATCTCAGCACAGCTTTTGCTCTCGCAGTTGTGGGCGAGATACACGCGTAAACAAGCCAAAAAATGTTGGCCTGCGATAATTAAATGCTTGTGCCTCTGCGGAAAACAACTTTTTTCCCCCTTCTGCCGTTTCTGTCGAATTTAAATTACCATTAGGAGCGCGTCCGTTGCAGAGCAGGGGTGAAGAGGGGGTTCTGGTGTGTCACTTTGTGTCGGCCTGAAAAGAAGGGGCCCCTGTCAAGGGTGCCAAAGCCCCGCAGAGGAACTTGTCTGGGATCGTGATGTCCCGACAGCTCCTCTCTGACAAGATACATAGTTTCCATTCACGGACATACGGCTTATTGGTTACTATAGTTTCCCTAATGCTCAACTGAAGGCGCTGCCTAATCTCCTCAGAATGGGTTAAAAGGGGCCGATGTTTCGAGCCTTCAAAACCACATGTTGAGAGTCAAGGGAGCAGTAAGCACAAAGAGTGTCTCTTCTGGCTTTGATGTGCCGTATCTGGGCTAGAGAGAGGGGAGAAAAGGGTAAGGAACGAAGTTGGCCCCTACACACACGGGTTAGACAGAGGTTTACAATGGCTGTGGCTGAAGCAGGGGGTCAGCGGAACAAAAGAGAGAGCGGGAGAGAATGGGACTGAGAGAAAGAGAGAGAGATTGCACACTAATACTACTCACACGCGAAGGGCTTAGAGCTCTCAGTAGAGCAGAGGTACATTAAACAAGATTACATCTGACTGAGCGTGTTTTCTTGCCCAACATGACACACACTTTCGCTCTCTTTTGCGCACACACACACACACACACACACACACACACACATACATACATACATACATATGCTTTCACAAAAATGCATTTTTTTCATTCTCTCTCATACACACATACACACACATACAAAACATTAACAAATAACTGTTTTCATCAGATTTTCAGAGGTTCATATAAAATAGTGCAGCTGTTTAGAAGGAGAGGATTCAGTAAAATTATTTCAGGGTATATGTGTTTCTTCAGCTTTAGACACTTTTATGTCCAAGGTGTTGATTTTTATTCTGACTGATAAATGAATTTCAGTGAGATATTTGATGTTTGAAGAAAGTAAACAAAAATCAAGGTAAATATCGTGTTTCCTGTCAAGCCATTTTCTAGTCAAGATATAATTTTGTCAAATTATGTAAAAGGTAATTCTTTAATTGTGTGTCTTTAGAATACATAAAATGCTAGCATTGAAAATTATATCTTCTATTATATAAAGTCAATTATATAATAGAAGATAAATTATTTAAAATAAAATGTAATTTATAACATTTTTTTTTAATTTTTTTTTTTATTTAAAATTCAGCTACAATGTAATATGTGGTGGAATTAATGTTGTGATGAGAATGGTCATAACTTATTTAAAAAAAAGTTGTTTAAAGTTAGTGGATAAATTCCATAAAATATCAAGAGTCTAAAAAGTGTGACTGAAAAGAGCATGTTGTCTTAAAGTCAACAAGAACAAAAGTGTCCATAGTTGAAGAAACATCCCTAAAGCAACGAGATAAGACAAAAACAACAAATTTTAACTATTGTGCATAACATCTCGCTGAAGTCAATGGAGTGCACTGCTGTGTTCTTAATGCTAACTTCCCACAATCTTCGTCATCTTGATTTTTTCCCTTTATTTTTTTCCTGATTATTATATTACAAAGAAAATGTGGATGATAGTGATCCTGTCCAGCTGTCTCATATAGATCTTACGTTTATAAATGCATAAGCATTTGTGTAGACTATTGTGTAGAAACAACCTGTGAACATATGCTATATGTTGCACCCTTTCGTTTCAACCCAAGTCTTCCACTTTAGAGGTTGCATGTCTTTTGCAGTTAAACATATTATCCGTCCACATGCCACGTTGTTTTAATCCACAAAACACGCACTCAGCCAGTCAAAAGGCGCACTTGCTCTCTAAATTTCTCAGCAGCCAATGGTACGGCTTCCCTACTGATTGTGTGGTTTATGGCAGATTTTAAATCAATTAAGTATGTAATTTGTAACAACTGCTGGAGCTGGTTTAGACCCTAAACAATAGGGCTCGGATAACTGGCCTTTAGTACGCTCTCAATGGGCTTACATTGGACTGAATTAGCTCGCATATTAATGACCAGACACAGAGCTTCAGCCATTCACTCAGCCCAAATCTGCTTATGCAAATAGGCCATGAATTCAGTTCAAAGTAGTGTCTTTAAAAGACACGCCCCCCTCCCCGCCATCTCTCTGCACAAGGGTTCCCCCCGAGGAGAAACTGACATGAGAAAAGTTAGAACACTTGTCCTCCACTCTCTCGCTCTCTTTCTCCGTGTCTCTGTGCATGATCCAGCTATCTGTGCTCTGTGTGGGTATTGTTGAATTGGTTTATATGTGAATGTGAGGTCCTTGTGACAGGGGGTGAGATTATTCAGCCAATTGTGACAGTGTGTTCCAAATGTGGTATTCAGCAGTGTGTGTGTGGGGGGGGGGGGTAAGTCGAGCCCAACCAAGTTCATGCCCCTGCTTGAGGGAGCGAAAAAGAGAGAAAGAAAATGGGCAAAAGAAAGAAAGAAATAAGAGGCATGAGGGTTCGGCATCCCCCCATACATTTGTTAAGGACCTGAAATCTTTGTTCTCTTCAGGATGGGTTTAAAAAGGCCCTGTCATATTGATGCGATTGAAACGATATCTTCGACCACAATAGCAGCTGTCTATTTCTAAGGACAACTCAAAGCTCTATTGTTCCTTTTATTAGAAATGTTGTTTGGATACATGCACATATGTGGAATTAGAATTTGTCGTTGTAAGACATTCAGATTTAAAATACAGAAAATGATTCAAAACTATTACACAGTCAAGAGTTATGATGCCATCATTCTGATATAGACATTAAAACTCCTATTGTGTTAATAACATTGGTTACCACTGGTTATTTATTATGGACTTTCAGATCCACGCTACAATTATTTCAGTAAGCTCACTTGTGCAATTACTAGCTTGAATGATAAACTAAACATTTATATGTGGAAATGTGGAAGACCTTCTGTGTGGAAAGAGATTACATTTATATTCAATGCAAGAGAAAAATACATATTTAACACATGCTTATGCAGATCAAAGATTTGAACTCATAAGAAGGAATAAAATGATCCATCACATGAAATGCTCTCTCACTTCTGAATATTAAAAAAAAGATGGTGTGTATATATATACACTACTCTCCAAAAGTTTGGGGTTGGTAGGATTTTAGATGTATTTGAAAAAAGTCTGCATTGATTTGATCAAAAATGTAGTGTAAACAACAATACTGTAAAATATTTTAAATAACTGTTTGATATTTGAATATATTTTTATTTGGTGTCACAGGATTCCTCAGATATCATTCTAAAGTGTTGAAGGAAATGCTCTACCATAAAAATAATATTTAATGTTAGTGGAAATCCAGCTCTTGCCAGCTGTCATACCTATTAATTAGTGGTATACAGATATGGGGGCTTGCAATAAATATTCAAAAAAGCCTTTTTCTAATAATTTACCCTAAAAAGGGACTTCTGTAGGATGTGGTGGCACTGGAAGGAGAATGTATCGTCATAATTATCATATTCTTTACTAGCTTTTTTGTGGTGTGTGTCTATCTATGCACATTAGTGTTTGTTGTGTTTGTGTATCTGCAGTGGCGTACCTGCTGCAGTACTTCTGTGCCATCACAACAGTGACTACAGCTTGAAGATGGGACACAATGCTTTTCCTCTCACACTCTTCCCCTCTTTCTTCTTTCTCTCTTGTGCTCTCAACAACTATGAGTCCTTTAAAGTAACTAGAGAGCAAAAGATACATAGAGACAGAGAGAGAATGCTTTAGTGGATGACAGGTCTTCCTTGGCCGTGAAATTCCCCCCACGATAATTTGTCTTTGTGTTGACGGCCTGGTAGCTCCACGCGACGTGGCTACAAAGGAAGGGGGGCAGACCTGTACTCATCAGCCACCATTTCACCAGCCCTCTTGACACCCGAGCCCCCGTACCCCCCTTTTGCAGAACCCCCTCTCCAGGTCACCTCTTCTCAGCAGGAGCTGTCGCTTCTTTGCAAGCATAACCAAATAATAGGGCTTGTCACTGGCCTTGTCCTTTGTGGTATTTTTTTAGCAGTAAGAAAAATGCAAAGACTCCATTGTAGTCATTAATTTTCCCATCCTTTTCCTCCAGTTCTCTGCAGTCTTCCAAAATGGCAAGAGCGGGAATCCCTCTCTTTCATCCAGACAATTGAATTTCTGCTTTTTAAAGTTGCTCTCTTTGTGAAGGTTTGCTATTGAGAGAGAGCACATAATGAATAACCTTCAGTGTGTGTATGTGTATTTATTTACATGTCATTATGTCTGTGACGAGACAGTTTATACCAAAAATAGCGCATAATTTCCTTGTAATAGTTTCAGCATGTCAACGTGGATTTCGGCAGTGTACGTGGGAGGTCATTTTCAGCAGATATAACTATTTTAAGTCATCCATCAAGGCCTGAGACAGCCATCTTGAGAGTGTGTCATTGTTTCTATGCCATGTTGTCAGGTTAATTATTTGTTGTGTAATTAGCTCTCAATGTGTCAGGATGTGTCAGACAATGTCGCCGGCTCAGCCTGATTTGATGGAGAGCTACAGGAAGTTGTCACAAGGAAGAGAGAGGAGGTGACAAAAGAGAGGCTGAAGCCCCTGGTCTGATGTAAGAGCAATGACGGCTCATAACCTGTGTAGAAAAGTATTGCAACTTTGTTGCAACATCAGAAAAATTAGGTGGCAGCTTTTACCGCTGGTTAAAAAAAGAGCAAATATAAATACATACACACACACAAACTCACACTTTTTTCATCCCACAGAATTGGAATGGCAGGAAAAGGAATTTAATTAAAAAGAATTTCAGCAGGCAGTGGCATTCTGGGAAATGAAGTGTTCTTCCACCTTGGTTTTCAAATATCAAACATTCAAATATCAAACTTTACATTTTTATAAAGTGTTTGTCAGATATTTCTCTAGTTAAAAAAACTGCAGTTATCCATATACCAGTTTTTACCTTGATTCAAATTCTTGAATTGAATTGAAATTTAAAAGCATTTTTATTAAATTCTGAACCATGTTATACACAAATCTGTGTTATAACTCATTTAATGTGTCCCTAATGTGTGTTTGTTTGAATGTGTTATGTGTGGGTTTGTGGATGTGAAATTCTGCAAGAATGTGCAGCACAATGAAAAACTACATCCAGTTACAGATGCTCTACACTTAGTTGTGAACACCATATGAGCACGTTTACAAACTGATATCTTATTCTGAACAGGGATACAGCACAAGGTTATGGGGAAAGGCTGTCCCATCTGACTGTGGAGGTCATCAATAGCCAGTTAAAACTCTCACAGGGCCAGATTCTGGCTATTCAAATCCTGCTTAAGCTATCAGGAATGAACTAATCAGCTGTCCCTCTGGAAAATGCACTGCTTTTGAGAGAGACAGAAGCTACCAGTGGTCAAACAGGTATCCTAATTCTATTTAGTGCCTCAATTGTGGTTTCTGGACCCAATGCAAAGCCATATTCAGCAGTTTAACCAATTTGAAAAAAATGTATCAATACTTAATGTAATTTGGGGGCTTAATCTTGAGAAGTTACTGAATATGACAACATACCTGGTTCAACGATATCTGCTAATGTAGATTGCATGCCAAAACACGCACACACACACACACACACACACACACACACACACACACACACACATTGATGATTCCACTAACCTAATGAATTTGCCAATTAATCAGTCTCGACCTTCCCCTACACTGAAGTGCTTGTTAATATAAGCCTGTGGCATCCTGACCTCTCTCAAGGGCCATTAGCACCATCTTCAGCTTGTTACATTAAATAAATATTCTCCTTTGACCATATTAATACCAGAGATAAATCAAAACACACATCTCAGCCTTTGATTTTTCACTCGTCTGCATGTGTGTTTTTACGCATCCTGGTCAAGTGCCTGAGTCGGTAAACAAAGCCGCATGACCACAGACCTTTACCTCCAGTGTTTCAATTCTACCAAAGCAGACTTCGTTTGGAAAATTCTATACATAGTGTTTCTTATCACCATCGCCGGAGGGGGAAAAAAATCATTTCCAGCGTGTGCGTAGCGGGCGCAGATGTGGAAAAACATCACACCGATCTGGATGAATCTCGGAGGCTCTGTGTTTATTCAGCTTCCTCTCCGAGGGCGAGTCATATCAGAGATGGCGCATCTCTGCCGCCCGCCTGCCGTTTTACGTTTCCTCTTTACTTCATTTCACCCACTCCAACTTTTCATTCTCTGACAGATTGCAGGACCCCATTTAACCATTTTATTCATCTGTGCCTGCAGGCGGGGGGAGCCGTTACAGTCAATAAAAACTGAAAAAGCTTGGCAGCGGCATGCTCTCTCTCTCTTTCTGTTGAGCCTGAAATGGGCGAATGTTATGATTGGTTAATGGTTTCCCAGGCTGTCGTGGTTCAGGGAGAATTAAATACTGCATCTGCTTTCCAAGGCGTTAATCTCTGAGTCTCACATTCCGTCTGTTCCGATGTGCACGCAGGAGATAATGTTTAAAAGGACCTGGGAAGAGCCAGGCAGGCCGCCACGATATTGCCTCTATAATTACATAATTAACTTTTTGTCTCTAATCGTTATGGAGGTAATGGTGCCGCTAAAACAGGGCTCCTGCCACGCACAAAAAAACCAAATCAAAAATCAATAATCCATAGAATGCCATTAGAAGTCATAAGAGAGCCATGTTTGCTTTTTTCCTCACTTTTTCACTCTTCATCCCTTCATCTGAGTTAAATTAAGCTCATTTGAGCACATAGTCTTATCTCCAGAGGAGACCATCAACATCTGGGACTGAAAGACAGAAGAACAGAAGAGCAGCAACCAGGTGCAGAGAGAGAGAGAGAGAGAGAGAGAGAGAGAGGGAGCGGGTAAACGGAGGCCGCAAACGGCTCAATAAATTACCTCTGGCCTCTCTTGCCGCCCATTGTCGGCCGATTGACCTGCTGCAAATGAATTCCATTTCTCCTCTGGTCCCTCCTTACTTCTAATTTACATTGTGATCATATACGTCTGAAAAATGATATCGTAAAAAAGATGAATGTATTAATTACCTCCTCTCTTATCTCCCCTCCCCCCTCCTTCTGTTCTCCTCCTCCGAGAGCTCGAACGGTGTGTAAGTATGTCACTTATTTCATCATGACAGCTGTAATGTATTCACAAAAGTGCATCATAAATACAGAGGGCCCAGGTTGGTCACCCCACGTCTGCTTCACACACTTCCAGCTCTCCCTCGCTCACACATACAGTCTACAAACATTTCCTCAAGTCAAATTACCCCTTTTGGAGTCAGACGGAAATTAGGTTCTTGACCTGGTCAGTGAGGCGTAGTTATATTTCAATTCCATTTTCATGCATGGCGGAGGCATGAGGGGTGACGTGGCTTTTAAAGTTGAGCCTTAACACACCTGATCGGTGAGACCGAACCTGTGTGAATGTTATAAATAAGGCTGTCATGAGAGAGAGTGATGATTATCTCAGAGAATCGCAGTGTAAATCATATCAGATGTACATCCGATTCAGATGAAGGGTGTACCGGTTTTGATGTGATGTAAGACATCACAACACATCATGTGAAGACAAAAAGAAGGAGAATAAGACAGACGTAGTGTAGGGGTACAGTGCATAACCAAATCTGAGTTTAGTAAACAAGCAGACAAGTTACTGTAAGTTACCAGGTCAGGAAGTATTAAAAATAATTTAATACTTTTACTCAAAACGGATTTATTA
This sequence comes from Acrossocheilus fasciatus, assembly GCA_036784905.1. Lineage (NCBI taxonomy): Eukaryota > Metazoa > Chordata > Actinopteri > Cypriniformes > Cyprinidae > Acrossocheilus > Acrossocheilus fasciatus. The sequence continues at coordinate 20,484,822 of CM071944.1, forward strand.
AACTCATCAGAAGTGACTAAAGACTTGGTCTGTTACAAAAAAAAAAAAAAGTATATTTCAAATGAATGTTGCCCCCCCCCCTGCCCCCGATAAAAGTATGAATTGTTTCTTGAGCACAATAAAATCAGCATATTAGAATGATTTTAATTGTAATTGTGAAAATAATGCAGCCCTGGTGAGCATAAGATACTTATTAAAAAATAAATAAATAAAGATCAATGTATATACAAGAATAAAAGTTCTAGAGTTAGAATAGATTTAAAAGAAATGATCAGAAATTCACACTTTGTGACAACTTGTGTTTCAGGAAAGTCTCATCTGGCTTCTGCATTAGGGCAAAGCACACATACCAGAGACTGATACTTGTCTGTTTGAAACTGACACCAGTCCTGTAGGTTAGGAATGAGATAACCATACTGTCATCACAAGTTGCAAACAGATCTTTGTCTGGTTCACTTTCTGAAAACTTTTCAGTCAGTTTATCATTCTAATGCCCACTCACTCTCATTGTAGATCATTAAAGCATGGCATCTTCATCAGGCAGAAGGAACATCACCATCAGGGATTCTCAGGTGTGTGGCAGTCTATGTGTATTAATGATTACAGATGTTTATATTTTGGGTTTATAAACTGAGAGGAAAGAGATATTGTGAATGTGTATGACTTGTTGTCCGCACATGCTGATTCCTACCATAATGACACTCTTCACACAGGGTCTGACACATGCCCTCGACCCCAGAACCTCACACCAGCTCTCTCCCTTTGAGGCTCCACTGATACCGAACCCTGTCTTCATCCATCCTCTGAGACCGAGCCTGTCCTATCTCCCCAGGGGAGGACACCTGGCCTGGGCGGAGGAGGGTGCAGATTGAGGGATGTGTGGTGATTAATGCAGGCTGTTTAGGGTGCTGTCAGTGCAGGGGGAAAGGGTGCAGAGCTGGGCCTGATGGATGGGGGGCTGAAGCACAAGCTGATAAGACATGGCCCATGAATCTGTTCCACATCAACACTCACTTTGATCACTGACAGAATCCCAGAGATGGGTCTGTGCATCTGTCCAAACAGACAAAACACGCACACACAAACACATACATATTCACTGACTGGTCATATAGTTCCGCGAATGTCTGTGTCCTAGTGAACTTGCTCATTTTCGTCTCTCCTTTCTTTTCTTTTTCATTCCATCAATTTTTTGATCTGCTGCTTCAGTTCGCACCTATTAAGTGGATATAATGAAGAGCGAGATACAGCGAGAAGCTGTATTTGGGCAGTGTGTGAACTGTGGCGGTATTCTTTGGCCAGTGCCAGATTCAGCAGATAAGAGATGATCCATGAAAGCTGATAGGTTCACTGACAGCAGGACAGGGGCCTTGGCCTCCACCAAGAGGAGGCTTTACAGGGGCCCACGCAGCTGTCAGGACCAAATCGTCTTACACATTCATAAACACACACGCCTCTAATATCTGAGTTACCCCAAACAGTCTGAAGCCCTCTCTGTCTGTCTGTATCTGTCTGTTTCACTCAGTCACCCAACACCACACACTTGTGTGTTACAGTAGCTATCTCAGGCTAAAATCTAAATAAAGTTTGTGCTATTGCTTTCTTTTCTCCTTTTCTTTGATTTTGGTACAGTGTACAAATTCACAGTATCAGACTATTCTGATAGAACGCATGATTTATGCTGCCTTATAGATGTATTCTTCAAGGGCTGTCAAAAAACACATTTATTGCACCCCCTGTCCTGTATGTAAATTACGAAAGGAATTTTCATGAGCAGCTCAAGCTTGCTCATGTTCTTGCTAAGGTTTGCTCACATTATGGACAATAACTATAGTGTTAACTATAAAGTTTTAATAATTTTCATTCTATAAGAACATGAAAGTCTACACCACAATTATAATTCTGTTAGGACCACTATCATCAGAGATGATTAACAATTAGCTCACAGTTTGGATAGGTGGCATGGTTGTGTTCTGGGCAAAAACTCCCTGCCCATCCATGCAGCCTAGCATGAATAAGAGCAGATCAGCAATAACCCCCCTAGAGTAAACAGAACTGAGTCAAATGTAGCATATATCATTAATGTTCTTAATGTCAATTTAATGTGACATAATAATTAATGTGACAAAATAAAGGAGTCTGATTCAACGAGGAATATCAGAAAGTCAAGTCCTGACTGTGGATGAAAGGAGGAGCTGGGGATGGAGGAGGATAATTAGCTAATGAGCAAATAAATAAAGCTGAATCTACACTCTCAGAAATAAAGGTACAAAAGCTGTCACTGGGGCGGTACCTTTTCAAAAGGTACATGTTTGTACCTAAAGGGTCCATTTTGGTACCTTAAATGTACATATTAGTACTTGTGTATATTTGAACCTAATAGGAACAACAGTGTACCTTTTGAAAAGGTACCGGCCCAGTGATCGCTTTCGTACCTTTATTTAGGGATGCTGTGATAGGCGTTGTTTTCCCATATGTAGATATGGATGAACAGTCAGAACTAATGATATGAATGAATATTTCCAGCTGATATATGATAAAAACATACAGAATCCACCAGACTTTGAAAAGCTTGAGCCTTTGAATCAGCAGAAAAGATAACTGATGTGTACGCTTTAATTAATCATTATTAATCGCATACAACAAATTTGTAGTCCTAGCTCCTACATAAAAACATACATAGGTTTCACAACATTAAAAATACTTGGTGGAAAAGCAAAAATAAGCTGTCTGAGGTAGAACAATCACATCGCTTTTAATTGGCTTTCTGTTAACAGTCACTCCCCTCTGATTTTTTATACCTATTATGACTGATTCATCAAAATTTATAATGAGAAGAACAAATTGAAATCTTAATCCTGAGCTTATGAACACATGCTCCCCTGCCTTAATTTGTGTGCAAGGGAAAGCAGTTGATTTTGAATTCTCCAAATGGACCTATAATGATACAAGACTGTTAAACTATAAAACAGAGATGTTCATCTTCTGAAGAATAGCAAAGTGTTCTTTTCTAATTTCATATCCTCTAAAGAAATGACTGCCCATACTAAAGAGAAAGAGGAAAGAAAAAAAAAAAAAAGTTGAGAGCAGAAAAGTCCCAGAGGGAAAAGGAGAAAGGAATAATAAGCTATTTAATTTACACTTTAAATTATTTTATGCTGAACAGATACACTGTGGGTCCTTACTGGTATTTAAATGATTACCAAATTATATTAATCCTTTTTCAGAGAACATTTTCCAGCTGCAGATTTGCGACTCTAAATGAGGACTTCTTTTAAGTCAAATTACGGAGGCGTAACACTCTGAATTTCATTTACAAGTTAACTGTTCCACTTATCCACAATTAAGACTTTTCTATGATTTTTAAATCTCCTTAAATAAAACAGCCAGCACTTACAAATAGATGTCCTTGCTGTAGGCACAATATCACAACTGAGGTTTGATTGTTTACTCATGTCTTCAATTTTGCATGAGACCTTGTGTTTTAACCAGTGAGCTGCACAGGTAGATCCATGAAGCAGATTGTCTGTTCTGGCCTTGATCTCATTAGACCTTTCCAGCCTCTCTGTCTCTCTCAAGTTCACATCTATGGTGTTTGCCACTATGATCTGACTTTAAAATAAAAGCATATCAGTTGGAGAGCTCTGACCTTTTAATGAAAATGTCAGTGTTCCTGTTCCTGTGAGAGTCTGGGCTGTGTCTTTCAGCGGCAGAGCTTTACCTCAATGGCTTCTCAGTGGACAGACACGTGACCAGGGCTAATGGTACTATAAATCTTTTCTGCTTTGTTGGGATCAAGTGGACTACAAAAGATCAGACTAAACAAATAAATGGCTTTGGATCCTTTCTGACAGTCACATTTGGCTGTTCTTGCAGAAAAACAGCATGTTATAATATTGCATTTGGATTTAATTGATGTCTCTGAACATGTGATAAGGTTTGACAACCCAGTGTGGTCTTTGTTGATAGCTCTCAGATCAAAGCATGTCTCTAATTTACAGTCCAATTCCAGTGACTTCATTCTACAGTGGCACAACAGCACAGTAGCACTCACATTAATCAAATCACACCATTCAGATTATTCTAATGGGTTTGGACTTCAGTTCCCCTCACTTCAAACACGTCAGGCTTAGGCTGCGGCCTGCTTAGATGCTGACATTTTAAAGGCAAGCGAGGGACGGGGGACGAACAGAGAGTGAGGGAGGGATGTGAATGAAAGAGCGTATGAAAAGCCTCACAAATGACTAATGTCTTTCTCAGCAGATGCCACGGTCAGACATAAACGTGATAAAAACTGTGATTCCTACGAGTGCAGCAGCGTGCAGAATTAAACCCAACTGCTAATGTGCCGTTAGAATGACAGACTCCATAGAGTGAAGCGGAAACCTTCCATCCTGCCACAGACAATTGAGCTGTGGGAGAGTAAAAGACAGAACAGACTGCAGCAAATCAGGCATATCTGCTCTGTGTCTTATAAAGCCAAGGGAATTATGGGTAATGAAGGGTGATCATTGGCCTACAGTCAGTCATTCTCTAAACGCGCTAAGAAATAATTGTACTTTTATTACTGTATGCACAGTTAGACTTGTAGAAGTAGAGAAACCCAATACCTTATTTGGAAAGGTTGGAATAACAAAATTAATTTAAAAAAAGAAAGAAAAAAAAGATTTTTTGCACAAGACGTTGGATGAAGCAACTTTAAAAATAAAAATATTAATTATTGTAGAATAATGTTTTATAAGTAATTTTTTTTTATAATATTTTATTGATTACAGGATGTATGTTTGTTTAAGGAAACTAATTAAAATACAGCTACATCTAAAAAATGGGAATTTATTTAGTTTTGACGCTTCTGGTTTCAGCCCCATTCCCATCTACTCAGATACAAATGAAGATTATGTTTACTATTATTTATTTTTATTGTTTTTAACTGTATCATTAGATATTCTACTAGGTATCTAAAGCTGTGCGTATTAAACTGTTTTTATATGTTGATGTATATATGATATGTTATGTACTGTGACACTTGGTTGTTCACCTTTGGGACAATGTAAACACAGAATTAGCCACCTCAGTGCTTACAAAAGTGTCATGTTACTCCTCCAGCCCCCATGTTGTACATTTTTTAAGACTATTAAAGCCCTCTGCCATCACCATGTCACACTGACAGGCCCAAGACAGTTCTCACCGACCACTAAAGGCCAAAAGGTCATAGACTCTATTCATTTTTAATTGGCCTAGAATCATTTCATATTCATATTGTGACAGAATGAAGATGGGATGTTGTCATAGTAAATTTGAGGTGATGTCAAAGTGCAATATAAGTACAATAGAGAGGGGTCACCCAACCCCCCAACACACACACACACACACACACACACACACACACACACACACACACACACACACACACACACACTCACACTCCTCCCATTTAGAGTGTGCAACGTTTAGATATTATGAAAATTAAATATTATTAAAAAAATTAGGTCTTCATAAATAAAGCACAGTTAATCTTTATGTCGAGCATTACTGTTATTCTCTTTATCGGCTGCGGCAGCAGTCAGTCTGTGCTCAGAGGGTACATGGACGTGAAGGGCTGACAGTGTATAATTTACCATTTGTCCAGGTCAGCGTGTAAAATCAGAGACATAGACTCTGACAGGCTGGAGGCCCCTGTGGAGCCCCCGCTGAAACTCCATCAAAACTCTCTGAGCGCTTGCACACAGCTGTGGTGTGCACTCAGATTGCACATAAACATTTTGACCTGGATATTGGTCTTTCCTGCTAGTCAAAACAAAAGAACCAAAAAAAAAGAAAGAAAAAGAAAACGTTCTATTAGTCAACATTAGTTAATGCATTTGGGATCATGTACCAACAATGAATAACATAATGATGTGTAATATTTTTATTTATTTATTTTTAAAGAAATAATATTTTTTTATTCAGGAAGGACACATTAAACTGATCAAAAGTAAGGACATTTATATTGTTACAAAAGATTTATATTTTAAATATATACTGTACTGTCTATTTCCATCATTACAAAAAAAAATAAAATAAAAAAATAAGATTAACAGAAGTGTCATTTTATAGTTCCTATGGCTCAGTGGTAGAGCTTTGCATTAGCAGCGCAAAAAGGTCATGGGTTCAATTCCCAGGGAACACACATACTGATAAAAAAAAAAAAAATGTATAGCCTGAATGCACTGTAAGTCGCTTTGGATAAAAGCGTCTGCTAAATGCATAAATGTAAATAGTTAATGATACTTAATGCAATAATTAATGTGAAAGAATATTGCTGATTTCCTTTTTTTTTTTTTTAATAATTACACAATTATTATGCACACTAATTGTCATTAGGTGAGATGTGAACAGAACAGCTACAGAGTAGAGAACTGAAGGAAAGTCCCTTTAAGGCAAGTTTGTTCACTTGGCGGCCATATTTGTAACGCCCCCAGGCAGCTATTTCCAGCCATGGAAGTACAGATCTAGTAACTTGAATGGGAAATAACTGAAATCTCTGTTGGTCAAGATTACATTTCAAAAACATATTTGAAAAAGTTCTAAGATCTGACGACATTGATATTATGAAATATACTTCATAAGAATCAATGTATAATAAATAATTCTGAATTTATCTTAATATTGCACAGTACAATTGCGCTAATTTTAGAAGTTCTACTGTACAGTTCCTCCTAATTATGGCTCTTCGGGGAGCTACACCCACCCCAAGCCGGCTGGCCGGCAGGCAGGGGAACCCCACCCGGAGTTGCAGAGGTCTAGGGGAATGAGACTTGCGTCATGCCCCGTGTGTCCAGGGCCGAGGCCCAGGGGAGAGAGACACATATCCTCTACACAGACAATAGAGCTGGAACACTGTCAGGAGGAGTCACAGCAGGACTGTACCAGACTGTGTGTGTGTACATATGAAAATCTCTTTGTTTCACTGTATATTAGTGCAACTGCTGTGTGTGTGTATGCTTATATGTGTAACATGCTTGTGTGTGTGTGTGCTCAGCAGAACCAGTGGGCAGGAAACCCTAACAGTGAGCCCGTTACCCCCTGCTTGCACTGACAGGATACACAGCCTGCCAAGCCCGCACAGTAGGTGAGTAGCCATTATGCTAAAGCTAGGAAGTACAGACACACACAATCCGAAAAGTGACCACCCTTCAGAGAGTCTCTGCTGAAGCATGTGTGAAACTAATGAATGTACGCAAATCAGTGCTATTTTAAGAAAACCAAGCCTTTTAGCAGAAGCTAAAATGTTATAAAATTGGATTGAGACCATCTGTCATATTTTTTGGTTTGTCTTTGTAGTAAGGTGTGTGTGACACTGACTGTAGCCCCTGTGGCTTTTGCAAGGCGACTTAAGATAAGAGCTCCCTGACTGACTCAAACACAATGCCCACTGTGACAGAGGAAGAGGGGGGGGGGAGAAAAGAGTCTTTTAAACCCACCATGTCTGCTGTTGTCAGCACAAGTTCAACATGATTAGATAAAAGACTGTTTTCACTCACTTTGTGTACCAGTGTGGATACACTCATAGAGATATGACTGTATAACAGACCTCGCAGTACGAACGATAGTCACTCCTGTGTTGGCAAAGCTTAATTTCAGAAACATTGTAATAGGCTGCTTTGCTTCTCAGTAGAAATTTTGTATTATCAAAATTGATAAATTTGTGTACCTTCTAGTTTAGAATCACCAATATTAAAATTAAATCTTGTATATTTTTGTAATATTGAATGCATCTGAGCTAACATGACCTAGCAATGTTAGCAGTTGTATTTTTAATAATAAATAAATACTGTGACAAATGTTTTGATCATTGTTAGTAAGTTCACTAACGGGACCTTATTGTTAAGTGTCCTCAAAAAATCCCACTGTAAATATTGTAAGTAAAAATAAAAGTACCTCTACCTAGTCCACATTCTAAGCATTGTACTCCAGGACTTCTGATCCAATATACTCAAAAAAAAAAAAAAAAAAGGCACACAATCTGACACTGGGCCAGTCACCTATCAAAAGTACTGTTGCACTGTTTAAGTGAATACCTTTAAGGAACTAATATGCATCTTTTAGGGGTAAATAAGGTACAAAAATGTACCTTTTGAAAAGGTACTGCCCCAGTGACAACTTTTGTGCCTTTTTTCTGAGTGTACGCTAGCATTGTGTGAGGAAAAGACCAAAAACTCCTGACCTGGAGACATCTATCTTTATTTCAAAGCATGAAATATCTTCTCTGAGACTATTATACACTGACATTTACATTTGCACATTGATTACTATGATAAATCCAACTTAGGAAAAGGAAATGCAGAGAAATGTAGTTCATCAAGTTTTCGTTGTAGGAAAACATTAGTATGTTTCTCATGTACTTATTACACTCTGTTAGACAGTTTTGAACTATTGTGTGTATGGTGTGTGTGTGTGTGTGTGTGTGTGTGTGTGTGTGTGTGTGTATGTGTGTGTGTGTGCGTGTGTGAGAGAGAGAGACAGAGAGGGTATGTGGTGCCCCGCAATAGAACAGCTGCTGCTGGCTGTTGACAGACAGTGTGTCCCTCAGACAGAAGAGCTTGTACTTGTTGTGTTAACACTAACCCTACACAATAATCTGGCCCTTGTAAAGCAGGTATCGCCCGCACAATAACATCATTGTCAAACATGCTAATGAACACGGGGAGGGGCCCTGAATAAATTTAGACGGGAGAGAGAGAGAGAGAGCGAATGAGGTATAGAGAGAGCGATGGAAGGAGGGAGGAACAGAGGGTGAGGGGAGGGGGTTGAAGGGCATTGTGGCTTGTTGTTTCGCATCACTGAACACTGGAGAGTTGTCTTATATCCTCACAATACAAATTAGCCTGAGCCAAAAAGAGCGAGAGACTAAAGCAGGCGACAAATGTGAAGTTTTAAACCGCCTGCACAATGGATTGCTCTACCGTCTCTCTCTCTCTCTCTCTCTCACACACACACACACACACACACACACACTTCAGCACTAAAATGGGGTGAGGGAGAAAGTGGCAGTGTTGGTCTTTCTCTAATGAAGCAAGCCAAGATTCAAGTCAATAGAGCAATTCATTAACAAATCAAAGTCCCAGGGGTGCGAGTGCGTTTGAGGGAGCCCTCCTCCAGATCGGCTGTCCATATGCCTGGGGTCAGAGTGCCCTCCCGCTTCACACACACACACCATTCAGCGTACACACACAAAACCGTTAGGGTCGCCCGTTATCTGTCGACTTGAACACAAACACAACAGAATTTCCATATGGTCCATGAAAATAGATACGCTGCGGTTTGCTTTTACTTCCCACGACCCTTAACTAAACACACACACATATACACACAAACACACACGCCCCTGACGCCACGTCGAGCACTGTTAGTCATAAGCGAGAGGGAGGGATGTTTGCTGATGTGTCAGCTCCGTTCTTTACGCTCTAGCTGTCACCTCAATTCGCGAATCACCTGCGTTTCCTTCTGCGTTCTGCAACAAAACTTCATCTAGCTCAGGAAACATATTCTGCATTCTCGGTCCTTCATTTTCTCAACGTCTCTACTCTCTGTCTCCATCAGGCCATACGAACGTGAGGGTGGTACTGATGCGTATGTGTGTGTGTGTTAAAGGCACATTGAGGCAGGATGAGTTGCTGAAGAGGATTTAGAGTGGAGGGCCCTTCACACTACTCTTTCAAATCCTCACAAATAAAGCTCTTTACAGCCTGAAAGTGGCCCCTCGGCCCTCTCCAGGCTCAGCCCACTCAAAGGCCCAACATGATTGTCATGGATATTACACCACGCAGGCAACAACAGAACGCGGAGACAAGTGTCGATCGAGAGACAAAACCCGAGCAGACTTTTCCGCCAGGCAGGCCAGGGAATGTTGACGGGCCGGTGAAAAGGTTGTTTAACCTTTTGAAAATGAATGGAGAGACCCTGAAACAAATGCAGTGTGATAGACCCTATACCCACAGGGACACTCCAGAAACACTAAACCCTGTAAGAGAGACAGGGCAAAAGAGACGGATGAAAACACGATTGGATAACAAACGGTGTGTGTGCCAGATCCTATCGACTGAAATTCTTTGCGTTTAGGAGCTTTCGTGTGAGGAAGAGGCGCCGATGGATTTGAATGTCTGTCAACCTGTAAGAGCGCTGCTGTTCTGAAGGCCCAGCCTAAGTCTTTCCCCCCCCCCCACTTTTATACTATTTTCAACAAAAGGTTCAAATAAATGATTCTAAAAATGGCATGTGGTGTAAAAATATTTTTTTTCCTTACACCTTGAATACATGTGTATTCATCTCAGTCATTATTTAAAAAAAAAAAATTCAAGGTATGCAAATATCAATTTATTAATATCATTATGACCTAAATTAACCTTGCCAAACCGTAAAAGATTAAATGAATTACGTTAAGAATTACCAAGCCTGACATAGTCATGAGGATAGTCTCCAGGATGATTTAACATTATTTAAATGAATTATCTTAAAATAATGTAACTTTACTCTAATGTAAAATAAATAAATTAATTAATTAAAAATAAATATTTCCCTCTTTAAAAACTCTTGCTTTTATCCAAGAGATTTATTAAAGTAATATTTAAACTCTCCAAGTTTTTGTTAATTAAAAAAAAAAAAAATATATATATATATATATATATATATATATATATATTAGTGTTGGACAATATAGGGGGCCTTCGAAAAGACTAAAAGCCAGATCTCTGTGATATAAATAAAATATATAGAGATTTTTTTTATTATTAATAAATAATACTAAAATATTCTACCTGAAGTTTTCATTTTCTTCATTATAGTATCAGGATACACTCTTAAAAATAAAGGTGCTTAAAAGGTTATTCACAGCGATGCCATAGAAGAGCCATTTTTGATTCCACAAAGAACCATTCAGTCAAAGGTTCTTTAAAGAACCATCTCTTTCCTACCTTTTTATAATCTGAAGAACCTTCCTTCACCACAAAGAACCTTTTGTGAAACAGAAAGGTTCTTCAGATGTTAAAGGTTCTTTATGGAACCATTTAGACAAAAAGGTTCTTCTATGGCATCATGAAGTACCTTTATTTTTAAGAGTGTAGTTATATCTCTGATAAAATTATATTTGACTCTTAAACTTACTATAAAAATTAACATATACACTAAAATATAAAAACGTGAAATTCAATTCCTCCATATTTTGCAGGTCTAAAACAAACCTTCCCACAGCAAGTTTTAGAAAACTTATTCCACACCTCTCCTCTCGTCTTCACTTCAGTCTGAGGCGACAAAATAAAAAAAAATAAAAAAAGTCATTTAAAATGGTAATGACAGAGAATGCAAATGATTTCACTTTGTAATTAAACTTTGCTGTAAAACAGATATTGCTGCGGTTGATTTGGAAAGTGGGGCATGTGACAATTACCGAGCGGTTAATTGCGAAGCTGCTCAGCATTGCTAATTGTTCCGTGAGGATGGGTGGAATGAGTTCTTGGCAGAGGCACTCTATCAACATGACCAGAGCTGTGCAGAAGCACTTCAGCTCAGACGAGTCACCTGAGAACCGCCGCTCGCCCCCTCCTTCTACCTGACCAATGGGCCAGAACCAAGCAGTCTGCCTTTGCATGGTACTTCACTAACTGTGGGTTATAGCTGAGAATGAATATAAGTCAAGAGACTAGAGTGAGTGAAGAAGGTCAAATAAGAGGTATAGCAGAGGAAAACTATAATTAATTTTAACATGCAACACCATAAACTTCTCGAAGGTCTTCTTTATATCAACAATCATTTTCTTTACTGTATAGGGTTCTTAAATGAGTTCTTTAGAGATCAAAATAAGTTATCATATTATATACTTTAGTTTATTACAGTACCTTATTAAGATCAGTGCACTGTTTTTTTTTTGGTTTCTTTAAACTGTTTTGCAGTAAAATATCTACAGTAAACATCTTTTAAACAAAACAAATTTAAAAATCAAAAGTATTGTTTTCAGAGAAAGAGAAAATATATATATATATATATATATATATATATATATATATATATTGTTAATGCTGAAAACAAAGATTTGCCAACATGATAAAAATGTAATTCAAAGGACAAACAAGTTAATTTATCGGATAATAAATGGTTTATGTTTAAAATATGAAAATAAATTGTCAAATATTGGTGTTCTCATTTTAAGCATTCTCACAACATTTTGTTAGATATAGGGGCGGTTTCCCGAACAGGGTTTAAAACTAGTGCTAGACTAAAATAAATTTTGAATGCTAACTATTGCTTCAAAAACAGCCAGTGATTGCATAAAGATGCTGATTCAAATTCATAATGCTTGTAAACAAAGTCAGTGTTGTGGCATTTTTGTTTATTGGCAGGTTATTTAGTAATACAAAAATGGGTAAAAATGAAATGTAACAAGTACTGGATCAGTTGTGGGAGCCTTGCTACCATTTTGACAAGCGTTGCTTCCAGAAATCAAAGCTAGAGATGAAGTGCATGAGGTCATTTAGTGTAATGTTCTTTCTTTCGGTGGACACCCTGTTGAAGGCAGCACATGCAGGAGTTTGGGAGGAGTTCAACTGTGTTCGGAATGTGCTGCACTCAGCTCATGCACTGTGAGCCAGTGCAGACACAACTGCCGTTTAATGTCACTGGAAGTTTCAGAAGAGTGTGCTTCTGTTTGTGTGAGATGTGCATTGAGATGTTCTTGTCTGGGAGAAAACTGCTCTAGCCACAGCAACTGCCAATTACACCTGCAGCGAGACGACAGAGAGAGAATGGAATAGTAATGCACTTGTGTGTCATTAATGGGGTTGGTGCTGTCATCTGAAAATGTAATTGGTGAGGTTGCTCTAGCTCTATGGAATCATTATCGCACCGTTGGATGTCATGTGTCCGTGTGACATAATTTAGGGGAAAATGTCAGTTTCAACTACTTTCGGTATTCTGGAATTATATATATACGACTAATCAAGCTGTATTGAAAACCCCTGTCATTATATCATTCCATATATATGCTATACTATACACCTTTGAACTGAATAAGGAAAGGTAATGAGGAACGAAAGATCAGGGTAGAGAAAAAATACATATGGTCAATGCATTTGACAGGCCTATTTGATGATGTTGAGTCGTAATTATACAGTTGGTAACAATGCTGGTTGACAGAGCAGATGACAAAGGCCAATGCATCATTCTAATAAAAAACAAAAAACAAAATGCAAAAGAATGTGTGAGCCTGGCAGGTGTGTCATTAATAACATACCTCTATGGGCCTGGAGGAGAAGGAATGCTTACATTTAGCATACACTCAAAAATATTGCACACAGATATGCACATACACCAATGTTTGCTGCTTTTCAGTTCAGGAGAAACCTCTGCTGCAGAACCTCCAGCATCAGGGCAAATAAATCATATTTCAGCTTAGTTTTACTGTCTGTATTGAATGGGAATAACAATACCATGTGCCATAAGATAATGGCAAGAAACATTGTTCTATTTAGCTGTCCTCATGGTCTACACAAAAAACATAGCATACAACATGACCATTGTTCTGATTCACAAACAAAGACGATGAACTGGATCTTTATAGTGAATAACAAACATACACCGCAACCACTGTGGTCTGATTCACAAACAAATGACTGTCATGATGCAGGTTTTTAATGAATTAAAACCACACAGTGTGACCAGTGTAGTGCATTTGATGAAAAATTTACTTTGGTTCAATATATACAAACATATACATCACTACCAGTCTTATTCATAAAGAACAAATGACTCTTATGATCCAGTTCTTTTCAGTAAATGTGTGTCTGATTCATGAATTAATGACTCTTATGATCCGTTTACTTTTAGTCAATCAAAAACACACACCATGACCAATTTAGTCTGATTCACGAACAAATGACTCGTGTGATTCAAAAACATACACTGTGACTAGTGTGGTCCAAATTACAAATACAAGAATATCTATCTGTCTATTTGTCTGTCTGTCTGTCTGTCTGTCTGTCTATCTATATGTAGAGGTGCATCTCAAAAAAATTAGAATATCATGAAAAAGTCTTCTTTTCAGATAAAAGTAAATTTTGCATTTCATTTGGAAATCAAGGTCTGGAGTCTGGAGGAAGACTGGAGAGGCACAGAATCCAAGCTGCTTGGAGTCTAGTGTGAAGTGTCATATGGAATCTATGGGATATTTTCAAGAGAAAGATGAGAAACAGTTGATCCAACAATACAGACGAGCTGAAGGCTCAATAGTGCCTCAACAGTGCCGCAGGCTGATCGCTTCTATGCCACACCTCACTGATGCTGGAGTTTGTGTTAAAGAAGCCCTGACCAAGTATTGAGTGCATAAATAAACATACTTTAAAGAACTTGAACTTTTCTGTTTTGCAAATCCTTTTTTTGATTGATCTTAGGAAATATTCTGATATTTTGAGATACTGGATTTTTGACTTTCATGAGCTGTAAGCTCTAATCATCAAAATAAAAACAAAACCAAAAAAACTTGAAATGTTTTACTTTATATGTAATGAATCTAGAATATATGAATGTTTCACGTTTTGAAACAAGTTACAAAAAATAATGAAATTTTTCACGATATTCTAAATTTTTGAGATGTACCTGTATGTATGTATGTATGTATGTATATATACAGTATATATATATATATATATATATATATATATATATATATATATATATATATTTATAGTATACAGTATATATATATATATATATATATATATATATATATATATACAGTATATATATATATATATATATATATATATATATATATATATATATATATATTTATAGTATACAGTATATATATATATATATATATATATATATATATATATATATATATATATATATATATATATATATATATACAGTATATATATATATATATATATATATATATATATATAGTATACAGTATATATACATACATACATACATACATACAGGTACATCTCAAAAATTTAGAATATCGTGAAAAATTTCATTATTTTTTGTAACTTGTTTCAAAATGTGAAACATTATATATATATATACTCAATCAAAAACTTGTTGCGATCATTGTAGACTGATTCACAAACAAATAACTGCCATCGTCTGGTTCTTTTTCGGAAATCAAGAACATACACCTTGACCATCATAGTCAAATTCACTAAAAAAGACTCGTATGTGTCCATATGAATAATTTTAATGAATAGTTTTAAAAACTTGCACGACATAAATATACTACCTTGCATGTGGTATGCAACTTCCTACTAGGAACCAAAACATACTGGATTTTGAGCCAAGAAGGAGAGCACAAGAAAGAAAATGACAGTATTAGGTGGGCCGCAGTGACTGCCTTCCGACTGGGCCTAACAAGCAACCTGACAGGCTGCAGCTGGGACCTGCTTAACAACGCTGAGGGTGCGTGTGTATTTGTGTGTAAGACATTAGAGCTCTATGCTATAACTGTCTCATTAGCATGCACTGGCCCACCTCCACTTCCCCTTTCTAGACAGGCCAACATGGCTCAGACCAATCAGGGGGGCTGGAATCGAGCACACAAGAATGCGATTGGTACATGTGGGAGAGGTGTCACATTAAGGGCGATGATGAGACAGAGGTCAAATGTAATGGTGACCTCAGGAGCAGGAGCAGTGATGGTCTTGTTATTAGCTCATGACAATGAAGCACAACCCTGCCATCAACGCTTTAATAAGACATGTCATGTATACGCTAGACAAGAGGCTAGTCACCAAACCCCCTCAGGCTCTTAATGCAAACCCTTAAATTAAAGCACTACCTGTCTGCACTTCAGAGACTGCTATGCTAATGTGACACAAGTGGGTGTTTTCCTAATTGTGTGAATATATATTATAAAATTAATTTGATTAATTCAATTCATTTGATTAATTCTAAGATTTGATATTGATCTAGTGAACCATTTTCAGTGATATATACTGTGTATGTTGTACTAACTTAATTGCCAATCAACAAGTAAAGATTTGCTGGCACAATAATCTTCAAAAAACAGCCAGTTTAATCCAGTAATCAAGCATCACAGCTGCCAACTAAGTTAAAGTTTATTTAATGCATTTTTTGCAAGAAAATATAAGGATTATGTTTAAAAATCAAATCTGGTAATTATGTCTGTGACAGCAGTTTACAGTAAAGTTCATTGCATGCTTTGCATGCTTCAGATGAGCATAAAGCTAAAGCAAAATACAGTGAAAGACATGAAGCCCCAGTATTTTTTACTTTTATTCCAGGGCATAGAGTACACAAGATGCGTGCCTGTTACAGTTTCTTTTATCATGGCCAGAGGTTAAAGAAAATTATTAGCAGAAACAAACATTTGAAGGTTAATCAAATGTTTTCATTACGTTTTACATTTGTTTTCATTATACATAGTTGCTGTAACCTTCTACCTTGTTAGACTGTCAAACATCTCACCAGTCAGCTATCGTGCAGAAATAAAAGCAAATACAGTGATTTAATGGAAGTTTTAGCCTATACCTTCATTTCCTGTTAATGTATATGAGACTTTAAATTAGAGCTATTCTCTGTAGGGGTGTGGGAAAGGCAGCTTATCTATTTCCCGTCATCTATTAATGCCTATTTCTGGGCAAAAACAAACACACACACACACACACACACACACACACACACACACATCCAACCCTTCAAAATATGCTCAGGTTTATGATGAACAAGCATGAGAGTGCTAAAAGATGCTTCAAGCTGAGATGACTGCGATGAGTGAGGAAAACAACAGAGCCAAACTGTCCATCTTTTAATCACACACACAGCCGTTCACATGGAGAACGACCTCCAAGCCAAGGTCAAGGGGAGTTATCAGACAGTGGCCTGAGCAGACATGTCAGCTTGACTGATGTTATCAATGTGGGTGATATTAGTGCAGTATTTGGCAAAATCTAATTGAAAGGAATTATCAGATAATCCCATCTGCAGCAAACACTGCAGTACTAAACACACAGAGCACATGAGGGTTTTCCTTGTAAAATACGTAATAAAAATCAGGACATCTTACCTGCTGTTAAAGAGAAACAGAGCAAACCATACTATTGTGAATCAAAACCGTAGTCCCACTAGATCTAACACTTACAGAAAGCCTTTTCTTTTCCGCCACCACAAAATATATTAGTGTCCAGAGTCCCAAACCTGCAACAAAGTCATGTGTGAAAACTAAAATCATAGAAATTACAAAATGACAGACATATAAAGTAACAAAATCAAACTAAAACTGCTTTAAGTGCTATGCAAATTTCAGTATTTTCTAGATATAGCATTACATAAATATCCTCTAAATTCATATCCTGCCATTCTGCATGGCATTTCATTGAATGGTTACAAACCTATTGTTGCCTTAATCTAAATAGAAGTGTCTCCTTTACCCTTCCTTTAGGGATAAGATGCACTGGAAGAAAATAGTGTCAGTCAAAGTGAAGGTTGCCTCCTGACAACCAAGAATAGTTTATTCAAATTAAGCAGGTGGATGGGGGGCAGGGGGCAGAGAGAGAATTATGGTTTTGAATACAAAACTAGATATTCTTTAAGCAGAGATAGACCGCATTCATTTTTTAAAAAAGACATTACTTTAAACGGTGAGTTAAAATTATTTTCCGTGCTAATGGACAGCAGATGCTGTCAGCTGAGATATGTAGGCTAACTCAAGCTTTTGTGCTTGCCATGTAGCACATGCTTTTTGTCCAAAGTTTACTAATTGTAGGTACAGTGTCCTTGATGCAATCTGGGCTTAAGCCACAGTCATGGTTAGAAAATGTTAGAAGATATTGGACAGAGTGAAGAAGCAGATGATCTTGTCCTGACATGAAGCCATACAACATGTTGATGGATTTAAGGTGAGTGCAGATGATCGTCTTGATGATCCACAGCAACTCACCCCTGGTGTGGGCAGATGCTCTAGACAGACACTGATGGATGAAGTGAGAATAGACTCAGTGAACAAAGTGTAAATGTGGATCAGTACTGGCTGGAGAAGGCTGAATTCACTCACAATTTAGTCTGTTCTAGGACACTGCTTTCTTTGAACAATGTAGATGAGCTTACTGATGGCTTTTTCATTTTACAATTATGGTGCTTCAGGTGTCAAGTAATGTGTTGAATCCCCAAATTAACACATTCACTCCAGGAACATTCTTGCTTTGAAGAACAGCATAGAGCATGTATACATTTTTTTGTGAAGACAGATGCTAACGCTTCAGGCCAAAAGCTATTCAAGCTATATACATTATAATTTAGCAATGACAACAAAAAAATAATATGAAATAGGAGTTTCAAATGTTTGGATGCCAAGGACCTCCAAACACGATAATCCCTTTAAGATCCATTTTTGGAATAAAGACCCATTTGTACTGCATGGGGAAAAGCGTGATATTATAAATACTTGACTTTTATATTGTTACTGTACTGAAGCCATGCAGCCAAAGCAAATTATTGAAGTATTATCCAGAGAATATTGACTTTGTATTAAGTTCCTTTTTTCTACCCACTTTCACAGATGCACAAACCAGAAGAGAATCATTTTCAATTCAATTTACATTTATTTGTATAGAGCTTTTCACAATAAATATTGTTCCAAAGTGGTTTTCCTGTTGACTTAGAACAAATAATCTGCAGAGATCTGTGGATGTTTTCAGAATACCCTTTTGCCCAGGATTTGTTTTCTTATGCTCATTAGAAACCTCTGGTGGGCTAATCAAATTAGCATGCATACTAATTATCTGAAAATTACAAAGATTTTGTCAGTTTAACTTGTTTTTATTGAATATTTTAATTTAAGTATTAGATAAAGCAATTTTGATATTATATAATAACTTGCATTTAATATTTAGAAAAAAATACAGGGACAACATTTTTAAGATTTTTATTTATTTTATTATTATTATTTTCTTTTTTTTTTGTAAAACTGCATACTCCTATGCACATTTAATGTTACATTTAATGCATTTGTGTTTCTTTTTCTCACTCGTTTTTTCCCTCTGGAAGTATACAGGGTTACATTTGGTGGGAAGCAGTGTGTGCGAGTATGAGCCAGTCCCTAGTGTCCTTGGAAACAGCCCTTAATTAACCACCCTGGTATTCCAAGTGCACCCTCATCAGTAGCCAACCTCCATATGGTCACTGCAGCAGCACCACAACAACAATCAGTTGAGGAAACATTGTATCAAAACACATCAGGATGACACAAAGCAGAGCAAATTATCATCTGTCTTGGGCAGTTGATCATCTCCAGAAAAGCCTAACATTATATTCACCACTGTCACTGTAACATTCATCCCACTGTCTCTAATACTGGAACCTGCTCATACTCGGCCTGTCTCTGAGTCATGGAGCAAAGCTAGACTCTCTTTCCTCTCCGCCTCACCCTTCATCTGCTTTCTGTGTCTCTTTCCAGGAGGTTTGCAGTTGCAGCTCCTTATACCTCTCAGTCTGTTATTTTTATCTGCGCGCTTGTACCAGGATGTTGTGTACCAGCATTCGGGACTAACACACAGACATTTCCATGTGCACTGAGGGAGTGTTTTTTAGGAAGTCAGAGTTGATGTGGTCAGAATGACCCCACAGCGGTTGGCTAATGAGCGCACTGGAGTCAGACCAACATTCTCCAAATATACACACCTTCCTACTGCTGTCCTCACACACACAGGTCAAGCACAGAACAACACACACACTTTAAGACACATTTACCTCCTCTGTCCTGTGCGCACCCACATAAGTCACGTACGCCATAGGTCCAGAGACACACACGCACACATTTACACACTCCCACAGAATTATGAAAAGTCAGCACAACAGTGCCATGCACACATTTTTCATGTAGGGTTAGTTTAAGGATAGGCTGTCTCTGAGGATAGTTAAGGCTGATTGCCAACATCTCTGATACAATAAGGAACTGTGGTCACATGATTTACAGGAATCACAAGAAGATGTAGGATTTACAGATAGGTTGTGGTCATTAGTGTCCGGTAGTGGATCCAAGTAACTTTGAAATCTAAAGAGTAAAAATTCATTTCAGATATATATTGTATTAAATATGTTTTAAAATATATAAAAATGGCTCAAATATATTACTTATATATTATATATGTTGTTGATTTAGTTACTTATATTGTCCAAAATATGTTAAAAATATAGATCTTTTCCATTTCCCTAAAATTAATTTTCAGAAATATATTGTAATGCTTTTTATTGTTATTTATATTGTACTAGATATAAAAAAATTCCATCTAAACATATGAATGAAATACATTTAAAAACATATATTTTGAATTAACATAAAATACATTTTAAGATGAAGTTATTTTCTTGTTACATTATTATTATTATTATTATTATTATTATTATTATTATTATTATTATTATTATTATTATTATGCTAAAGCAAATTTTGGAATTTGAACATTAGAACAAAATCTTCAATGGCCAGTACTGTATCTATTTGTGAGATGGGAGAGAGAGAGAATCTGCATTTTATCAGGTTGGTAAATATGTGATTTTATAAGACTATTCAGATGTTTCCAAATTAGGTGTATGTGATTTGTAATCCAGTCCAAAATCTTTGTTTTGAGCTATTTGTAATTCAGGCCCTCCAGATGTAAATGTGTTGTTGTCCAAAGAAACTTTGAGGTGGTAATGGAGGTACACACACACACACACACACACACACACACACACCTACTTGTTCTCATACAACACGCAAACACACACAAACCAGTCTCCAGAGGTCTCTCCAGTACTCACACACAGAACCATAGGGGGGTCAGGTCAGTTGAGGTCGTCCCTGTCCAAACAAATAAGAGCTATTCTTCCACCACACCAAGCCTCTGAGCTTTCCACTAGCAGTGCGATTCCCACAGGGACACAGAGAAAGACGGACAGAGAGAAAGAGGCCTGGAGAGAACTCAAGAGAGTTGAAGAGGAGCAACAGGAAAATGAAGAGAGAAAGGAGAGAAGAAAACAGGAAAGAGAGGGCTAGAGATGCACTAATCTGCTATGGATAGAGTGATGTGTCCATGGTTTCTGTAAATGCTAGGGCTTGTGTTTGTGTCTCTTGCCATAATAACTGTTAAATGCGGTTGTCTCCTCGCTACACAAAGCTGGACCAAACGCAGCAGCTCTGTGGTTCTCCGATGCATTGTTCCCTGCAGACTTTCCTGGAGCCTCGGTGACAAACAGCAGAAAACGGATGCATTTAAAAACCCTTAGATGACACACAACTCACTAAACAATGGCCTGGAGAGTCATGGGGACATGGAATTATACAAAATATACCCATAATGGAAGAATGGGGAGCCAAAAGAAAAATGGTTAACTCGGTTAACACTTTTTTCCCCCTACATTTTGTGTTGTGTCATATTTTTCCACACCAAACAAATGGGCCCAATGGGGCAGCCATATTTGATCAGAGGACTAGGAGTGGTAAATTATGTGGTCTGCTGGAACCATCTTGCTGGCGACACAATCAAAACAAGTCTACTGCCCATGCAAATAAAAAGAGAAAGTGAAGTATTTGTGTAGCACTGCCATTAGTTTGATTATTCACATCTAGCACATCTTGATTGGCACAGAAGACACTGAGAATGTACAATTATAGCTCAAGATGTGTATACCTTCACATTGGCTTTATTTGGTGGTGTTTACATATACATTATAGTCTTTTGTATTTATGGTGCTTTAGACAAGTTGTAGTGTGCAAATGCAGTGAAAAACATCAACAAAACAATTAGGGCTAGCAGTGAATGTTCCACACATCACCACATTTGTGTGACCTCAAGCCATAATACTGAAGTGCGTTTTCTTTTCCAACGTTTACGTGTCTTCATGTACGCTCTCATATAGCCTTCACCGGCAGTCAGAGTCTTTACAAGTCTTTTGGCCTAATTAAGCAATCTGAAGCATGTTTTGAAGCTGAAAAGAGCAGACTACTGACCTTCTTATAAGGTAAAGCTAAGCGAGCTCACTGGACCAGACCTGTCTGTCAGTCAGAAAGAAGGAAAAAGAGAGAAAGAACGAGCGCAATACAGAAGAGACATCAGATCCTCCTCATAATTGGTTTCATTTAAAAAGGCCATTCCCTTTATCAGCCTGAGAGATTTGCTGCTGCTAGTCATGCTAATTTAGTATTGATAATGGAGCCAAAAGTGCCAATATTTCTGCAAAAAAAAAAAAAAAAGTTGTAGAGTAATAACCACTTGTGATTTTGTTGGCACGTACATAATGTTAATACAGTATAAAACAAAAAAGTAAAAAAAAAAAAAAAAATGTTTTATCTTAACATGACATCTTGTGTTGAAGACTTATTTTAATCTATTAAAATCGTGAAATTAATGCTAAAATGTGTTTTGGTGGAATCGATTTGCACCAAACCAGACAGTTTAAAAGGATTCATGGATCATCTAATGCTATTTGTGCTACTACAAGTTAGAGACTATTAAAACATTAGATTTTATAATGCTTAAGAAATAATTGCAACACTAGTCTAATGACAAGACTTTAAAGAAATAAAAAATTTACTGAAAATCTACTCACTCTCAGACCATCCAAGATGTAGATGAGTTTGTTCCTTCATGGGAACAGATTTGGAGAAATTTAGACTTACATCACTTGCTCACGAGTAGATCCAATGCAGTGAATGGTGCTGTTAGAATGAGAGTGATGATAAAAACACACATACAATAACAAGTAACCCACATGACTCTGGTCTATAAATTAATTTCGTATAAAGTGAAAAGCTGAATGTTGGTAACAAACAAATTCATGATACTGCTTTCTCTAGAGATTATTGTAATGTTGTTATCAGCTGTTTGGGCTCTCATTCTGATGGCACCCATTCACTGCAGAGGATCCATTGGTGCACAAGTCCAAATCTGTTCCGATGAAAGTTCATTTTCAGGAAATGTTCATTTTTCTATGAACTATTATTTTAATGGAAAAATAAAACATGCACAATATTTACTTATATGGCCAAAAATCTGAATTTGTTGGAAATATTCAGTATATTGCTCATGGCTAAAATCCAGTCCCATAGCTCCACAGTCTTTCCAAGCTCAACCTCTCCCAGTGCAGGTGCTACTGTACTCCAACTGTAACTGCATCCTTGACATATTTGTCACCAATGCCTGGGAATTTTGTTACTAACAGATGCCTTCTGGACTCAGTTCTGTTCCAAACTGTATCTAGAAGATTATGTCAAGCATCTTTACTGCTGTCCCTGAGGGGGGGTGATATACCTCGACAACACTGTGGTACATGGCCCAACGTCTGCCCTCCACAACGACTGCCTGCACCTGGTGCCTGCTTGACATGTTTACCAAATACAACCTTACCCTGAACAAGTGCATCTTCTCTAAACCTGCCACGGAGTGTGTCTGATTTCTGAGAGCCTCAGGCCACTGCACTCAAGAGTGGAGGCTGTACAGCGCCTCCTGGAGCCCACATGCCCAATTCAGCCTCCTTCCTTTTTAGATGACCTATCAATGTTCCTTCCCACAGCAACAACCACAGTGCTACTGTGTGTTACTGACAACTTGCACAGGTTACAGACACTGTAATGCGAATATGTTTAAAGGGCATAACAGCCAGCGTATATATATATATATATATATATATATATATATATATATATATATATATATATATATATATATATATATATATATATATATATATATAACACGGTTATAAATAAATAAATAAATATGGTAAACATTCCAAATACATTTTGTTCTTTTGAACTTTCTATTCATCAAGGAATCTTGAAAAAAAAAAAAACTGCATCACAGTTTACACAAAAATTTTACACAGCACATTTGAAATATTTTTTGGAGCACCAAGTCAGTATATTAAAATGATTGTGTGACACTGAAGACTGGAATAATAGACGGTGAAAATTCAGCTTTCCCATCGCAGCAATTAATAACAGTTTATAATATTTGAAAATAGAAAACAGTTATTTTAAATTGTAATAATATTTTAAAATATTGTTTAGGACTATTTCACTTTCTTTTATGTAAAGCACTTTGAATTAACACTGTACATGAAATGTGCTATATAAATAAACTTGCCTTGCCTTGCCTTGCCTTGATTTACTGTATTTTTGATCAAATAAATGGGTAACACTTTATTTTGATGGTCCCTTTTGAACATTCTGTTGACACCAAGTAATGTTGCAACTACATGTCAACAAACTCTCATAAACGTATTAGTAGACTGCTTCATATCTACTAACTCCTTATTGTGTTGCTCTCCCAACAGATATTCTACTGACTATAAGTAACTTTGCAAGAACGTGTCAACTTAATCTAACCCTAACCCTACCAGTCAACTAATACACTACTAACACTCTAATGAGAGTCAGTAGAAATGTAGGTGCAACATTACTTATAGTCAATAGAATGTGTTAAAGGGACCATCAAAATAAAGTGAAACCAATAAATGCAGCCTCGATGGGCATAAAAGGCATCCTAGTGTAGGCCTATATAGTATTATTTTATTAATTAATCTTCATAGTTATGATCGTGATATCAGGACAGTATAATATTAAGTTGCAACTGAACTCTTTTTGTATTTATATTTTAATAAATTTAGCAAGAAATATTTTGATCTCCTTGTATTTTAGAAGCTTTTAGAGCAACAACAAATATATATATATATATATATACAACAAATATATATATATATATATATATATTTCAGGCTCCTCTCAGGTGTGATGGTGTTTTAGAGGGATAAATAAACAGACATAGCCTATCCAAGACTGTCGTATCTCTAGACAGCATACATGAATCTTTTTCATTCTTCTATACTGCTAAAAGCGAAGAAAATTAGTCGCGTGTTTAGTATTCATTAGGCAGTTATTAGAATAAATGCATCACAGTCCCAGTGTGATTTATCTGCGTGTTAAATGCTACGCCACAAAGCAGAGAAGGGCGCATTCATTATGGCTCAGGGCAATTCTCTCTAAAATAAAAACATTTCATTCCAACTGGAAAGCAAATAAATGATACCTTTGCATAATGGAGATCTTTTATTGAAACTCTCTCTGTTGTTACCCCCTTACAGCCTCTTCAACCGTCAAATAAATAAGAACAGAAGAACATGAAGGTAATTCAAGGCTGCTTATATACCAATGTCTTATCCTGTCCGTGTGTTTGTGTGCTTGTTTGATACTTCAAAGAACCACAGTCTTCCCTCGACTGTACACTGCTTCACGCTTTGACGTCATGTCATTGTTGTGTAAACTTTGAGCTGAATTCCAGTATTCCAGTATGTTTCCTTGGTCTCTGATGAAGCGCATGACCTCATCAACCGTTTTAAAAAGCAGATGAATAAACAATCAAAACCAGAACAATTTCTAATCTGTGTGTAATTTCATATTGTTGTCCACGCACGCATGCCATCCCTTTGTCGGGGATGTTCTTGTGTATAATAATACTGTTACTTCTCATTTATCACACACTTTCATCTCCCGCTGGTGCAGTGGATGACCTTAGCTCTGTTCTCATTTTAAACCATATTCCTACATAATGAAAAGGTAAACTGCCCTGAACTCGCTGTTGTCGTTTGTCATGACAACACAGCTCTCGGAGATACGAGAGCGATCTCTTTTATGAAATACTTTAGAACCTTGACCAAGGTCAGATGTCTTGTGTACTTTGATTAGTATGCAAAGGTTTAAAGTTCACAATGCAGCACTGAGGTCATCATGTTCAGCCAACTCTAAAAGGAAGCGTTAAAAGAGAGAAGGAAGGAGGGAGGGAAAGAGACCCTGCTTTGTTAATCTAAACGACGGTTTTGCCGCCCCCCTCGAACCGCAGCTGAAGATTTATCCCTTTACTTTATAATCAAGTATTTGTTTATAGTTCAGACATAAAAACAATCATAATAATAATGCTTGATGAATAGCCCCGCATGCTTATATTTATTCGCTCGTAAAAACTCGAAGGAAAGTCGTTGACGGCTCTGTGTGGCGGAAGGTCATCGACATGGGGTGAGAAACGGGCGTCTGCCTTGGAGAGTCAGATCGGTTGGGCTGCTTTGAATAGCTGATGAACCTGTCAAGCTCAAAGTCTTGTTAAAATTTTAATAAACATCTCAGAGGCCTATCAAATGGAGGTGAGTTATGCAGGCACCTCCCAGCCCATCTGCAACCGAATGGCACGATTGTGTTTGACAGCACACACTGAAAACCTCTCCATCTGCGTAAAAGATTATACCCATTCACGTTAACTACAGAATCTATCCCGCTCACGTCAGCCACAATTTATTAAACAGAGAATATTACTGGAGCGATTTTAATACGGAACCTCCCCAGCACATAAATATATCTGCATTATATGCACTGATTCAGTAGCCCACCAGCTCGGTAGGAAAAAAAATACACCTCTCGCTACAGAGAGAAGAAGAAAAAAAAAAAAAACACATCATCCCTCGCATAAAGAAACTCACAAATAAACAAATATTTTGGAATACACTTACAAATGTAACGCATGAGCTCGATTAGATTGATCGTGACTGTCATTGGAACAAAGCCGTGTGAGAGCTCGGAGATAATGTGATTGCCTGTTTTGTGTTATGGTGGGAGATCTGAAATAGTCTGTTAAAATGACAAGCTCCATCTCTTTGCTTCTTTATCTCTGCCATTCAAAACAATTAAATAAATAAATATGACTCTGAAGACTTTTATATTCATCAGATCCATGAACACAGGGGTGTTTGTCAAACACAACAACACAAGCTCGATCAGAACAGGAAAAAAAGTGTGGATTTTTGACATTTAAATTCCAAACACCAAACAAAACAGGGATGAAAGCAAAAAGATGGAGAGACTTTGCTGGGGTTTTGTCTTTGTTCGGCTGAGCAAAGCTGGAGCACAATCTTGTATCTGCTCTCTCTGTGCTTGTCTGCTGCAGAGTGATAATGTATGAGGAGCTTTGATAGAAGTTCCCACTTTACAGTATATCAGAACAGCAGACCATTTAATAAAGGAACAGTTCACCCACAAATGACAATCCTGTTAAAGGGGTCGTGAACTTAGAAACCAAAATTCCCTTGATCTTTAGAGGTTACTGTAAAAACATCCTGTAAGTTTCAGATCTCAAAACTTTCTTGTTAGTCTAAAAACAGCTTATATTGAAGGCAGTCTCCCAAAAGGACAGCTTTTGGAATGTTCTACTCTATGATGTAATAGTGTAGATAAGCACTGCCTCCGGAGAAGAAGATCAACGCCTGCTTCTACATCACTGCCTGTTTAGCCCAACCCACCATGCATAGTGTTTACGAGAGAGGAGAACGCACAGGTCTGTGCAGAAACCGACCGAACAAGATGGCTCTGAAGACGCTGTGCAATGCCAAGTGGAAAAACAGTGTTTTTATTGCCTTTCTTCTGATCCCAACGCTAGGAAAGAGTGAATAAACTTTATTTTTAATGAAGTTCTAGACTGCATCAATAAGAACTCGGTCCTTTGTCATTTTATCTTGGATTAATTTACAAAAAGGCACAATTCGACGCAGGATTTTCCAAAAGATTGAAACTAAAAGACGATGCTGTGCCGACTATATTGGATCCGACAGTCATGTCGCACCACACAAGTGTGAGCAACTGTTTTCATTACATGATCACTGTTGCTTTGTCTGTTAAACAGATCCTTTGATATGAATATTTATGTGGTTTTAACCTAAAACACAACAGCGTCCATCTGTGAAGGACGTGGACTGCCAAAGTGTTAGCCAATGATAGCAGTGGGCATTTACTTCCAAGTCTACAATCCGCCACACTTCTTCAAACAGAGCGTTCTGATAAGGGGGCTCAAAACAATACAGAAAATAGCCTATTACTTCTAAATTATGATGTTTTTTTTATGTAAAAATCTTAATTTTTATGTAAAAAAAAAAAAAAAAAAAAAAACAGAGCCAGTTCATGATCCCTTTAACATTTACGCACCCTCATGTCATTCCTGTATTAAATCTACAAAAGAAGATATTATTTTTGTCCATACAATGAAAGTTGGTCGGTTCCAGAGTTGTTTTACTTTTATTACACAGACAAAAACACTTAAGGGCAAGTAAATGCCCTAATTTTTTTGGGTGGACTATCCCTTTAAGAATCCATCACTGACGCAGAAGGATGTTCAATAATATATCCACTCTCTTGTTTTAATAGATGTGATGACTCTGTTTGATCGTATACGCTCTTTGTGCACTAACATGACTAACAAGACGGAGAATACACCATCCATGTTGCTAAGGAACGCATACACGCACATATGCACACACATTCAATATTTGAAGACACGTTTGACGTGCTCTGCTCGGGTCAAGCCGTCTCGCTCTCCTAAGTAATTTATAATGTGCTTTACTCCAAGGTATTGCACAATCTCATTATCATTAGAATTTTGCATATTTAACAACAGTTTTTAATTAGATGGTATTGTATTATTCATGCCCATAATTTGAAGCTGCAGAACCTCTTAAAACGAAACAGCAGATGAAAAGAAAGAGGGCATAAAAATGGAGCACAGCTTGTTGATGTGTTTTCCGAAATGGAAGGGTTTACTCAGTGGTGTTTAGCTGGAGACCTACTGACACTTCTCACCGGTAACCTCTCTTTTCTGTGAGCTAGCTCATATCACGCATTGTGTATCCTTCTGCTAAATTCACAGCACTGGGATTTATCTGTTCGCATCTGTATGTGTGTTTGTTTGTGTGTGTGTGTGTGTGTGTGTGTGTGTGTGTGTGTGTGTGTGTGTGTGTGTGTGTGTGTGTGTGTGCTTGGCTCATGTGTAAAGCGTGTGTGTGCTGGGGCCATGGCTCCTTGATGTATTATTAAAACTGGAAATGCACTCTTGGGATAGCATCTAGTTATGTGCTTTCATTTAGTGAATAAACCAAGCGTTGTTTTCATCTTTCCTGGTGATTGTTAATGGCTTGCCTGATGAGAGGTGTGTGTGCGTGTGTGTATGTACTCATCTAGGTCTCTTATTAAAGGGGCCAAATAGCCAGGCTGCTGATTTTGTTTTGGGTTTTCAATTAGTCATTTTACTGAGCACATCTGTCGCTGGCACAGTACCAGTCACTGAGCATGCTCATTACAGGATACAGAAGTAAAGAGAGAGTGGCAGAACAAGAGAGAGACGGAAACTGTGACAGAGTTTGCTGTAAAATAAAACTAAAAAGATGCTAATTCAATGGTTATTGATTTTGAATAAATGGATCTACTGTTGTAGTGTATAATCTTATTATGCATCATCAATAAACATTTTTTTTCAATAAACATCATTTTGTGTAAGTGTGTAGTTGCTTAGAGAAGTCTTTTGAAGCTTCTGAACTCATAACCTAACTAGTCAAAGCTACTCTGAAATAAGAATAAAAAACTATTAGTTGTAGTATTTTTTCTTTTTTTTTCTTTTTTCTTTTTAGAAGTTCTAAAACTTGCATATATTCTAATTGATTTACACATAATAAAAGCACATTTTACACAATAAACATCACAGAAATATGTTAGATTCACATTTGTGTGACCACCTTCAATCATTAGAATAGAGCAGAGAGAAATACGTAAATTCAGGGGCACAGAAGTCTCATATGCCCCCCAAACTTCATTTATTTTATCAAAATCAAAATCTAAATATTATTGCAATTTAAAATAACTGTCTTCTTTTTTAATCTAATTTGACAACACAATTTACTCCTGTGATAACATACTGAATTTTCAAAAACCATTACTTCAGTCTTCAGTGTCACATGATCCTTCAGAGATCATTCTAATTTGATGATTTGCTTAATATTTTTTATTATTCTTTGATATGAAGAAAGTACTATTTTTATTTTATTTTGTGTCCTTATTAAATAAAGTATTCTTAAAATAAATACAAATAAAATAAATTCATTCTGACCTTAAAATGGTAGTGTATATTTATTATTATTGTTGTTGTTTTCTTAATAAAAGGTGCCAAAACTGTTACAACCTTTGGGTGTATCCTACATTGCCTTCTCTTTTAATACCTCAGCACTACACCCTCCAGTTACTATCATTAGAGAAACAATAGGGAAAAGGATTGTATTAGCCTAAGCAGAAAAAAAAAAAAAAAAACAGGAGGCACGACACCACTTTTACAGCGAGTGCTACTTCACTGCAGTCAGCACTTTCCTTGACAGAGGTTTGCGATATCCAATAGCTCAATCGCTCGAGCAGAATGTGTCATGCTTAGGGGAGAAGGGTGAGTACAACGCTGTCCAAACGACAGCCGAGCTTTGATTATTGAAGTTCAGGGGAGGTTCACTAAGCAGCAATGTTTCTGCCTGATCCAAAGGAGGTTTCCCTGGGGATGTTAATAAAACATTTTGCTCATTGTGGAAAGTAATGACCAACAATGTAAACTTGTGACTCGACAACAGATGTTGGCATGCTCGGTGGAAACAAGGTGCTGTAAAATTAATTTGGTCTAAATAATTTACTGCATGCATTACGTGCTCAAGGAAGTAGACAAGGATGATTGGTGGGCAACGACAACAATGAGAGACACACATGCAGCAAGAGAAACTATTCAATTAAACCAGATGAGGTCTGTTAGGAAAACAGGCAAAGAGAATGATCAAATATGCTCTAAAAACATCACACAATCACACAAATGCCGACAGAGGACCCGCTGTGATTTATATTTAATTGGGCTTTATTATTTAATATTGTCACTTCAAAGCGAGCAGCAGGAAACTTGCTGAAGATGTTTTCCAAATTAAATTAAATCAAATTAATAACTGACAAACATGCGAGTGATTTGGGTGCAAAACATGCAAGTGTTTGTTGTTGTTTGATTTCTCTCTCTCTCTCTCTCTCTCTCTCTCTCTCCTCCAAGACTTGTAAAGGAAGAAATAAGTGTGACACTAAAAACATTCATGAATTCAATATCTGAAAACAGCAAAAAAAAGAAAAAAAAAAATCTTTTTCTAAAAAAGCATGGTGTATTCTGACAGGAAAACAGTCACAACACCATTTTTGTTTACTGTTACAGGTTATATTTAGAATCCATTGCACAAGACAGATCTCCTACATGACAAATTACACCTGACCTTTATTATACACGCTTACAAACCGACATGGCCCTTTGCCGTGTTTTTCTTGTTCAGTGACAATGTTTCCCTGTGTGTCTGACGTCAGCAGCACACTTGCAGACAGCAACACCGCTGCCAGGTCAGTTACCTCAGCAGGGGTACAGTAGCACTTCAAATGTGGACCAGCATTTGGCCTGGATATCCTTCTCTGTTCCTCTCACCTCTCTCCAATAAATATCCCAAAACAGCACGTAGCAACACCACCGCATGCTCGAAAAATAACACCATCAAACATGGGATATAAATATATTTCCTCTCTCTCTCTCTCTCTCTCTCTCTCTTTCTCTGTGTGTGTGTGTGTGAGAAAGAGAGAAGAGAGTGGTGATGTTGATGATGTTAGTGGTATAAAGGTTAGCAGTGTATTGTGTACTGACCTGGAGAAAAGCTCAGCTAAGTGTGAAGTGTGTGGTGCAGGAAGGGGAATCACTCTTTAACCCAAACACATGATGGATTGTGACACTTAACATCAGGGCATCCTGACAGCAGCAGTGTGTGTGTGTGTGTGTGTGTGTGTGTGTGTGTTTGTGTGTGTGTGTGTGTGTGTGTGTGTGTCCTGAGACATCTTACAGCTACAATTATTACTTTATAAGAAAGCAAGGTTGAAAGGCAGATATTAGATAGATGGATGGATGGATGGATGGATGGATGGATGGATGGATGGATGGATGGATGGATGGATGGATGGATGGATGGATGGATGGATGGGTGGGTAGGTGGGTGGGTGGATGGATTCCAAATTCTGGAAATGTTGGGACATTTTTTAAATTTGAATAAAATGAAAACTAAAAGACTTTCAAATCACACGAGCCAATATTTTATTCACAATAGAACATAGATAAAATGTAAAATGATAAAAAAAAAATTAAACTGAAAAATTCTACAATGTTATGCACAAAATGAGCTCATTTCAAATTTGATGACTGCTACAGGTCTCAAAATAGTTGGTAACGTCCCAACATTTCCATAATTCGGGTTTTTCCATAGATTCTGCTCACTCGCAAATTCTCTCATCATAAACAACAAAATTCAAATGTATGTGCGATGTAAGTATAAGAGATTTATTCATCATACAGTGTAGATAGCTTCACTGATTATAACAGGAGTGTTTTTTAAAGCACATAATACTTGACTGTATTATGTGCTGAAGTCAATGATGTTCTTTAATAATGTAAATGTTCTTTGCTCATTTTCTGTAACTGCTGTTTGAATAACTGAGGAAATGTAAGCATTTTTTCTATTAAATTGTTATCATGTTAAATTACAAATTCAGTCATATTATAAACATTAGGCTGCTTTTAGCCGTATGCTGGAGTTGGTTCACTCTCCATCAATGAAACTACGTAAATAATTAAATACAGCGGGTAAAATAAGTATTGAACACGTCACCATTTTTCCCAGTAAATATGTTTCTAAAAGTGCTGTTGATATAAAATTTTCACCAGATGTCGGTAACCACCAAAGCAATCCATAAGGACAAATAAAACAAAACAAATAATTTCAGAAATTAAGTTAGGTGTAATAAAATGGAATGACACAGGGGAAAAAGTAACTATGGAATTTATTTAATACTTTGTACAAAAGCCTTTTTTTGGTAATGAAAGCTTCAAGACGCTTCCTGTATGGAGAAACTAGTCGCATGCATTGCTCAGGTGTGATTTTGGTCTATTTTTACACAGAGTCTTCAAATCTTGAAGGTTCTGTGAGCCTCTTCTATGAACTCTGATCTTTAGTTCTTATTTTTTTATTGGATTCAAGTCAGGTGATTGGCTGGGCTATTCTAGCAGCTTTATTTTCTTTTTCTGAAACCAGTCCTTGGCTGTGTTTGGGATCATTGTCTTGCTGAAATGTCCAGTCTTGCTTCAACTTCATATTCCTGGTACTGTAGGTGTTGGGACTGAACCAGCTAATGTTAATTTCCAATGACTAGGGGCAGGATTGCTTTCTAATTACTGATAGATTTCAGCTGGTGTCTTGGCTTTCCATGCCTTTTTGCACCTCCCTTTCTTCATGTGTTCAATAATTTTTCCCTGTGTCATTCCATTTTATTACACATAACTTAATTTCTGAACTTATTTTTTTTTTGTTTTATTTGTATATATGGATTACGTGTTACCGACATCTGGTCAACAGCACCTTTAGAAATATATTTAGTGAGAAAAATGGTGACCTGTTCAATACTTATTTTACCCGCTGTAAATTAGCATTATAATATTTTGTATTTGCGATCGTATATGCTGATTATGGGACACTATGATAATTGAGCATGTCACACAACACTAACAGATAGAAACTTCCATTTTAAATTAAGGGGATTTTATTTTTATTTGCATGTATTTAGTTAGTTAGTTAATTGCTATAGATTGTAATCTGGGCAGAAAGGTCAATTACTGATGATCAAGTAGTTATGAATTTTACACATAATAATTTCTAAAAAGTAATTCCCCCCCACTCCTAAGTCTGAAAGAAAAAAGAAAAAAAAATCAAAGAACAATCTGAAGTTTTAAAATACCTTCAACAATGGAAACGTGGCATCAGCTTGAGCAGCTGTGACTAATGTCAAAGCATTTACTTGTGACATCTACTTTCCATTTGTTTGTCTCCAAAACATCACTATTCTAAATAAATGCTGAACATCATGTGGAAACACCTATTTTCACAGGGTAAACACAAACATCTGACCCGGCATCTGTCCGTCGACACATAGTCGCTGCTCTCTGTTAGATTGCTGGTAACTAAGACAAACAACAGACCATATGCTTTGGGTTGTGCTGGGTACCATCCTCTCTCCCCACCGCCTCACTCCGAGGGACACTAAAGTTCAAAATTTGCTAACTCAATTGTGGTTCACCACGACCATTAAGTGTACGCTTCACCACCAGCTCCTCACATACAAACACATTTACGTCAATGCTACTTTTCCTACGGCTGGATCTCTGCTGACAGTTCCATACGTCTCCTATTAAAGGAGCAGACTCTGGGCCTGTGCTGCGGGACAACATGAGGGATTGAGAAACTTCTGAGTCATGAAATACACTGGTGATGAAATAAGGACTACAAATTATGTCAGTGGAAAACATTATCTGTTGAACGGTTGAAGTGAAATTGCTTCGGTATGTTTAGGTAACACAACAAATGATGCCCGATAGATTTTTTTTTTTTTTTTCTCAAGCCAGGAAACTATGGAATTATTATTTTACTGTGATTTCTCACAATTGCTACTTTATTTCTGGACATTGTGGTTTTATTATTTTATTTCATTCAACTGTGATTTTATAGCCTCTCTCTCAGTGTGACTTTATTATTTTTAACTTGAGATGGGACAATTTTCGGTTACACTTTATATTAGGTGGCCTTAACTACTATGTACTTACATCAAAAAAATAAGTACAATGTACTTATTGTGGTCATATTGTATTGCAAAACACTTTTGCTGCTATTGAGGTGGGATACGGGTAAGGTTAGGGACAGGTTTGGGCGTTTGGGTAGGTTTAAATGTGGGTTAAGGTGTAAGGGATGGGTCGACAGTGTAATTATAAATGTAAGTACAGAAATTAATTACAGATGTAAGTACATATAGGTATTTTTTTTAAATATAAGTACAATGTAAAAACATGTATGTAAACAATAAGTGCGTTGTATCAAATGATTAATTTAAATGTAAATACATAGTAGTTAAGGCCACCTAATATAAAGTGGGACCCAATTTTCTACTCATTATTAACGTATAAAAGTCAAGCATTACATACAAACTGTCAAAACAATTTTTAATTATTAAAGTATTGATAGATTGATCAAATTTAAGACATAAATGCATAAACAGTATACAGTACCTAAGATATCATAATAACAAGTTTTTTGGTTTGTTTTGTTTTAATATTGTGTAAAGCATCTCTTGATTGACAGACTCTTGACCATAGCAGAGCAATGCAATGACGAAACCTTTAGACACAGAGTGACAGTTGCATTTTGACAGATCTTCCTCAGAAGTCCAACCACAACTAGCCACACTACAGCATCTCTCACTCTTTCACGTATGGTGAATAACAAGAAGAATGAGTCTCTTGCCATGTCTCTCCCAGAGGAATAATGGTAAAGGGTTGTTTATGTTTCAGCTGAAGCCTGTCCTCACTTGTGTCTCTGTTTTGGTCTGTGCCTGCCCTCATGTTCAACATGGCTGTGATTACGAGCCTGGCTCTGGAGGGTGAATACCAAACCGCTGCCTGATGTAGC
This sequence comes from Acrossocheilus fasciatus, assembly GCA_036784905.1. Lineage (NCBI taxonomy): Eukaryota > Metazoa > Chordata > Actinopteri > Cypriniformes > Cyprinidae > Acrossocheilus > Acrossocheilus fasciatus. The sequence continues at coordinate 20,520,216 of CM071944.1, forward strand.
CCACTTGTTTGTCTGTACTTAGCAGCTCATCACAGCTGTACTCCCTCCAAACGTAACAGGAGAACCCCTCATCCATCATAAAGAACATTCTTTCTTTTTCTCTCTTTGTTTCTCTCTCTTTTTTTTGTTCAAGTGCCGTCATGAGAGAGTGTCAACAAACAGTTACAGGGTCGTGGCAGAGGGTAATGGCACGTTACATCAGAGGTCTTTCCTTCCTCACGCTCTGTATGATTTTCCTCTTTCAGCTGTCACCTGTGTTCTCTTTTAGTCTTTCACTTTCCGTCTACTTCTCTCTCCCTCAACTTCTTATTAACAATGACATTTTCTACTGAAAGATGTGTGTGAACGTGCTTAGATACACTTTTTGTCCCCAAAGGTGAGCTAAATCTGACAATGCCTCAATAAGGGACATCCCATTTTGTAAAACAATATATAAACACAGTAAATAATGTTTTATGCTTGTTTGTTTATATTTTTTTAATAAACCAAAATTTTTTCCAGTCTTCAGTGTCACATGATTCTTCAGGAATCAGTCAAATATGTGATTTTTTTATTATTATAAAAACAGTAATTATTTTTTTTTTTCAGGACAAAAAGATAAAATGAACAACATTTTGTAACATTAGACATGACTTTACTGTCTTTTCTTTCAAAAAGTTCAAATAAAAACTTTGGGATCACTACGATGTTTAATGTTTTTTTTTTGTTTGTTTGTTTGTTTGTTTGTTTGTTTTTAATAAAGGCTGCACTTATTTCATTTTTTAAAAAAATTATACCTTTATATACAATATTATTACAATTTCAATAGCACTGGTTCCTCAATATTAAGATACTTTAAAATATAATTTATTTATGTGATGCAAAGCAAAATTTTCATGAGCCATTACTCCAGTCTTCAGTGTCACACGATCCTTCAGAAATCATTCTAATATGATGATTTCTTACCAATGTTGGAAACCGACATGCTGCTTAATGTTTTATTTTTTTTTTAATTAATTAATTATTTTTTTATTTGTGATACTGTGATATGAATCCTTTGATGAATAAAAGTTCAAAAGAGATGATAGTAACATACGTTGAGAGGGTAGTAACAGGTTGTAGATTTCAAGTAACGTTTAAACAAGTAGCAATGTTATGTACGCGAAGACAGTTATTGTACTTGTATATGCTAAATTTACATTTACATTTAAACATTTGGCAGATGCTTTTATCCAAAGCGACGTACAATATGAGAACAATAGAAGCAGTTAGACCATCGAGAGTGCAGCAGTATACAAGTGCCATGACGAGTTTCAGTTAGCACAGCACAGTACATATTGCTAGGGTTTTTTTTGTTTTTGTTTTTTTTAAATAAATAAATAGATGGAATAGGAAAGTAAATATATCTGGATTCTAACTTCATGCAGTTTGGGCATCTTTATGCAGTTTCAGTATGGTGGAGCTCCATCCACACCATCTGTAGATGCTCTCAGCCATCAGCAGAGGTTAACAACTGCACACTGTCACAGCATCTCCATACACATCATACAACCATTACTCAAAAGGCATACATCTTATGCTTTATGCCTTAGATTACCCTTTGACCCTTCGAGAAGAGAGGAGGAGAAAAATGGAGATACATGAAAAAAATAAGCTCAGCCCTTTTTTCACTTTCTCTCTTTCCTTCTGGATTCACTCACATGACAAGCTGTAAAAGTTTGACTTTGATTTTGGATACATGACAATATATGGAAGGCCAGTGTAGGCCAATACTGTTTTATTGCACCATGACTAACATTACTTCTACTGAACTAGTTAGCTATCGTCAAGTTGTCAGTAGGAATTTATGGTCTCTTTTTTTTTTTTTGCCTCTGAACAGATTTATCAGGCTTTATTAAAGGTAGGGCCTTCATTCTATGAGTACTAGATTTTTTTTTTTTTACCGCTTTAAGTCAAAGATTTTATGGAAATAATTCAATATTACTAGACAACTGTTATAATAATTCACACAGATTGTCCATGGCAGTCATTCATTGAGAAGTGTAAACACACCGACTCTCATACACTCAGCAGTGTTCTCTATAGGGACTTCACTGATTGCAGCATATCAGAAATAACACTGAGAGGCCAAGTCAACTCCCAGACTGAGTCTCTAGCTTTTCATACTTTCTGATTTTTATGCCTGTGGTGACAAAAGTGCAAACACAGAGTGGAAAATGAAAGCAGGAACCCTCCATTCTCTGGGGAATCCAGTCAAATCAGTGTCAGTGAAACCAGACACTTTCTAAGATGCAGGATTGTGTGTGTGTAACACTACATATCTGTATCGTCTGTATAGAGAGCTTAAAAACGCCTTTTGTTGTACTTTATAATGGTATTTGACAAGATATAACCATTTTAATTATTTTCATTATTTCATATTCTTGCTCAAGGCCAAAAGTAGTTTGACTGTAAATTGGTTCAGCTTGAAAACAGCAAACCAACTGGGGTTTAAAGTTTCATTAAGATGCTGTAAGCTCGGTTTGCATGTGGACGACATGATGTGTCAATTGTGTGTCGAGCGGAGAAGCACATGCCTGTGTATACAAGCAATCTTAACGTACCACATCATTCACAAACAAATACTTCCCACATCTGAAACCACAAGCGAGCTGAAACTTAAAGTGTAAGAAGTCTGTTTCAGACCACAGCCCAAAGTTCGTCACACGTACACACACATTTAGGCAAAAGGTCCTGACACACACGTGTGAGGAGTAACACTCTCTCAATAACATCTAGCATTCCTACACAAGCCGGTTCACCGTGTTACAAGATACAAGATCACAGAAAAGCAGATAACAGAAACAAAAAAGAAAGAGAGGGAGATAGAAAACTACAGCGAATTGCGGGTGACAGCACAAGACGTTTTTTGGGGTTTGTGAGTGTCAGCCCATTAAAGATGTGAGGCTGGCATCCGTCTTTATTGGAAACATCTGTGTAAAGGAATGTTCTTCTCTGGTAAAACATTCCAAATACTGTCCCAGAGCCAGAGACTTTGGTGTTAGTCTAATTTAAGCAGCATGTTGGGGAGAGCTCTTCAAGCTTTGATCACATGAGGATCGTTTGCTACAAATTGAACAAACCCCAAGCTGCAGTCCTGAAGGATCACAACCATGGATTTGCTGAATTAAATGCTCAGTTGAACACAGTCCGCACATGAAAAGGAAAGTTGCTGTGACGAATCAGATTGCGGGGTTTTCACCTAGCCAACAGGTCCTTTCTTTATTATTACTTTTAAACTTAATCCATGCCTGGGCGGCAGCTCTGTAAAGTAAAGTCGCTGAGGGATGAAGGATCATGTGCTGAAGAGAAACATGCAGAAATCACCTGTCTGTCTAACACCAAACATACTGGGCCAAAACCCTTGTGCAACAGTCTAGGTAAAAACGATCTCTTTGACTTTCTTTTTAATAATTCATTTTTTTCTCCTTTCAGTTTTCCTTTCCGCTCCGAATACGAGTTCATAAATGAAAAAGTTTAATCTCAATTTGTGTTTAGGCCCAGCATGCATCCCTCACACCAATCCAAAACACAATGTGCTGCTACACAAAGAGCAGGTTCCTTTCTCTCGGGTGGACAGCTCACTTCACGTTTGGCAGTGTATGTGATTTTTTGGCCTGCTTGTTGTGTCATGGGTTCCAATTCCCATCTGTTAAATCAAAACATGCTGGACAGGAAGGCGTGCTGAATATTTTTTTCTCTGCAGATGCCCATTGTGTCCTGAATTACACAAATCCCATAAATGCAATCGTGTTTTGCATGTGCGTGAGCTTGTTTATATTAAAGTTTATATAAAACAGATATGGACACATTTTTACACTCATTACATACTCCAGGGTCAATATTAATAATCTCAAATGAATTTACAAACATATACACTGCCATCTTAAGTTTGGGGTCAGTAAGATTTTTTTTAATAAAATTAAATATCTTATTCATATTTTAATTATCATTAAAACCGTATTCGATTACCGCAATTTTAACCACTCAGTATAAATAAATACTATCCAGCATAAAGCAACGTTTAAATAACAGTCTAAGTTTCACTTTGTGTGAAAACATGGCAAAAAAACTGTGAAATTTTAAGAGTGCTAAGGGAATTATACAAATGAATATATGAATGAATGAATTATATGATTTTCATCCTCCATTATGTTGTCATTTAAAATCCGAACATATTGGTAATGTTATTGTTTTAATGTTCATGCAAACAAAAATTCATTTTATTTGTTGTTTGTTGATTTTTGGTAAAACAATTTATGTGTCAGTATTTTTTTTAACATTTCCAGCGCATTTTAACAATACCTTGATAATACTGATAACTGTGATAATTTTGGTCACAATAATGGAGATAAGAAATTTGCATATCATTACATCTCTATGTGCTATTGTGGAATATGATCACAATTTAAAGTAACTGTTTTTTTGTTTTGTTTTTTTGTTTTTAAATATATTTTTAAATGTAATTCATTACTGTGATGGCAAAGCTGAATTTTCAGGAGCCATTATTCCAGTCTTCAGTGTCACATGATCCTTCAGAAATCAATAAGCTGGTGCTTAAGAAACATTTCTTATTATCATAACATTTTAAAATGGTTACTTAACATGCTTAATGGTTACTTTTTTTTCAGCATTCTTTGTTTGTATAATATTTGTTTGAAAAATTTTGTAACATTATAAATGTCTTTACTCAGTGTCACTTTGATCAGTTTCATTAATTTAATGCACCCTTGGTGAATAAAAGTATTCATTCTTTAAAAAAAAAAAAAAAAATCCCAAAACTTTTTTAATGGTAGTGTAAATTCTGCCTGACCATCCTGATTTCCAAAGTGCCACACAGGTCATACTTTCAAACTGAAAATAAATTGTAGACTTTGCTTTAACAAGGCCTTTTCTTACTTTAACATGTCAAGTAGATCTCAAAGCTATAGTCAATGCCATCTAAGCATTCCTTTAAACAGAGGACCTATTCCAAAATATAATACATCCATGTCGAACATTCCAGCTACACATATTGGACATGAACAGGGTGAAAGCAGTTGGTTCCTCTCCAGTTCATCAGAACTTGGCTTGGCGGTTTCATACAGTAACAGATTTCCAATATTATGCTTTTCAGATTGTGCCAAGCAGATCTCAGCAAGCTTGACATTTTCCTTCATATTCAGCTGCCAGTCGTAGATTGAACCACCTCGCCAACTCCTAGCGAATGGTCATTATTGATGAGCCCAAACACAATGTTTGGACGCCAGGGTAAAAGTAAGAAAAGATTGAAATCTGTGTTTCTGAATTAGCAAGCAAACACAGAGCGTCTCATGAAAAGGCACACCACACGACTTTATGACCACGCCAGCTGCAATAAACACAGTACAAATGTGAACTGTCAGCTAAGCATTTGCAAATGCTATGTCTTTACTTTAATTACGTCCCAGTCATGGTCATGCAAACTCTCGCTGGAAGTCAGTTTAATTGAAGGCTTGGACGTGCGCACTGTTGTTTACTGAACATAAAATGCCTCCCGAAGACACGTCGGGCAAGTGTTAGTGTTTAAACACAGACACTGCTGTCAGCCACACTAAGAAACACTGAGTGGGATGATAATTGAAGGGACATAAAGTAAAGCAAAGACAAAGAGATGAGATGAGAGTGCAGAGTTTACGAGCAGGATAAACAATTGTTGGCCTTTGTGTAAACACAGCCGATCTGCAAAAACACAGAGGACAGTTGCCACCATAGAAATTTCCACAGTGATAAGGACTGCGGGTTTGCTTAAGGACAACGCCCAAGACCAAACACTCGTTTTGAGGCGGTTGTTAAAATGGCCGCCAGTCCAAAGGCGCCACCAAGGAGAACCAGAACAAACTAGCTCGACAGACTTCCATGAATTTACTAAATTAGCATTGACATTCACATCAAAATGCTTCACTGAACCAATGCTGTAGAGCTACACTGTTTTTAGTAGCATTAATTTAATGGATTTGGCTTAAACTCAGAGTTTAGCTAGTAGATCAATAACCAGATATACATTTATATATCAAGGTATTAAGATAGCAGTACATTTTGTTCTGTAAAGCTGCCTTGAAAATCTACATTATGTACTGTGCTATATAAATGTATCTGACCTGACATTGATATGCAAATTTATGTTCATATAGATTTCTGTGTAGGGCAACAAAGAGACAATTACCTATTCACAACAAATGCACAAATACAAAAACATATTTAATGCAAACAAGATCAGTAACAAATCCGCTCACATTCGAAATCTGCAGTTGCACATTTGGAGCCATTAATTAACTCATTTGACAGGCACAGATTTGTTGTCTTGTCTTACAATGCCTAACAGCAAAATCAATCATTTTCTCTGTCTTTGCCTTGAGGCACTAATGAGTAATTGACATTTCTCTAAAGTTGAGAAACACTCAATCCTCAAATGTTCTCATCGTCTGCCCCATCCCTCTCTCTCTCTCTCTCTCTCTCTCTCTCTCTTTCTCCATCTCTCTCTCTCTCTCTCTCTCTCTCTCTAGCCCGAATCTATCATCAGTTGTGCTTAAAGCAAAATGTGCTGTTTAGTTAAGAGAGCTGGTGGAGTACTAGTACCGTGATGCAATATCCATCTCTTTACATGCTTCTACATGAATACGCAATGTATGTCCTTAAAATTTAAGACGAAATTAAGAATAAAGTGTGTTTGCTTAATATCTAATACTTTGCTCCTAAACAAAGCAGCACTGGGAGTTTTAAATACAGGCAAACACAACCGGTCGCCTTGATCCAAGGCCTGTTGTACAGCTGGGTCTTTGAGTCCTGGCCACTAATAGGTTTGTGTTGACGTATAAGTGGAATTCTTGCTACGACGCCGGTACGCTGAGATCAGGCATTGGACTGTTATCGATGTGCCTATCAGGGCCAGACTGTAGGGTCCAGTTTCAACATGAGCTTCTCATGTGGACTGAGTGCGGGGAGCTCGGCTGGGAGGGGATTAGCCAGGAGGCCACGCTGAGCGATGCAGAACATTTGAGAACGCTGAAGCAGGAGAGGGGGTGTGAGACAGAAAGAGGACGTGTGACCTTGGGGAATAGACAACGGTGGAAAACTAGACAGGTCATTACATTAATCTGTGGCCACATGGCATCGCAGGCATTTATTTAAGGAATAATAATGAGAATAAAGGAATATGATCACACAGGTGCTGGCAAAAAGAGCAGGATTATGGATTTCTGATGTGTAAACATGTTCATTAATATGAACTACCATATTAAACACAGAGCTAGTGTGACCTCCAATCTCTCTTTAAAATTGTATGGCTCAAGTTTGCTACTTGACAGCTGTTGATAATAACATTTAGTTTTGTCACCAACAGTTTTGCAGATGCAAACACACGCATTTTGCTTACAGATGCTTTGTAATCCAAGTAATTTGCAAATAAAACACATGAAATAACAATTACGTCAGCAAACACACACCCACTTCTACATCATTCCAACCCTCTACCCAGTCAGAACAGGCTGTCACTTCAATCAGCCAGGGGTCAAGGGTCAGCAGGGTCAAATACCTGACCCCCTCTGTCAGAATGATGGGCTATGGTCAGTGTCTCTCACGCACATATATTTTCGGATTAATAAATCAGGATTAATTATTATATTATTGGTTAGATTATGCTTTTTAAAATAAAATAAAATAAAATAAAATAAAATAAAATAAAATAAAATAAAATAAAATAAAATAAAATAAAATAAAATAAAATAAAATAAAATAAAATAAATAAAATAAAATAAAATAAAAAAATACAATAAAATAAAATACAATAAAATAAAATACACGGATGCAAAGGAATGTACACAGAGAGAGGCACACACAGCACTTCTCTTCTTTCAAGATATGGAAAATGAACAACGTGCCCAGTTTGTTTACTCATGTTAATAAGATAATCTGTGAGTCGGTAGCAATTTTTACAGCTCTGTTTTCACAGCCTCTGGAGCAGTAAAGCGCTCAGGTAAAAGACGGAGTGATTTGTTTTTAATGAAGAACAGAGACGGAGGACAGCATCCTGGGGATCCCTAATGAAAGGCTACACCGCACTTTGAAGAGTTTTACGGCTTGCACAGCTTTGAGTAAATCCAAATAAATACTTATTATTTGAAAAGGTATTAAAAGGGCAGACTCTGTAATGTGAAGGGTCTGGTGGTGATTAGCGAACAGGACGGGAATCACGGTTAGGAATTTCATTTGAAACCCCTGGATCTTTTGGAATTCCCTCACCTGTTGGGCTCAATCCTACAGCACTGCTTAAACTTCATGAGACAAAATAATCCCATATCTGAGTTGTTACAAGCATTATCAGCTTATTGTAAAACAGAAGGCATATGAGAATATGAAGTATATATACCTAAACATGCTCTCTAAAGTCTTTAAAGAAGTTTAAAAAGTTCAAAGAGTTGAATGGAAGTTCTTGGAAGTCCGCTTTACTGCTCCAAACCAAATTCCTCACTGTCAGCTATGGGTTCGGTCTGTAGAAGGATCATCTCTGACTAAGAGCTGTTGACCTCTGCAGATGGAAGCCTGAAATGCCATTGTGTTTTAGGTCAGGAAGATCTTAACATGGACAGGAAGGAGATTGACATATCCTGTTTGACTGCTGATACAACTTCTTTGATTAATGAGACAGGCAATATCATTTATCATGCCAAAGATACATAATCCAGGTTAGAGGATGCATCAAATGGAATATGAATTGTTACACAGAACAGGTATCTCTTAACTAACAGACAAATATCTGTAGTGTTATTATTGATGTATGTGCTTTAGTTAAACTAGGAATATCAGAAGCTAAACTGAAGACAGCTGGAAGACAGCTCAGAGGTCAGGTGCTAAGCATTCTTTCAGAGAGAAAGAGAGGCAAATGGGATATTGTTAGGTCATTTGTAGGTTTGTTTATGAGTGGAAGGCTTTCGTCCAACCATGAAACCATCAGCACACCTGTCACCTGATCAAAGACCAGCAGCTCAGCCAGCAAACACATACTAATCTGTGCATTTATGTTTGAGAAATGCATGAGTGTGTCAGAGCGAACAAAAGGATACAGAGAAGGAAAAGAGAGAGGTTGCAAGCATAATCATTTGTTTTCTCGTCCCATTCACTGCATTCACCACAATAATAGTGCTTCAAATGCTCCAACAAATACCAAAAAAATGCTAAAAAGATTAATATAATTTAATTTTATAATTACAATAATTTAATAATTATAAATATAAACTTTTACAAGTATAAATAATTGTATAAATTAAAATTCTGCTTAATCCTTTTCTCTCTCAGGCATGACAGATTGTTGATTTTTTTTATCCTTGTATTTGTTTTCTTCTTGTGTTTTCTTTCTTTTTCCCTCCCTGTGCCCTCTCCTTGCCTCCTTATTCTGAGAGTTGAGTGTTCTCATTGCTGCTCTCTGATTTAGAATGGAGCTTCAGAAAGCTTGTCAAGTTCAAATCAAAATGCAGAATGAATACTGAACTGCTGAACACATGCTACGTGTGTGTGTTTGTGCGTATGGCCTGTGCGACGAGGAGGCATCGCTCTTTTCCCACTCTCTCTTTGTCAGCTCCAGGGGTTTCCGTCTGTTGTCACAGAGATGCGTGGGTGATGTCAGCATGTTCTGTACTGCCATTTGGTTCAAATGCAGCCCATAATGATCGTGTTTTGTTCTCTTCATGTGCAGATTTTCTCCAAACTCTACTGCATAAAATAACTCCTGTTTCACCTGTTATCAAAAAGAAGATGCTTGAGAACTCTGAACTCAGCTAAATCAAACCCCACTTTAACACACACACACACACACACACACAAATGTGACAGAAACAATGAGATAATTCACAGTTGATCATAAAAACTTAAAAGTGCCATATCATACACTGTTTAATCTTTTTTTCCATCCTAAATTCCACAATATGATGCTATTTGAGGGTTTTTTATATACCAAAATAGTCATACTTTACTGTTACATTACTATTTTCTACCCTCTCACTGACCCGTAGACAGGCCATTTTTGCTGCTGTACCTTTAAGATTCCAGTGTAAAATCTTCTTAATTTACATAGAAGTCTTAAAGGTACAGCAGTATCTTAAAGGGATACTTCCCTCAAAAATGTTGTCATCATTTATGCACTCTCATCATGTCATTCAAAAACTGTATGACTTTCTCTTCTGTGGAACATACAATATTTTGGAAAATCTCTCACTATATAAATATATTTATTTATTTAAATTAATGTAATGTAATGTAATGAAAGTCAATAGTGGTTTAGTTGGTAGAGGTTTAGTTACCAATATTCAACAAAATATATATATTTTATTTTTATTTATTTTTTTTTTTATGTTCCACAGAAGAAAGAAAGTCATACAGGTTTGGAACAATACAAGGGTGAGTAAATGATTTAAAATAATTTTTTATTTTGGGGTGAACTACTTCCCCTTTGAAGGTAATATAACCGTATAGCAATATAACCGTATATTATTTTTCTGTAGTTTAGAAATAATGTTCAATTCTACTTGTTGTGGCTAGTTATGGAGTAACTGACCCCACGTCTGAAATCTCATGTATAAGTCTCATATAGATCGCACAGACATACAGTACATAGACATACACTCACAATCCAGATGTTAGCAGAGGAAGATTTGTAGTGTACAAATACACACAATCCAGCGTAAATGCCACATCAAACAACATAACAAGCATTTCCAATGAATTAAAGATCCATATACAGTGGTAAAGGCTCTCTATTTCAATGCATTAAACTGCAGATACTCCATAGGATCACATCTAATATCAAACATTTGCAAAACAATATTTACCTCAGTCTCATTGATTGGCGGTAATCGCATGAGGAACATTTTCCACAGAGAATCAGAGATCAATATCACTGTCAATCTTCATCTGGCCCCTCCTCACTCTCCTGACACGCACAAACACATTGACTATTATACACAACGTCCCCTTGCCATTTCAACTCAAATAACCCAAACAATGAGGCTGTGACCTGTATTTGACAGTCTTCATATACTCAAACCACACACAATTAGACGCTAATTCAACACTCATTTTTACTAACAATGTTATCCTCGTTCTGCTTTTCAATCCTTCGTTCATTCACATGATATCTGTATAATCTTTCTAAAGATGCCGGATATTGTGCTGCTATTTTGTTCATGCATTAGCAGATTAGCGGTGGCTAGCACTAAGGTCAGTATCGAAGCATATCACACACCACCTGTTCTAACCAATCAAACAGAGACCTACGGGGCAATTATGACATTTAGTCCTGTGGATTATAATTTCAAATAAGTGTTTAGAGCATTCTCCAACGATCAAGTGAGAGCTGGAAAGAATCAATAAGCATAGACTGGAGATAATCCATAGGAGAGAGAGACACACACTCGAGTGGCTGCGGGTGTGTGTATGGAGTGGATCAATAGCTTGTGTTAAGTAGTGGAGAGGAGGTCTCATTGATGAACTAATGCTTGTTCGGACTATGTCTTCCTCTCTCTCTCTATAGATCTCTCGCTTCACTGGGTCAAGCCGAAGGGCCAGGTGGTGCGGTAGAGTCACACACACACACAGATGGCCTCAGACTCTACCACCTTCCAATCTGCCTTCCCATCATGCTCTCTGAGCCCCAGTATGACATTCTTGGAGGTTAAATACTGCCACGCCCCCCTTTAACCTCCTCAGCACCTGATTGGACACACACATGCTCATCACTACCGGAGCAGTAGAGCGCTGCCTCTCATTTGGAAAAAGAAAATGTTTTAGGTTTTTACGCATGTCATTGCTAAAATATTACTAGATACACCTCACGCTTTTCATTACAAAAGGTGTTTTTTGTAACACAGAATAGGTGAAAGAGTGTTTTGGCATCACGCAGGAAGATTCTTCTTCACCTGTTCACTTTATTCTTTCTGTTTCTGAAAACAACAACTCCTGGATCCATCGTTCTCCTGTATCTCCTCAAAAGACGGCATGATGCATTCAGCCAACTCTGCTGCCAGGCAAACAAACCCTGTTGTGCTTAAACAAACTAAAAGCATAGTGAAGCATCTTCATAGTCAGCCACAGTCACAAACATAACACATCATCCTGGAAACATTCCCCTCAGAGGTGTATTTCCCTGGAGCTCACTCTGCCAAGAATGGCAAAGACGGCTAAGGAGGGATAGTACGAAAGCGAAAGCGTGAGATAGACAGAATATTAAGAGAGTATCTAATGTAAAGGTACAGAAACAGACATGGCACATATAGATAGGGTGTGTGTGTGTGTGTGTGTGTGTGTGTGTGTGTGTGTGTGTGTGTGTGTGTGTGTGTGTGTGTGTGTGTGTGTGTGTGTGTGTGCGTCTTCATCTTCCTGCCGAGTCGTCACCTTCCTTCCTCAGTTCAGCGCCTTGTTACTCCTGCCACTTGACGCCTCATCGTGCTGCACTACCTATGAATAATATACGAGCGTGCCACACTACAGAAGATAAAAGAGCACACTATGTACCCTGGGTCAGAGAGAAAGAGGAAGAGCCAGAGAAAGGCAGAGGTAAAAGAGAGAACGCTGTAGGAGAAAAGGAGGAGTGTAGGGTGCCTTTGCCAGGATCTCAGCCCTTGTCCCGTCTCCCCACTCTTTCATACCAGCATCCGTCTTCAGCAAAGGTGACAAGACACATCACTGTCAGAAGCAGTCAGCAGCCACAGTTATTCACCTGAACATATGAACATACACACACCTGCACACATCCGCTCCCTCTAGAGATATAATAAGTAAGAAGGCTTTGGCCCTTTGTGTGCACTCTACAGGGACGAGGGCTGCTGTGCCCCCAGACTCCTTCTGAGGTTGGCGGTGTGAAAACAAACAACACTTTTGATCATGGGGTTTCACGTCTCACCTGGAAATGTTCATAGGAAAGACGTCCCTTATTGATACAGGGTGAGAGAGTTCAGACGTTCAAGGGTTTTCACTCTCTCTGCTAGGTCTTTTCTGTTTTACACACATGCATGCAGACACATATTCACACTCTTACTGTCAGAGGCATCATGCAATTTTTTTTTGAAGGGATACCTATAGTGCTGGCTCACTTATTTCACATACTGAGATAAGACATGATCCAATAAATAAATAAATAGTATTAAGTCACATTTTGAATGAAGTTGCAAGCGTGAAATATAGAGACAATTCTGAAAAAAAAACAAGATCAGAACTATGAGATATAAAGTCACATTTTCAGATATAAAATTGCATTTTCAGATAAAGTTGCAATTACACAAAGTTGCAATTGTGAGATATACACAAAATTGCAGGGCAACAAATTTCAAAATATATAGTCACATTGTGAGATATTAAGTTGCATTGACAGAAAGTCACAGTCACCATATGCAGGGCTGCAATCATGAGATATATACAGTGGATGCCAACAGCAGCAATATTACAAAGCTGCAATAGCAGTGTATAAAGCAACAATTTCTGAGACATAAAGCCACATTGTCACATTAAATAACAATCACAAGAAATAAAGTAACAATTTCCCTTTCATTTAGGTGGAAACAGGCTTCCACAAAGTCTTTATTTATTTAAAGTCGAATTAGGTCTTTATGGAATAAACTAATTGAAAAATTGCAACTGAACTTGATATCCAAAGATCACAACTTAGTTTAGTTTAGTTTCAAGATAATGATCTATGGAAGATGAGACAACTGGAACTTTAAAGTACTGTAAATAAATGACTTCTGCCACAGCATTTACTTTTTTTTTTTTTTTTTTTTTTTTTAACTTAGAATTTATTTATCAATAAACTGATGATTTTTGTCTCTCTCTCTCTCTCTCTCTCTCTCTCTCTCTTAAAGTCGCATTCAAAATCCAGTTGCCTCAAAAACACAGAAACCTTCAGTCTGAAGAAGCATGACAATTCTGCAACCAATCCACACATTCTTAAATGAAGTTCAAACTCAAGACACTGATTGTGATCATATAATTCCTGATTCCACTCTGAGAAAAGCCCAATAAAAACCACATTTTCACACGCTCAAAGTTGTTCTCTATTCAAACCTGCAAGCTTTACGTCACACCAGCAGCTGTTTAGTCATCTGAAGTTTCACTTAATTTTTTATAGTCAGCCATCACGCGTTTGGCATGCAACGCTCTAGCGTGTAGTGTTGGGTTGCCATTGTGAATTTTGAGTATTGTCTCACAGACAGAAAAAAATAAAAACACCATTCAGCACACAAATCCCCTTTGGAGCCAGAGACAGAGACAATGCCACTCCAACGGCTAGCGTCTGCAATGCGATGCAATACTTACACACACACAATACAGTGTGTGTGTTTGGGGTAGTACAGTGCTGTGTTTTCATAGCTCAAACCGGCTACCTCCCGCTCACCTCTGGAAGACAAGGTTAAGACGGATGGACCTAATTAAAAAAAGCCCCTGTCTTCAGCTGAAAGGCAGCAGGTTTCTTTTACCGGCTCTATTGTGGCTGTAATTATGGGGTGAAGTGATTAGTTCCCCCTGAAGGCAGAGAGGTGACAGACAGGCGAGCCTGCGTAACCCAAGTAACCTTTCAATATTACAGCCCTGGCCCATTGTGACGCCAGCGGAGAACTAATTTCACCCAACATGCTGATGCCGGATCTGCATCTCCGTTATGCTGTATTATGTCCCTCTTAATCTCTTATTTTATTTCTATCTCTGATCCAACTCTATCATATAACAGAACATTAAAAATACCTGCTAAAAATATGAACGCTTCAAAGCTAAAGGTTAATAAGGAGGTCCCTTATTTTCCTGGAAGCTCCCGAAACATTGCTCTTGGCACTAGAGAGAAGGAGGATGTCCAAAACACGGTCCACCCAGCCAAGAGGATCCATGGGCCAGACAGAAGAGTCTGAGCAGATGACACACTACTCAAGCCGTTTAGCACGCCAGGCACTGCCAGTCTTTGTGTGAAGACTTATGTATATAAAAACTGTATGTGCTAGTACATGTAGCTATAGTACATATATGAATCCGTGACGGTTTGCATCTGTGTGTGTATGTATATGAACGGTATGCCAATCGGGCCGATTATCATGCCAGCCGGTGCCATCGTTGGGTAGGGCCCTGGCGAGACGCTGCTAGTGAGATACGTGCCACACGCTTTGAAGAATAGCACTAATCTGTGTTTATTAAGTGTGGGGTAACTCGAGTCCAGGAGATTAAATAGAGATTTGAGGCCGGAGCTGAAGCACCACGTCACATGCGCTTTCTCCCCGTCTGACCACACAGGAGCATATGGAGAGAGAGGAGGTGTGAAAGACTCATGCTGCCGTGAGGAGAGCAGCTGCCAATCACAGGCCTGTTTGGGGGCCTGAGCCACTAACGAGGGTTTTCTGTTCCCGGAGTTTCTCAATGACCATGGCACAAGAACAAAGATCAAAACATGCACATGGATATGCTTGCAAACACACACACACACATTTGCTTCAGACAATAACACGAACTGTCGGAAGTGTATCTGTCTCTCATCTTGCCTCGTATGGTGTAGCGAATATGTGTGTGTGCCTGTGCAAGTATTTAATAAGCTGTAATTTACATAGTATACAGGCCACAAAATCACTCCAATTATTTATGGACAAAAGCTCTGATTGGATGATTACAATGAGAACACGCATCTGCTCCCTGACACACATTATTAATGGCAGCTTTGTTGTGCTACTCACTGTAGAAACAGTAAACTGCAGCAAAAGAGTATATGAAAAAA
Source organism: Acrossocheilus fasciatus (assembly GCA_036784905.1). NCBI lineage: Eukaryota > Metazoa > Chordata > Actinopteri > Cypriniformes > Cyprinidae > Acrossocheilus > Acrossocheilus fasciatus. Next base: position 20,535,991 of record CM071944.1, read on the forward strand.
CATTCTGTGGTGACTCAGCTGGTAATATTTCAGTCAATTGAAGAAGTTGTTGTTGTTGTTTTGTTTGTTTGTTTTTGCTGTTGTTGTTTTAAAGAAATTAATACTTTTATTCAGCGATAACATTAAATTGATCAAATGTGACAGTACAGACATGTTTATTTACTATATTATTGAAATTTTTTGTAACATTACATTATGTGACCCTGGACCACAAAACCAGTCATAAGGCTCAATATTTAGAAATTGAGATTTATACATCATCTGAAAACTGAATAAATAAGCTTTACATTAATGTATGGTTTGTTAGGACAATATTTGACCGAGATACAACTATTTGAAAATCTGGAATCTGAGGGTGCAAAAAAAATTAAACATTGAGAAAATCGCCTTTAAAGCTGTCTAAATGAAGTCCTTAGCAATGCATATTACTAATCAAAAATTAAGTTTTGATATATTTATGGTAGGACATTTACAAAATATATGGAACATGATCTTTACTTAATATCCAAATGATTTTTGGCATAAAAGAAAAAATCAATAATTTTGACCCATACAATGTATTTTTGAATTATGCTAAAAATATACCGGTGATACTTAAGACTGGATTTGTGGTCCAGGGTCACATTTTATAAAAGAGTTCTACTTCAAATAAAGGCTGTTTGTTTGGACTGTCTATTAATCAAAGAATCTGTAAAAAGGTATCATGTATCATGGTGTGCACAATAATATGAAGCTTTTGCACTGTTTTCAACATTGATAATTGATAACTGAGCACAAAATCAGCATATTAGAATGATTTCTATTGGAATGATTTCAGCTTCACATGAATAAAATTCATTCAAAGTTTGTTAATTGTTCCTGAACTGTTTGTATAGTAAATGCTACAAAAAGGATTTTTTTTTTCTTTCAATTATGAGAGTAATTCAAACCTATATAGCATCTTTACATGTTTGAAATACACAGTTAGCAGCCCAGCTGCTAAGAAAAAAGTACAATAAGGCAAACAAAACACAAGAAATCAGGCATACTTGTCTGCAACAATAATGTATTATCTTTGAAAAATCTTCCTTAGCAAATATACACTCGTAATTATTTGTAATTCATTTGATTAATTAATGGGTAGTTAATTTAAAAAAAAAAAAAAAAAAAAACAGCCCTAACACACATCTCAATCACTCTGTCTCGAAACATCTTGACTTTATGGCAGTTCTTTAAAAGCACTTTCATTGTTATCTAACTCAGTCTTGATCGTTTGTTTGATCTTGTTTAATAACCTGGCTGATAAGATAAGCATGATGGAGCGCTATGAAGTAAGCCGACCTGAATGAGGCCAATACTACTGACAATATACACCTTTATAAGCACCCAGTCCATGTCAACATTGTGTGTCTTACACACACAAAATAAGAGCAACAGGATGAGTAGTGAGCCTGAGCCCTGTGTGGGTGATACCTGAGGTGTTGGGGTGGTGTGGAGTGTGTAATTATGAGTACGTTATGCATTAGTGAGCTTCCTTTGAAGTGCTTCTGCTGTTCAGGTACACACTTTAATTAGCACTGGCCTATTTTCTTCCTTGGAAAGGAGCATTCCCTAAAAGTGGGTGGCATGAAAGAAAGAAAGAAAGAAAGAAAGAAAGAAAGAAAGAAAGAAAGAAAGAAAGAAAGAAAGAAAGAAAGAAAGAAAGAAAGAAAGAAAGAAGCTCAGGTTAATCTGAATCCACTGCATCACAGACATCCATCTTTCACCTTGCGCTCACAAACACAACGCGAGGACAGACAACCCGTCCGCTGCCCAAGCAAGCAGTTCTTATCTGTTCTCTATCTGCCGTACACCCCCTCTTTCCCGAGACACACACATCATCTTCATTAATACCATCATCATCGTCAGCATCATTGTTATCCTTCCACCTACCCTGAGTATCTCAGAGCACACAAATGCACACCCACAGCTCTCCACCGGGTACCTGTGCTATCAGCACCCTGTGAGCGAGACAATGGAGTAATACTGTGGTGTGCTGACTCTATCAGATAGAGGTGAGTGGGAGAGAATGGAGAGTTAGACAGAGGCCCTTTATCAGTGAAGGATCACATTTCAATATTCAGCAGCGCTCCCAGATAAAACTAGTGCTGATGAGAGCACCCTGATGGCCTGATACCGGCCCAGGGAAAAAATGAAAGAGAAGGATGGATGGTCTGCAGAGAAAAAGAGGAGATGGACAGTAGTTTTCAGCACCGCTGCTAAAAGCCCTCACAGCAGGCGGTGATTAATGTGAAGGAGTGTCCGAAGGTCACAGACTGGTCTGCGCTGCTGACCGGTCTTAAGAGAGGTCACCTACCAAACCATCCGTCACACATGCTATGGCTTTAATGAGCCAGACAAAACTTATACATCAACACACATGCAAAAAAAAAAAAAAAAAAATTAAAAAATATATATATAAATATTATATTTATATATGTGAGTTGTGCATTATATTACTTGGTGACATAGTGACATACTAAGATAAACACTAACAGTCTGGATACTGACAATTACAAATGTACCTACACAAACTGAACTCATATTTACCTTAGTACTGTCACCAGTCCATTCAAACATTTTGAGACTTTGTGCTGCTGTGAACTTGTTTCAATACACATACAGAGAGAGAGAGAGAGAGATACAGGCCACATGCAGGCACCCATGGACAAGACACATAAACCATCCAGTATGGAGACAAGACGAGGATGAGGGCCGAGTGGGTGGCAGAATGACCAGTCAGAAGGGTTCACCTGACCCCAATCAGTCAAACACACTCAAACCTATCCACCAATCCGTATACAACCCCCTGTCTTCATAGACACACGCACACAATGGCCCAACACAGGAACACACACACCATACTCCTGTTGGACTGTCCACACAATCACACTCAGGCTGATTAATCATTGGGCTCAGCCCTCATTGTGTCTGTTATCACAGATCTGAGTATACTGTCTGTTTGTCTCTGGCCTCTGGAATATCCATTAGCTGTCATTAAACACACCACTCATTCAGCCCTCACTGACAGACTGAGGAAGGACCCTGTGTGATTTGTGGATGTGGACATCGCCTTGAGGAAACACAGTGAATATTCTTCAGTGGGGATGTTTTTATTTAACCTCCTCATGCCAAATAAAGAGAGGGACAATCTCGTACATATTGATTGGTAATCTGATTCTGAAATAAATTTTAAAAAATGAAATGGCGGTATTTTAAAGTAGGTGACATTCACCACGCCACAGTTTTCATTTCCAAATGATACTTGTTATCTGCTCTATCATTTACATATGTCATTTGTTATACTTCAAATAACAATTTGGAATGAAAATTTCATACTGAAAATTCACAGACACAGGAAGTATATGGTAAAATAGGTCCAAACATTACAAGACACTAAGTAATTTGGGTAACACTTTAGTATGGGGACCAATTCTCACTATTAAGTTGCTTATTAGCATGCCCATTATTAACATATTGGATGTTTATTAGTACTTATAAAGCACATATTCTGCATGACCATATTCTTCATCCCTAATCCTACACAATACCTAATCATAACAACTACCTTACTAACTATTAATAAACAACAAATTAGGAGTTTATTGAGGCAAATGTTGTAGTTAATGGTTTGTTATAGTGAGAATTGGACCTTAAAATAAAGTGTGACCACAAGTTGTCCTGTAATATAAGCTATACATAACATTTTAATTGTTTTGACATGCATGTACATATACTGTTTTGGTCACACTTCAGTTCGGGGACCAATTCTCACTATTAATTAACTATTAACTATGACTTTTGCCTCAATAAACTCCTAATTTGCTGCTTATTAATAATTAGTTAGGTAGTTAAATTAAGCCAATGTGCTAGTAATATGCACACTAATGAGCAACTAGTTAATAGTGAGAATTGGTTCCTAAACCAAAGTTGGTAACACTTTATTTTAGGGTCTCTTAACTAGTTGCTTATTAGCATGTATATCACTAGAATATTAGTCATTTATTAGTAGTAATTAAGCACATATTAATGCCTTATTCTACATCCCTAATCCTACCCAATACCTAAACTAAACAATCTTACTAACTATTAATAAGCAGCAAATAAGGAATTTATTGAGGGAAAAGTCATAGTTAATAGTGAATAAGTGTTCCCTATTCTAAAGTGTTACCCTAAAGGGTTACCAATGTTTAATCAAAATGCATTTTTTTATCTCAGGGCTGAGGAGATTAATGGAATTTCTGTTAATAATTATTTGAGCAATTATGCAAATATGTCACATTTCAGTTACTAGAAATAAAGTAGATATCCAAATGATTAAGTATTCAAACATTAGTGAGATCAGTTGCAACTCCCTGTTTGTCTCTGTGTATGTGTTATTAGAATGGCTTCAGCAAACAAGGTGCTGTGATTATTTTGTACCTTGTTTTACTATTGATATCTCTGTGAGTTCCATCACGTGTGCATAAGGCTTTCCCAAGACGTGTGTGTGTGTGTGTGTGTGCGTGTGCGTGTGTGTGTGTGTGTGTGTGTGTGTGTGTGTGTGTGTGTGTGTGTGTGTGTGTGTGTCTGTGACAACAGGGAGTCCTTAAAAGCACATATTAAACACAGGCTCTTGCATCCCAAGGCCTAAATCTCAGTCAACAGCTGTTTTGGGTGATATTTTATTAATGCTGTAGTTTTAATTAGTTTAATTACATTCAGCCCTCTTTGTGCATAATTTTCCCTTATTTAATGCAAAACAACCAAAAACTGCCTCAAATGCCATTTCAGTGCACAGAAAGACTCATAGCCTGTGGCTGTATGATTTTTAATATGGAGTCTCTTTAAAATAAAGGCACAGTGTTCAGTATAAAGAGCTGGTGAGCTCATAGGGACCCTGGTTCGAACCCGGCATGCGCCATGTAACCAATCATTTCTACCTTAGCTTTCCTGTCTGGTCTTCTTAAAAATCAAAGTCAAAATTCCATTAACACAACTGAAATAACAGTACTGAAAGCGATCCAATTATTTGCGCAATTTCTTGTCTTCACAGATTCCTAAACAAAGGAACGACCCCCCCCCCCCCCCCCCCCCCCAAAAAAAAAAGCCTCTTTATACTTGTATTCTGCCTCTGTTTATCTGTGCACTTCACCTCCCGCACTGGATCGTCTGTAAAATGAAATGCATGGTGTTTGTGTAAACAGTTTATCTGAGCTTCTGTAGACAGCTGTTCGCAGGATTGTCTGAGTGGCTGTAAAACAATAAGGGAAGTGTACGATCATCAGCGTGTAAGAGGAGCGCATGTACGCACACACGGCTCTCTAGTGGTCTGTGGAGAATGCGGACTGGGCCGTTACTGTGTTTCACCAAGCAGCAGATCCGAAATGCCAAGATGGCACTGAACCCAGGGGGGAACACAGTTCTTTATTAACACTGCAACCCGAAACCCTGGATAGGGACATAACCATGGACGTTTATTGGAACGCCACGATGGTTAGTCAGCAGCAATCCAATCTGTGTGAGAGTGTATGTGTGTGTGTGTGTGTGTGTGAGTGAGTGAGTGTGTGTGTGTGTTGTAGAGGCAGGTCTCATTTCCACCACTACAGGAATGAAGATGAGACAAAACTTATTTAATAACAAAGGCCAGTGCTGTTCGAAGCAGAAACCGATAGATGAGCAATTGCACGGAACAAATCCGGTGATATCTATGACAGTAGATAGCGTTATGGTGGAGGCGAATCAGATCTTTAGAAACCCAATTTTTAAAAAATCGATATCGTTTACCAATTATCAAAGGGTAGAGTGCGTATGGGCGACGGAAAGTGAGTTTGAATGAGCACATGTGCGACAGAAAATGAGCCTGCGTACGTGCACAAGAAATGCTCTCGTGGACAGATCGCTCCTATTCTCAGGTTCTGGAAGCTGTCTGTCTCCAGGACTCATTACAGACCACTTTCGCCCCACACACATTGACTAAGCGGCCGCCATGCCGCGAGCGTCACAAAACGGCTAAATTTATTCCTGTCCTTCCTCCACCTGGTCAGCGATATCACTCACTGCCCCAGACAGCTTTAGGAGACAATTACCAGCTAACGGAGGAGGAAAGATCTCTTAAGAACCATGTTTTGCCCAGTTTATCAATGCCAATAGCATTATCGTAGCGATTAGCAGGATGAAAATGCGCTCTTTTGGTAATTCAACACATTGAGGCGAAACCTGATCACATGAGCAGCCCACTCTCCTTCCCCATGAGCCTCTCTGGCTGAGGTGTTGGAAACATCCTGGCTTCCTGTACCATAGCTGAGTATAGTGTTTCTGGTGTGTGTGTGTGTGTGTGTGTGTGTGTGTGTTTGTGCGTAGGGGGGTTTATGTGTTTTACCATCAGCAGGAGGAGCTTGGAATGATAATGTTGTTTCGCTAAATAGCAGACCTAAAGGTCAGCTGCCAGGGGCCTCTTGAGCAACACGGTCCAGTCTCGGAAATAGATTTACTATTTATTGAGTGCGGGTAAAGCAGGGGAATACTCTGGCATCTCATGCTGGACCGGAATTCCCTGTTCTTTATTTCCTCTGTGCGTGGGAAGAGAGACTTATGCGTTCACACAACCATTAGCAGACTAAAAGACACTCGCACTTACCCTCCTAAGAATATTAGAGGTATGTCAGCAGCCGCAGCAGTATCAATATAGATATAACAGTACCACATAGGAGATAATGTGTGGCACTGCATCAATAATGATGTTATTTACCTTTGGGTTATTGGTCTAGCGCTGGCTCAGTAGTGTTCAGCTGTTGCCCGCCACTGGGCTACATGTGGACCCCATCAACGTACTGTTAATTCTTGGCTTCTAGATAAAGTAAATAAAATAATGTTATATAAAAGTTATGACTAAAATGAAAATTATTGAAACACAGAATTGAGTCAATGCACTCTATATATATATATATGTTTTTATATATATATTAATTAAATATTTAGCATGGTAATTAAAATTCCAATTAATAAAAAACTGAAGTGTAAGTGTATTTTTTTAGAAAACAATTTCTGAAAGTATTTAATTGTATTTATTTTTTTATTTTTTTTGCCATTACAATTCAGCATCCTGTGTGTTGTGGTCAATACGTTTCAAAACTCAAACTCATAAACTGAACATGAACTGAACTGAACACTTTTTTTTTAAAGTGAATTTTGCACAACCATGATTTTTAGGCCAAACCCAAACACTGCTATTACAAAGGTAGAATTAGTAACACTAAGCCACTAATCACTGGGAAAATTATAATCAACCTCCAGCATAAAGCTCTATTAATATTTAACAATAATTAAGAATATGTACACATGCATTATCAATTATTTATATCTGAACTGATGCATTGACCTCCCAGGGGACAGGCTGGGATATGATCAATCAGATACAGACAGGGCGAGAGAGAGACAGAAAGATAAAGAGAGTGAGAGTGATGCTGGATGCTGGAGCCAGCCCATCTCTCTCTCTCTCTCTCTCTCTCTCTCTCTCTCTCTAGCTTCATAGCTTGAGGCCTCTGGGACCTCCTTTAAAGATGATTCAACATTAATAACAATATCTTTAATGCTCAGACATTAGCGCTTGCAATAATTAATGTATGAATAATCACTGATGTAAAAAGCATTATCAATAATTGTATGAATAATGCTCATTCATTATGCATGAGTCTGGCCTCAGGGCTGAATTTGGCATTTTTGTTCTTGTCCAGAACATAGAGAGAGAGAGATGCAGCATCCTTGCCTTTGATCAAAACACTGACTTATATGGACTTTGGGCTGCTGGCCCAGCATTCCAGGTGGGGTACATGTGGACCCTATGAACATGCGTGGGCCATGTTTAGCATGCTTTGCGGGGCAGGCTGGGGCTGGCACAGGTCAAGTGGAATGAGAGGAATTAGTATTCTATCCGTTCACAGTGCTTTAGCAGCTCTAACAGGAGAGGCCTGTTCCTGAGAGCTTCATCGAGATTAGCGCTTATCACAGACTGTTTTCATACTTCACGTAGTGTTCCTTATGCAGATATCAGCAGAGACACAGCCAATGCAGACACAGCACTGCTCTGCATATATATATATTGCTACCTTTAACCTCTAATGAAAACTCACATTGTTGCTTTCGTACTATGTCAACTTTCAATGCCACTGTTAGTATTTGAAGTTGAATGTTGCATCACATGTTCTTGGAAAGACATCTTGGATTTCAGTGCATGTGTCTACTGTATGTGTGTGTGTGTGTGTGTGTGTGTGTGAAGGTTTAAAAATCGGTGGCCCACTTTGCCTCGTCAGATTGGACCACAGTGAGAGATCAAATTTGCAGGGAGGACATTATCTTTTGCTGACAGTGAGGGATGGTGGGACCAGAGAGGGGTGGATGCCGTAATGAGGATGGCGACTGCTTTTAGTGTGGCACCTCTGGCTTGCCTGGGCCTCCCAGGGTAGTGCAATCTCTCAGTGTCAACAGTTCTCTGGAAGCCTGATTCAATTAAGATTAAAGGAGAGCAAAGAGTGGCAGGGGTCAGTTTGATCAGAGCGATTGGCGCCTCTTTTGTTTTTACTCATCTTCAAATATTTTCTTTGCCTCTCTCTCTTTTTTTCCCAGGTTAACTAGGTAAGGTCCTTTCATTATCAGAATGGTGTTGTTCATACTAGCGCTATGAGTGGCAGAGTGTGCGTGTTTCATGGTAACTGTGTGTCAAAAAGCCAATAGGGCAACATTTAAGCAAGCACTACTCAGTATTACCTTTTTTCACTTTGGATAAAAGCATCTGCCAAAATGTATATACAAAAGAAAAGTAAAAAAAACCTCAAATGCCCAGAATCATTATTCAATTGTTATGTTTTATATGATCTCCATCATATAAATGCATTAAGTTCAAATTATAATAATAAAATTATAAAGTACCCTTCAATGTAATTATTATGTAATAATAATATTCAACACACACACACACACACACACACACACATATATATATATATATATATATATATATATATATATATCTTTTTTTAACAATAAAATATTCTTATAATTAATCATAATATTACAATATTATAATCTAATTGATTATATTCTTTTTTTATTTAACTTAATAGACACAAACCAAAAGATATGATTATTCATAACACCTGAATGATGAAAAATAACTTTACATTATACACCATGCAAGTGTTTGATAAATAGAAAGTTCAAAAGAACAGCATTTATTTGAAATAGAATTATTAATATATTTTGTGTCTCTTTTGATCAATTTAATGCATCCTTGCTGTTTTAATTTCTTAGTGTATTTACATTAATATGATATCAAATTTATATAACATTACTAATACCATTATATAAGATTTTGGTCATTTCACACATTGTCTACTTACCTTATTAACATACAGAAATTATTTAAAAAAAAAAAAAAAAAAGTCAGGCCCTTGAGGCTAAAAGGATCCTGATTTGTGGCCCCCAAGATTTCCAAAGTTAAGCCCTGCTTTACTCCATTCCAGGTTCAAGGTTATTAATCTGCCATTAGGAAGAAAACATTAAAGTCTGTAAGTGTGTGTGCATGCATGTGTTGACCATACTGTTCTGTCTAACACTGTACACTATCTCAGGTATTTATCTCCATCAGAAACTTTCATCCCTCTGCAGCACTTTATCAGCCATTAACAGCCTCCAATTACACACGCTTCAGCAATTAAGGCCATTTCATTACCTAATATAGTCAAACCTAGTCCTATGACTGAGGGGATAATTTAGTACCTTAAACCCAAACTCAGCAGGGGATTAGAGGGGAAATCTGAGCACAACAAACAGTCTTTACTGACTCTAATATACACCCATGCAGCCAGGGCACAATGCTGTGAACTTTGACCTCTGAAGTGACTCTGCTATGCCCGGGTTAACGTTACACCCCGTTTTACCCCGCAGCTGCGCCTCATTATTACACCCCATAAAAAAGCGGGCAGGCATCGAAGGGAAGCTTGGCAGCTTTAAAGTACAAGAGAGAGACAGCACAGAGTGAAAGAGAGAGAGAGAGAGAGAGAGAGAGAGAGAGAGAGAGAGAGAGAGAGAGAGGGAGAGAGAGAGAGAGAGAGAGAGGGAGAGAGAGAGAGAGAGAGAGAGAGAGAGAGGATGACTAAATGCAGACAGAGGCGTTAAGCCATTAAGGACTATTGTTGGACTCAAATGGTCGTCTTATAAGATCTCTGTCAATGGGAAATGGAGCCTAATGACCTGAACAGACTTCAAAGACACACAGACACACTCAATCACAGCCTCGCTCTTACACGCACACACACACACACACACACACACGCATACATAAAATGAAGAGCAAATGGAGCGTCTTTTGGTGCCTGTCCACATTTTCACTGCACTGAAGGAATGCTTGTATTGCAACGAGCTAGTAAATGACAACAGCATGTCTCTCTTTCAGTGTTGGGCAGTAGCGTAGCTACAAGTAGTGATGCTAGTAGTTTAACTACATTTCTCAGTAGTGTGGTGGCAGCGTCACTGTTTTCTGAATCAAATAGCTTTTCAGTAGCGAAGCTTTATTTTTGATCAAGTAGCACGGTAGCATCAACAAAAGCGGTAACACTTTATTTTAGGGTCTCTTAACTAGTTGCTAATTAGCATGCATATTAATAGAATATTAGCCATTTATTAGTAGTAATTAAGCACATATTCATGCATTATTCTACATGACCTTATTCTACATCCCTAATCCTACACAATACCTAAAGTTAACAACTACCTTACCAGAGGTGGGTAGTAACGAGTTACATTTACTTCGTTACATTTACTTGAGTAAATTTTTTGGGTAACTAATACTTTTAGAGTATATTTAAAAATGGCTACTTTTACTCTTACTCAAGTACATTTTTAGTGAAAAAACGGTACTTTTACTTCGTTACTGTGGGCGACGCTCCTCTCGTTACTTTATCTTAATGCATACAAGTTAAACATCCTTCAATTTATTCCAAACGCGCCGTCTACTTTTTTTCTGGGCAATGAGCGATGCCCGTTCGCGAATGATTCATTCTTTTGAGTCGATTCTGTTGGAAGGCTTGATCAAACCAGTAGGCAGACTAGTGAATCGGTTCGCGAATCAGTTTGAATGATTCGTTCACTTCCCTGCCGCACGCGCTGAGTCGACTGAAGCGGTTGTAACATCAAGAGCGTTGAAGACGCGTCTTTGGATCTACAGTCAGTTGAAAGCAAATCTGCAAAGGCTATGGTTTGCTATGAAGATCTTTATTAGACGAACACCGCGTGTGCTGTCGGTTCCACAGGTATAGTTTCGATTACAGTACACGATACCACTATGACATCACCAGTTTGTTGTACATGTACCTTACACATTAAATACAATGTATAATTTATTCATTAAATAAGCTGTCACAGAGTATGAAATAAACACCCGCCAAACCCGCGTTAGTTCCAGGAGGAATGCCTTGCCTAGACACAATTAATATTGCTATTTTCACAATATTTACGCTTGCAGAAATAACGGCTACATTTGTTTACATTTTGCAGAACAGACGGAAGAAGATCAGTCAATGTGGATTTGTTTCGTTATGTTCAGATGTTCTGTAGCGGTCACGTGAGGAGTTTTCACTCTTCTCCGTGTTAGAGGTTATATACATTTATAATACATAATTAAACTTTGAAAACTGGAGTAACAGCTGATACAAATTCTGATTTGCATCACTGAGTTAAATTAAATTATATTTTAGAGTCATATGATCCTTCACAAATCATTCAAATATATTGATTTATTACCAGTGTTATTGAAAAAAACAAAAACAAAAAAACAGCATATGCTGGTTAGGTATGTTTTGAAGCTGGGATGCTGGTTTATGCTGGTCATGTGCTGGTCTTGAGCTGGTAGGACCAGCTTAAACCAGCAAAGGACCAGCTTAAATCAGCTCAAACCAACATCCCATGCTACAAAACATACTATACCAGCATATGCTGTTTTTTTTCAACAGGGAACAGTTTTGCTGCTTAATATTTTTTGGAACCTGTGACATTTTGTTCAGGATTCCTTTATGAATAGAAAGCTAAAAAAGAACAGCATTGATAATAAATCAAGCTGATAAAAATTCTGATTTGCATCACTGAAATAAATTACATTAAAACATTAAACATTAAAAGTATTTTGAACGGCAGTGTGTGTGTGTGTGTGTGTGTGTGTGTGTGTGTGTGTGTGTGTGTGTGTGTGTGTGTGTGTGTGTGTGTGTGTATAAAAATGCATCTAAATATCTATATATCTAAATAAAAATAGACTATATTCAGTATATGATCCAAAGTAACTAGTAACTAACTACTTGAGTAGTTATTTTATCCGATACTAGTAACTATTCAGACTATTACTTTTACTTTTACTTGAGTAAATATTTCTTCAAGTACTTTTACTTTTACTTGAGTACAGTTTTTGGGTACTCTACCCACCTCTGTACCTTACTAACTATTAATAAGCAGAAAATTGGTAGTTTATTGAGGGAAAAGTCATAGTTAATAGTTAATAAGTGTTCCCTATTATAAGTGTTACCACAAAAGCTAACGTTACATTTTTCCAAAGCATTTCTGAAACTCAAGCTCAAATCAAAAATATAACAGGTAAGGAACACTGATCCTGGATCAGTAAGTGACGCCTCCGCCACTAAACCTCGTAACGTCATTGGCTCCTCAAACTGTCAGTCAAACCTCATTTTTCCTCCCGCCTCTCTCGTGAATGAAGTGCTGCATGCAGTTTGACGCATCTCAGCTTGTTTGCAGTCTGAAGGTTAATAAAGAACTGTTGACAATAAGTACAGCATTTTCTTTACTCAAAAAACACTATATTTACAAAGGCTAATGTTTTTTTTGTTTTTTTTGATATTTTGGCCAAATAACAGAAAAAACTGAGCACTCACATAGCGACAGAAAACTGTATAACCTGCAAGTTCATGAAAACGTAAATGTGATGCACGTAGCCTACTGCCTCTGATGTGGCATTAATGACGAGGGGAAAACATCCACTGGTCAAAAACTTCGTATTTGAACTTGATTTTGGTGAAATGTTAATAATATAATGACACATGCAAGGATGCAAATAAACGTAGCCTATCTGTTGGCCTATACATTTACAGTAGTGGTCAGAATTATTGGCACCCTTGGTAAATATGATCAAAGAAAGCTCTGAAAATTAATCTGCAAATTAAAGGAACACTCCACTTTTTTTGGAAATAGGCTCATTCTCCAACTCCCCCAGAGTTAATAAGTTGAGTTTTACCGTTTTTGAATCCATTCAGCCGATCTCCGGGTCTGGCGATAGCACTTTTAGCATAGCTTAGCATAGATCATTGAATCCAATTAGACCAGTAGCATCGCGTTCAAAAACGATCAAAGAGTTTCGATATTTGTCCTATTTAAAACTTGACTCTTCTGTAGTTATATCGTGTACTAAGATCGGCGGAAAATGAAAAGTTGCGATTTTCTAGGCTGATATGATTAGGAACTACTCTCATTCCGGCATAATAATCAAGGAACTTTGCTGCCGTAACATGGCCGCGGCAGGCGCAGTGATATTACGCAGTGCCTGAAAGTAGTGCCCGGTAGCTGGGGACATCAGACATCACATAAACACACACACACACAAACACACAGACACGCCCAGAATTCTGCATGTCTTTCCTTTCCTCTGTCTGGAAATTCAGCTCTTAAATCCTCACCATTTAAAAATACACCATTTTTTTAATGTACTTTTAAAAAAATGATGAGCAAATGTTTTTGTATGATTGGATGGCTATAAGAGAGAGCAAGTAGAAAGGAGAGAGTGTGAGTGCTGGATATGTTTGTTTCCCTGTTGTGGGCAATTTCTTGGCAAGGTTACCCGATACGCCTCCCTGGCAAGCGCGAAAACCAAAACCCACAGTAGGTACGCAACATTTGAAAGAAGCTCTTTGATTAGAACAAAGCAAAGCAGCAAAATGGCAAAAGGGAATAAGCACTTATTTTGGTCTCTCATCCCCTTTCATTACCCACTCACGTTTGCTTCAGGCGAGTTACCCAGGATGCTCAGCAGGACACGAAGGAAAGACTCCCTAAAAGCTGGGCTCTTTTCTGCCTGCTTGTTTTATCAACTCTAATTTCCCTCACCGCTCCGCCGCCAATTCCTGCCCCAGATTTTACATTGATCAAGTGTCAGGAAATGCCCCCACCCACCAGAGCAAGCGTTGGCGCTATTTGAGAAACGGGCTTCTTCTCTCTCTCTCTCTCTCTCTCTCTCTCTCTCTCTCTGTAATTACATCCTCCCTGTTTAATACAGACTAGCTGTTAAACAAACAATTGATCCCCACTTAACACATGTACCCACGTTGGCTAACACATTTTGCCAATTCGCCACAGGCAAGAAAGGCAGAGAAAGAGAGAGAGATGGCATCTCATATGGGAAAGAAAGGAAAAAGAGATGCCAAATAGGTAGAAGAGAGGAGGATGTGTATTGTCATGTGGCTCAGACAAGTAGAAGGTGCCTTCTCAGGCAGAGCTAATCAGCCGTTTTTATGAGCTTTAAATTGAAACAATAACAGATGTTAATGGGGACATTGTGTGTGAGTTTAGCATCAGTTAATCAGTGTTGGGGTGTTGTCATTGTTGCCAGTGTGTGTGTGTGTGTGTCTGTGTGTGTGTGAGGGTAATGGAGCTAACAGATTGTCTTGTTTGCCTTTTTGAACTTCCCAGTGCACTCTGGGTGCAGGAGGAAAAACAAAGGATGTTAATGGCTATATGACACAAAGACCTTTACTAATCTGAGATTTTTACTGAAGGCGTAACGATCGATCAATGAGGCCCCACACACAACCTAAACACACAGTGTAAACATACTGTCTTTTGATGGGATACTTGTTATGTTTTAGGTGGTGTTACAATAAAACATCAAGAGTCAATTATGATTAGATTTACATTATGATTAGAATTAGATTTAGATTGTTTAACTTGCATTTCTAAAGGGTCGTTTCACCCCCTAAAAAATACTCTATTTATTTTAATCTCTTATTTAATTGTATTATTTACACTTATGTTGTTCCAAAAGATATGCTGTTATTTTTCCACAAAACATAAGAAAATAATATCTGAGGAATCTGTGACAGTTACATCTGTCAAGCTTCAAAAAAGGGCAAAAAGAACAATAAAAAGAAATCTTAAAAGAGGTCCATATGACTTCTGTGCTATATTCCAAGTCGTCTGAAGGCGTACAATAGCTTTGTGTGAGGAACAGATTGAAATTTAATAATTTATTATTCATCTTCCCCTCCTCCGAAACTCTAAAATCTTATTAGAATCAAACATTGTGCGTTCACACCATCATCGACAACATGGGCAATCCAGCATGAATATGCAGAATGAAAAATAAGATTTTAAAACTACAGTAAAGGGGAAGCTTATCATGAATGGCAAGTTAAAATTTGTCCCAATTCTCACTCAAAAATATTGTTTTACTTGACAACCTATGAACTCCTGTTGTATGGAAAAAAGCTGCATAATGATTCAACATAAAAATAAAATAAAATAAAAAAATAGTAGGACATGAGCATGAGTAAAAGGCGACTGAAATTTCAA
The DNA here is from genome assembly GCA_036784905.1 of Acrossocheilus fasciatus. Taxonomy (NCBI): domain Eukaryota; kingdom Metazoa; phylum Chordata; class Actinopteri; order Cypriniformes; family Cyprinidae; genus Acrossocheilus; species Acrossocheilus fasciatus. Next base: position 20,551,609 of record CM071944.1, read on the forward strand.
ATATTTAAAGAAATTAAAACTGCAACAGATTGTTTCTTCCATATTGTGACGCACATTCGAGTGAAGCAAATTATCACAAAAAAAGAAAAGAAAGAAAAACATAGGGTGGGGACTAATATAATAGTCACAAATATTGTGAATGCAAACAAATGAATGTTGTCATCAATTGACTGTTCTTAAGAAAATAAGGTGAATTTTTGTTTTGTTTTCATGTGTTTCTGATGGGCTGATTTCTGATTGGCTGCTCTGATGACTTTTTCTCTGTTTATAGAGCCTTGGGCTGTCACAGAGACAGGTCTGTCAGGTAGTAGAAACATCTTTTGTAAGGTATTCCAATGAAAAAAGAAAAGAAAAGAAAAAAAAACAGCAGCTTCAACTCTGTCTTATTCAGGTATTTAATCTTCACTGTTTGTTAGTGGAGACCTGTATCTCTTTCTCTATGTCATACTCTCTCTCTCTTTCTCTCTCTCTCTCTCATCGTATTTCTTTCTCTCACTCTTTCTTTCTCCCTCTCTGCAGTAAGACAGCTTAAGCTCGCTCTAATTAGGGGACATCTGTTTCTATTCCTGCTGACTGCTTTAACAAATATCCTCATATTCATAACAGCTCATACCTAATGAGTTACACAGCCCAGGGCAAATCTCATACCTGCACAAAGATCAAACACCTAGCCTAAAAGCACACATGCACACAAACACCCAAATTAGCGCAGACTCACACTCTCTCACACACACAGGTACACTTCCCTGCCAAGTACAACTACCAGAGCTTCAAAAGACAAACAGCAGATGACACTTGTGAATCTTGTAGAACTGGAGTGAGGTTAGTTTGAAATCTGTGACAGCAATTTGCAGCTTATTAAAATAAATCAAACAACTTCTAAGAAAAAAAGAACGTTTGCCCAACTAAAAAAAAAAAAAAACATCTGCCCTGCCTAGGTAAGGAATGTTTTTACTTTATTTGCGTGAGGGCTCAACACGGTTTTAACCTGAATAAACAATAATCAAATGAAGGTAAAACTATCCAAATTACTAAGTAGAAATGACTTTGTCTGTCATCATCGCTTCTCTGTGTTTTTGATATAATATTATTATTTTAATTTGTAAATCAAATGTAATAATTTGAAAGATATAAAGCCACACTGCACGCAGTCATAATTATGGGGAATACCTTTATTTATGTTATATATTGCATTTATATCTCCAAATATGACTTTATATTTACAAGTGTAAATGTGAAATATTGCAATATACAGGTGCTGGTCATATAATTAGAATATCATCAAAAAGTTTATTTATTTCACTAATTCCATTCAAAAAGTGAAACTTGTATATTATATTCATTCATTACACACAGACTGATATATTTCAAATGTTTATTTCTTTTAATTTTGATGATTAGAGCTTACAGCTCATGAAAGTCAAAAATCAGTATCTCAAAATATTAGAATATTTACATTTGAGTTTGAATAAATGACCATCCCTACAGTATAAACTCTGGGTATCTCTTGTTCTTTCAAACCACAATAATGGAGAAGACTGCTGACATGGCAATGATCCAGAAGTAAATCAACTTTTTGATGATATTCTAATTATATGACCAGCACCTGTATAAAGATACACTGTAATTTATTTGTATTATATATTTATAATATATACACTCACAATGGTGAAATATGAAGTTGTATTTACAGAAAACTAAGTCATAATTGTGAGACATGATTTTTCAATAATGAAAATGAATCACAATTGTGAGACAAAGTCATGAGAAATAGTCACAAATACGGAAAATGAAGTTCAATTATCTTTAAACTGTCTTGAAATTTTGATGTGGAAGAGGCTTATATAAAGTCAAGGATTGCATGTATTACAGTAAAAGCTTTTGGCTGTGAGAGTGAGTAAGTGAGTGATTGTGAGTAGAAGTAAATGTGTTTCAGAATGTGTGTGTGTACTCTACAGTTACAGGTTGTGGTTAACTGCAGCATTAGCTTTAATACACGTTTGCGGTTTTCACAGAGCGAGTCTAAATGTGCTCAGATCAGCTTTCCTAAAGCAGTCCACTAAACTGCCCTGTTATGTATCATAAAATTCCGCTGACAGGTACACACACACACACTCCTGGTCTGACACAGGTCACTCTCCCTCTTCTCTAATGCGTCCTGCAACCCCCTAAAGACACAATATCTCCTTATCGCCGAGCCACTCTATTAGGGACAAAAGGTCATCCCGGGATAATATTAAACTTATGAAGCTCTGGCTGTCCTGCCTGCTTCCAAATGTGCAGAGAAAGCATAAAAAAGGTGTTGTGTCCGTGTATGTGATTATATCTGTCCCATCATCCTCTGCACACTGACCTCAGGGTTCTGGGTTATTGGTCTCAGATGCAGGCGGCTTCTCAATGTACAAAAGAGCCTGTTATTCCACTGCTTATTACAGCAAAGCCATACACAACACGCAACGGCACACACGCACACTTATGCTTACACACCGCACCACAACAGAACACAGAGGGCAGTCTTGTGCGTGTGCGTGCATGCAAGGTATTGGCGCATTTAGGGAGATTTTAGAAAGGAGGAAGTAGAGGCCGCTGCATCCTGCCTTACACACAACCTCAAACAGATTCATACAGTCATACTTTGTTCCTGCCTCTGCACGCATAAAACGATGGAAAATGTGCATTCTTTTCAATGTCTTCCAAGTGAAACTGATACACACAAACACACAGGCTGTCACGCATACTTACCGTGTATTATTTACTGTTTTCAATTCCGCGGTAGCTATAATGACAGATACAGTGTTGGGGAGTTAAAACCAAAAGTAACGATGTTTCTAAATACTAGTGACAGTGTAGCTTTTCCAGTAACAAACTACTTTGTCAAACTATTCGTGGTGTAGCGCAACCACCATTTTATATATTTTTCTAAATCAACAGAACAACATCCACACAAACAAGACAACAGGGAGGGGGGAAGCAACAGACACACCATAACAATTTCAATTTCAATTTACAGCAAAAAGGAAAAAACAGAAACCACATGAGTCCACAGACCGACAACAATTGAACATTCCAAAAACATGTGGAGAAAAGTACCTGCTGATACAGTGTTGCACATATGACAGTTATAGGTCGATTGCAGTTTAATCTTAAACCTCTTGTAAGGAGTTGTGTATGCTCAATGGATGACTTTGAAATGGATAAGACGATGAGCCAGTTTTAGAAGTTAAGATTAGATTAGACCATACCCTCTCCCAGTCGACCGATAAATCAAGATCTGTTAATTCACAATTCCAGATAGATTTAATAGAAAGAGACTTTGCAGTGTGATCATTAAGTTTACTATATATTAAAGAAACCTAAGGCTGACCAGAGGGTGGTGCGATCCAATCCCATATAGTATGAGAGGAAGTAGGAGATGCCCAGGGAACTCCATAGGCCTTGAGAGCAGAACGTAACTGAAAAAAGACAAAATATGATGATGCTGGTAAAAAAATAAATAAAACATAGTTCTTATTTCTTGAAGTGAGCAGAGTCCCTAGTTATCATATAAGTCACCGCATGCGTTTCTGCCCAATGTAGACCAAGAGGGCTGGACAAATGGCCAAACATAAAAAATTAAAGTTGTGCCATAAGGGTGTGATGTTACAAAATTTGAAAGGTCCTCCTATTAGACGTTCCACCCTTTTTAGAAAAAAATAGAAGTCCTTAGATGTAGTATTCTGGATTCTCCAAAGATCGATTACATTAAGTTTAGTGATAAATTTATTCAATAACTTAGAGGATGGGTTAGCTGTAGTATGAGGGTGAGATTTATCCAGTGCAGGATTTAAAACAGCAATAAAATCACCACCCACAATCTCCTCAAGTAATATATTGGAAATATTCGTGAAAAATGCACTGTCTGCCTCATTCGGACAGTAAATAGAGACCAGTGTTAACCTGTCATTAGGTATTTTACAGCGTATTAAAACAAATCTACCTTCATCATCATTCCCGGTATGTTCAATAGTTAAATGTAACTTCCTATCGACTAAGAAAAGCAGCCCCTTAGTTTTATCAGGGGCACAAGAGAAGGCTGCCAGTTTGTAATACTTGTTTTGAAAACATGGCACATCACATTGTTTTAACTGAGACTCTTGTATCAGGGCACAGGAAATCGATTTATGGGGCAAATATTCAAATATTCTAGTACGCTAAATAGGAGAATTTAGGCCATTCACATTCAATGATAATATAATCAGAACATACATTGTGTGCTCGCAAGGCCAAGATTCTGTCTAAGTGAAGAGAAACAAAAGCAATGCCATACTGCCAGTGACATGTAAACATTATGTATCCTGCCAGTCCACCTAGATGCATAGTCCTTTTAAAAGAAAAGCAGAATAAATAAAAGTATTGATGTCTGTTGAAGGGCATAGAAAAAAAGCAAAAACTAGGAACAACAAACAACTGTGTATAAAAACCAAAGCAGACCGCACATTACCGAGAGTGTAGGTCTGCATAAACAACAGAAACAAATGTTGATGCGTGACCAGTCCACTTCAACGCAAGACATGTTCCCAAAAGCCCACTGAGCTAAAAGGATAATGATTGAACCTGCTCTCCATTAGCCCGAGTAATAATAATAATAATAAATAAAAATAAAGAAAATAAATCATTATTAGTTACCAATTAGCGGACAAACTTACAGGGCAGGGGCAAGATTCAAAAAAGAAATTAACAAGTGTCCATGGCCACCTTGTTATTGTCCTCTTCAGGGCAGTTAGGATCACCACAGACCTCATCGTTAATGTTCCTTCGTTAAGCTGAGAGGATGGAGACGGTGGCCGACGCCTTCCCGCTGCTTTGTAGCGCTGCAGAATACATCTTCAGTGACAGTGAAGTAACAAAAATCCTCCGTCTTTTGTAGAGAGTCAAACATCATCTGCTCAACTTTGTGCCATAGTTTAATACCGCCGGATAGGTGAGGAAGAGACCAAGTGCTGTCATCGTATTCAAGACTGGATTAAAGCTCTTTCTCTTGGTAGTTGTGGCTGGACTAAAGTCGGGAAAAATAGTAGCGTAACATCGTCCTGCATATACTTCACAGGATATGCCTGCTGAGCATCTTTCAGAGCCTATCACTTCTCTTACAGTCGAAGCCACTACCAAATTGAGAGTACTTTGTTGCTCTTTAAGCGCTAGCTTGATACCGTTAGCTATAGCAGCGTCAAGATCCTCTCTGGAGATTTTTTCTTTATTGGTGATTGTCCACTCTCTCTTTTCCGGCTGTCCTTGACTGATGGGGCACTCATAGTGAGCTAAATAAAGAGTGGTTCAAAACTTACTGACAGGATATACGATTTCTGATAAAGTGAGCAGAGCGAAGGACTATGCGTGCATTGCCGCCAAAGGGTCACGTCATCCCGTCAGTCTGATTCATTCTTGTGGATTTATTCATCTTGAACTGTCCTCTCTCTCTTTCATATTACGCAGTTTGATTCATTGTAATGAATCGGTTCATCATAAATCATCCTCTCGCTCATATGTAACGTTTGAAAGCCCGGTTCTTTACAGTGAACCGGTTCTGTCGGATTCGGTTTAATTCATTTAAATTAATTCAAAATCACACAAAATATCACCATTTTGACTCCTTGAGCAACTGGCTATGTTTTCTACCTGGACATGGATACATAGGCCTAAATTATGGTGTTTTGTTGTATTTAGTCATTTGATTTAGTGCTTAATAATTTGACAAACGTTACATGGTTTTTGAATGACCGAAATATGGGTAAATTCTAGGCTATTATTGTATAGGTATATATAGTATAATAACTACCTGATATTATGATTGGCTTGAAGCTTGGCAAGCTAAACTTCAAAGGTAGCTTCTCCAACACTGGACAGCAGTATATGAGTGTGTGCTTGTGCATATTTATATTTCCGTATGTGCAAGCATGAGGAGTATCATATGTCATGGGCCAGGTCTGGGCCATCAAATCATTTTTAAAACCTGATTTCCTGTGGGAGTCCTCAGAGGTCAACTCATCGGAAAGGGATAAAAAAAAAACACAACAACATTTGCATACGATTTGTCACACCCACCACATTAAACTTTCATCCTGACAAAAACATGTCAAATAAATTTACATCGCTGCTCTGACAGGCCAACACAAGCACGGACACAGCCCAATGCCATCGCCAATTATCACAGCTACTTTTACTATGCATCAAACTCTTCTGTCGCTCCCCTGCTTTCGTCTTCCCAAACGACCCCAATAAAAACTGATCCGGCAGGGCGGATTTGCCTTTGTCACCCACATTATCACCCGCTGTATCCTCCCTCTGTATATCGAGCTGCCAATCAGAGGCGGACGGATGGCAGGCGGGCTGTACTGATTCGAGGGGGCTTGGGCTGTATGCATGGATTTAAATAATAAAAGAGAGATTTGACTTCAGGCCCACAGAGCCCTGCCAATAAGACGGCTGGAAGAATATGGCGGTGTGTGCTCGCACAAAATAACTGCAAATTGAGGATATAATGAACACGTTTAATATTTCATACGCCCTGGATGGAAATATCTTTAGTAGGGAGATTTCTCTCTCTCTTTCATTTGCCCTCTATCGTTCTTTCATTTTTCCTGCCTTTACATTCTCTCCCAAACCCCCCCACACAAAAAACTCCGCACCGCAACTACAGTCTCACTCGTCCACAGGACTTTGGGCTCTACTTGTCTTTGAGAACCGTGAAAGCCCTCGACTGTTGCTGTGAGGGAAGAGTTGGGAGGGAGAGATGAGAGTGACAGTTTAAAGACCGTAATCATTGACAATTACACACCACCGAAAGCTTTTCCTCTCTCTCTTTATCCCTCCCTTCTACTCTCGCCCTCTGACTGTTCAGTTGCAACTGGGTACCATCAAAAGCAGATCTACTAATATGGTGGTGTTCTGTCACGTCAGTGTTTTTAACACAACCCCAACCATCAACAGCACTAACACCCACAATAAAAACCCACTGAATCTTCTGAGTCTTCTAATTGATTTTTAACTGGCTGCAGCAGTGATTAAGACTACAGGCAGTTGTTGTGTGGCTTTGTTTATGTATGACAAAATGCATTGTTCTTCATGATGTTTGCACTTCAAAACATCTCTAAAAGACCACCAACTCACATGTTCTTCTCAAACAAAGAAGCTGAGATTACATACATAAGCTAATGTTTATTGCTCCTCTCAATGTGGAATTGTTGATATGAGTCCTCTCTCAGGGTTTTTATTAGAATGTCTTACTCTTTATACATTATTATAATTTCTTATTTAAGCAATAAGTTATGAAAGGCTTTGCTATATTATGAATGTAGTCATGACTAGAGGGCATTTTAGGCATGACATAACTATATTTATAAAAAAAAAATAAATAAATAAAAAAAACACACATCCTTTAGTGCATTATTGCTTATATAAAATTGTCTACATAATAGAAGTTCAGCTGCAAAAGGCTCTGAGTGCTGTTTAAAATATTTCTAAAATGAGCATTTTTCTCAGGCTCCTCTGTTTGTGTTCAGTTATTTCACTTTAATGGCAATGAAAATAATCTATTCATTGCCATTAAAGTGAAATTACTGAACCCACACATAGGAGCCTACACATAAAAATGCTCATTTTAGAAAATTTCAAACGGTACTTAGAGGCTTTTGCATCTGAAATCTTCATTCATTCATATATATATATATATATATATATATATATATATATATATATATATATATATATATATATATATATATATATATATATTATGGCATGCCGTTCAGGAAATTATGATATTTATAATATGATGATTGAATATATGGAATGAAAGTATGAATATATGGAATAAAATTTGAATATATAGAATGAAACTTGAATATATGGAATGAAACTTGAATATATGGAATGAAACTTGAATATATTGAATGAAAGTTTGAATATATGGAATGAAACTTGAATATATTGAATGAAAGTTTGAATATATGGAATGAAACTTGAATATATTGAATGAAAGTTTGAATATATGGAATGAAATTTGAATATATTAAATGAAACTTGAATATATGGAATGAAACTTGAATATATAGAATGAAGTTTGCAGTGTATGGAATTCAAATGTAAATTTGACAGTATTTAATGAATAATAATATACTGTAGCTAGTTATATCCTTGTTATCAGAACAATAGTTTTCTGAATTGAATGACTTTAAAAATATCCTTTCCTCCAATTTTCCAATACTTTGTTGAACTAAAGTGTACATCCCATCATCTCAGACATTTCACACAGTGTTAATTCTGACAGCATTTTGCTTTAGTTTTAGTCTTTTGACTAAAATGCCATATAGTTTTAGTCATATTTTAGTCATTTGAATTGTTTTAGTTTTAGTCGACTAAAAATACAGTAGATTTATTCGACTAAAATCTACTGAGTTTGGTTAAACTCTGTAATGCATTCATTAAGCATTTACTGTAAGTATCACACAACTGTTACTTGAATACATGACTAAACTGACAGTTTGACAATTGTGTGTGTTTGTGACAATTCAAGTGCAAAAAGACAAAATAGAGCTCAATTCTGTGCTCATCAGGGCCTAACACATACTATTTATGGCTTTAGTTAACTATAATAATCCTGATAGTAAAATCTATATATTAAATAATATGTCAAAAAATGTCCTTAGTCTTTCCTTTCTATGATTGGAATCCCCGAAACATCAGTTCTGACTGGGAATTTTCATCACGTTTTTATTTGTCGACAAAAATAGCATCGATGTAGATTACTACAGAACTACAAGTTTTTTTTTGTTTGTTTTTTTTTTACCTGTAAGATACCATTCTCTTGTTTCAAAATACATACTCTTTAATGTAAATCATACACCCAATTCAAGTTTCGTCCCATATATTCAAACTTTTATTCTATATATTCAGACTTTCATTCAATATATTCAAACTTTCATTCAATATATTCAAGTTTCATTCCATATATTCAAACTTTCATTCAATATATTCAAGTTTCATTCAATATATTCAAACTTTCATTCCATATAATCAAGTTTCATTCCATTCCATATACTCAAATTTTCCTGAACGGCATGCCATAATATATATATATGTATATATATATATATATATACATATATTCAGTGTTGGGAGTAACAGTAGTATATTACTTTTGGCTGTTACGCAGTACTATAACGCATTACTAATAAAATGTGGGTCATTTTATTACTCATTACAATCACAGTAATGCATATTTTAACCTATTAACTCAAAATGAAGTGGTGAATTTCCCAAAACTGCAAAGCAGCACCAGCGAAAACAAATCCACGTGTAAAATAGCTTGTCTATTCCCTGTTGCTGGAATTCGATGGTCGAGATGACTGCAGAGATGGATTCTACATTTGTGAGATGGACACACACTCCTGTTCACCAGAGAAAAGGATAAGAATACATATCAGGTGCAATCTATGTGCGACACCAAACTCTCAACATGGAGAAATAGCACGAGTAACACCTGCAAAATCTGTTTTTATTAAATCATAGTCTGTATATAAAATAAATGACTACGCGAAATATATTTGACTTAAATAACAGATTAAACAGATTAACAAAACAAAAGGAAAAGACTGACTGACATATGCTGCTGAGTTTGGTTCATTTTTGTGTGGCGCGGCGCTCTATGAAAGTTCACGGACAGGAAACCGAGATGACAGATATAAAAGTAAACACATTGCAGTTTTGAATGATCTGTATGACCAAAAATGATGGAGTTGTTGTTTGTTTCCGCTGTTCGATTGCGCCGACGCCTCAAGACTGATTCTGCACACACATTTAGCATTGAAAAACGTTGCAGCCTGTTAATTATCAGAATAAAATACAGTCAGCCAAATATATAGATACACTCGTTAATTTAAATAGTGCGTACTGCATACTAGTACAATCTGTGCCGTTCAGCCTGAGCTCGGGCCAAACACATATTTGCTCATGTGACAAGGATGTTTTTTACACGGGTTAAGTGCAAAGCCTGGTTTAGGCCTACATAATAAATAATTGTTTAGCATTCAAATACATTTTAAATATGGACACATTTAATTGGATTCATGCCGAATGAGAGAGGTAGGCAGCGTGAGAACAACGCTGTTTGCTTTCAGTTTCGCTTTAAATTAGCCTAATTTGTTTTGGCTTGCTTAGCGACTAGTATTTTTCATTCTTGTTTTCTTCTGAAAACCGTTCAAAATAGCCTATAAACTAGGTGTTGTGTTTAGTGTTTTTACATTATTTACAGGTGTTATTTTTGAATGTAATAATGTGGTCTGTGCTTATCTGTCTTTAACCTAAACTACAACATAACATTAATATAGATTTGTACCGGTATCTAAATATGATTTAAAAATATTATACTACATAGAACTAGTGCATTACCCTCCACTGGATGTATAATGAGCAGCAACAAATTACATTTTGGCATTTTATAATGCCTAGTCATACTTCTGTGGATATTTTGATGAAAGTAACTAAAAAGTAACTCAAAAGTAGTGTACAATTCAGAGACAGTAATATTGTAATGTAACTAATTACTTTCAAAAGACAGTAACTAGTAATGTACTGTATATGTGTGTGTGTGTGTGTGTGTGTGTATATATATATATATATATAAAACCTGAATTCCAGAAATGTTGGGACATTTTTTAAATATGAATAAAATGAAAACTAAAAAACTTTCAAATCACATGAGCCAATAGTTTATTCACAATAGAACACAGAAAACATAACAAATGTTTAAACAGAGAAATTTTACACTTTTATCCACTAAATGAGCTAATTTCAAATTTGATGCCTGCTACAGGTCTCAAAATAGTTGGTACAGGGGCAACAAAGGGCTGAAAAAGCAAGAAATTGTGAAAAGATTCAGCTGGGAGAACATCTAGCAACTAATTAAGTTACTTGACTTTAGGTCTGTAACATGATTAGCTATAAAAGGGATGTCTTAGAGAGGCAGAGTCTCTCAGAAGTAAAGATGGGCAGAGGCTCTCCAATCTGTGAAAGAGTGCATAAAAATATTGTGGAATACTTTAAAAACAACATTCATCAACGTCAAATTGCAAGGGCTTTGCTAATCTCATCATCTACAGTGCATAACATCATCAAAAGATTCAGAGAAACTGGAGAAATCTCTGTGCGTAAGAGACAAGGCCGAAGAAGCTATATCATGCAAAAAGGAAGCCATATGTGAACATGGTCCAGAAATGCCGTCGTGTCCTGTGGCCCAAGGCTCATTTAAAATGGACGGTTTCAAAGTGGAAAAGTTTTCTATGGTCAGATGAGTCCAAATTTGACATTTCTGTTGGAAATCATGGACGCCATGTCCTCCGGGCTAAAGAGGAGGGAGATCTTCCAGCGTGTCATCAGCGTTCAGTTCAAAAGCCAACATCTCTGATGGTATGGGGGTGCATAAGTGCATACGGTATGGGCAGCTTGCATGTTTTGGAAGGCACTATGAATGCTGAAAGGTATATAAAGGTTTTAGAGCAACATATGCTCCCCTCCAGACGACGTCTATTTCAGGTAAGGCCTTGTGTATTTCAGCAGGACAATGCAAAACCAGATACTGCAGCTATTACAACAGCATGGTTCGTAGTAGAAGGGTCCGGGTGCTGAATTGGCCTGGCTGCAGTCCAGATCTTTCACCTGTAGAGAACATTTGGTGCATCATTAAAGAAAAATACGTCAAAGACAACCACGAACTCTTCAGCAGCTGGAAACCTATATCAGGCAAGAATGGGACCGAATTCCAACACCAAAACTCCAGAAACTCATAACCTCGATGCCCACACATCTCCAAACTGTTTTGAAAAGAAGAGGAGATGCTACACCATGGTAAACATGCCCCCGTCCCCACTATTTTGAGACCTGTAGCAGGCATCAAATTTGAAATTAGCTCATTTTGTGCATACAATTGTAATATTTCTCAGTTTCTCAGTTCACATTTCTTATGTTATCTATGTTCTATTGTGAATAAAATATTGGCTCATGTGATTTGAAATTCTTTTAGTATTCATTTCATTCAAATTAAAAAAAAAAAAAAAAATGTCCCAACATTTCCGGAATCGGGTTGTGTGTATTTATAATATATAGGTTTATATATATATATATATATATATATATATATATATACACACACATACATACATACATATACATACATACAGTGATATAAAATATGAAGTTGCACAATGGCTTATCAACTCAAGTTTACACGTATGTATTTATCTAGATTAATAATGGACAGCATGGAATCCTTCATTGAAAGCTCGCTATAGCCTGAATCAGTTTCCTAATAATACACGCAGTTCACTAAAAGCATTCTGGGATTAATTAATTACCAGTGATGATTATTATGAAATGGCAATATGACAGAAAACTGTGCGGGTATTCAAATCTTTCTGCTTCCCTGTGGAATCTGCAGAGGCTAAAGTTACAAATAAACAGACTGATTATTCACAGCGAACTTGTGTAATCACAATAACACATCCACTTTTCTCTGAAGCTGACAGACATACACTTTTAAAAAATTAATTTCCTCTTGTCCTGGATCTGTGTACTGATCACTCCATCTGCATGGCTTTCATGAATTATTCATGCCGGCATTTCAAACATTAAATGCATGTATTAATTTCATTTATCATAGGCAAAAACAAAAGCCTAACAACAATTGGAAATGTAGCACAAACATTCAGCCTTTGCAAAACTCGCTACAGGAGCCACTGGGGATTAGACACAATCTAACATTAGCTGTAAAAGTGCTTTCATTGTGCCCAAATTCCTAAATTAAACAATGTTTTGTTTAAATGATTTAACTACTTGTACATCAACATGGTTACAAACATGTAAAATTGTTGAAATTGAATAGTGACAGAAAAAAACTGACAGCTGATTGACAGAACCTGCCACACCACATAGCGCTTTCATCTCCTCTCGGCTGTAATGATTACTCTCATGTTTTACACCTCAGTGCATCTGGCCTGAAAGTGTTTATGTGATGCTATGTTTAAGTGTGTGAGTTTGGGCTGTGTGTGACAGGTCGAGGTGTCCGCCCTTCTCTGACTGTGTCATTACCATTAGCTTCTGTTCTCTCCACACAGAGCCCATGCCTGACATCTGAATCATCGGTACTCCTCTCACCTGCCCTCCCTCTCTCGGCTTCCTGTTGTTCCTGCGTGATCCTCCACTCGTGTATATGATTGGATTTGGGTTTAACAGAAACCTGTAATTACACAGCCATTGTGCTCAAGCTAAGCCAAGGATTGACAGCAGCAGAGGCACAACCACGGTGAAGGCTGCGGGTGCAGGTACTCCGCTGGAGGGTGAGCTGGGAGCCAGCCAGGTAAAAACTAGATGTTTTAGCTGGAAATGGTGGGTTGTGGCTTTGGGTCGGAGTACTTTGAACCCCTGCCTGATGGCTGAAGGCAATGCTAACAGGATCTCCCAGTTAAAAAAAAAAAAAAAAAAAAAGTGTAAAGGTGTTCTTTACTTTACCAGGGAAGGAGGGGAAACACATAGGTGGCCCATCTTGCATGGCACTTTAAATGCTGTTGTTAGTCCGAAGTGCCATCTGCATGGTGTGTGTTTGTATACATGGCCTCAGGCAGTGGTTGGTTTTGCACAATAATACAGATCGCACAGGGTGTGATGCAAATCTATAGCACAGGCCCACACAAAGAACAGCACACAAAATTCCACCTATGTGGGATTTTTAAGGGTATATTTTGTTTATGCATGTGGACCAGCAGGTTTTTACAAACCATTACATCTAATACTGTAGCTGTACCACAGCATACAGTAGATATGCTATGAGATGGTACGACTTACTATCTGATACCAACCACACTTCTGGTTTTGCAATATATATCATGTGACTGAATGATAATCATTACATCCCATAAGACAAACTTTTTTTTTTCCTAGCCAAAATATATTTAAAATATATGCTAAATGCATTGTGTGCTAAATAGTTTTGAAATGTAAATATATTTATTTGCAACCTTCATATACCAATAAAATACATTTGCAATCAAACAGTGCCACACATTTATTTTTTGGCCATTTTTGTGCATTTTTTTATATTTTAAAACATATATTTGAAAATATATTTTTTTCTGTATGGGTAAGGATCCATTTATATTTTATCTAAAAATTTCTTTAAAAATGTTATTTTTGACATAACTTAATTCAGTCATGTTAATCAAGTTCATTAGTCAAACACGTGTCATGCAATTTATTCAATACAATATTTAATAATGCCGAAGCAATGATTTTATATTTTGATGTTACCTTTTTGCTGTTTAGCAATTGTTTATTCTTTAAATTTTGCAGAAATTTCCGCAATAGAACATTTAATGGCAGGTACCATTGTGACAACTTACCCCTCATAGAATATCGACATGCCCAACTATTGAGGCACAAAAGGTGTGTTCAGTGCTCAATATGTCCAATAGTTTTTTGTATGCAATATGCATAGCTATGTTTATAAACATTTACTAATTTTCAGAAATAAAAATTCCCCATCCATATTCAAATACAACAGTATTTACATGGTATTTGATGAAATGTACGAAAGATACTAAAGTACATCAAAATAACTCAACGATGTTACATGGAATTTTTGTTTTGTACAAGAATGAAGTATCAAATCAAATTTCTTCATGTTAAACCTTTAGGATAGTATTGAGAGGGCTAAACTGAGCCACATCTGTCCCAGAAATGATTTTTGACCTACATACCCTTGTGGTGCCCAAAACGACTCGTACGGTTAACACCTTAACAGGCAAAGACCTCTCTAGAGTGTGAGTGTGTGCGGCGTCCACACAGACTGACCCCTTTAGCCTTTTTCCTTGTTCAGTTTACTGTGTGGATCTGTCTGTAACAAGGTCCCACACACACACACATACTCACTCACACACGCCTCCCCTGACAGTTTCCTTTCCAATTTCTCTGCTCATTATGAAGACACAATGGGAAACAGCAGCAGTCTGTGCCAATACTACTATATATAAATAATGCTAGGTCAATGCTTTTACTCCTCTTTTCTCTCTCCCTCTCTCTCCAGGAGGAGGCATTTGTGAGGACAGACTTGCAGCTGCTCTTCTGCTCTGTGCACTGAAGGTGACAGAGAGGATAAGAAAGGGGAAAA
Source organism: Acrossocheilus fasciatus (assembly GCA_036784905.1). Taxonomy (NCBI): domain Eukaryota; kingdom Metazoa; phylum Chordata; class Actinopteri; order Cypriniformes; family Cyprinidae; genus Acrossocheilus; species Acrossocheilus fasciatus. The sequence continues at coordinate 20,566,802 of CM071944.1, forward strand.
AAGAAACAAAGGGTGAGATGAGAAGTTTAAAGATGAAAAAAAGCTAAAGGCTGGAAGTCTGCAGTCATAACACCTGTCTTCCTCCTCTCTCTACAGCCGCTCTACACTGACCAGTCCAACTGCTCTGAGACACCAGGCCATCTGCTGTTAAACACACACACATGCAAACACACAGCGGACCAGTGCGATTAATGTAAAATTGCTCCATTGAGAGACACTCGGGATAGATATTATTAGCCGATTAATAATTACCTAATGAGTTTATAATAGGCCTGTGACTGGTACTAAATGAGTTAGATCTGCAGGTGAATCTGGTCCGTTTGGGTTTTACTCTTTCAGCGTGAATTATTAACAGTTTATCGTTAGCATTAGCCCTTTATACGCCCCATTCATTCCACGTTCCTGGGGATTCACTTTCCAGAAAACATCAGGGATATTTCCTTACACACCCACCCACCCAGATTTGTACTCGCAAGCATGCTAATGTACGCACACTAATGGATGTTTTAGGTGTCAGCACATGACATTTGCAAGGGCTTTCACAACACCCCAGAAGAGCAAAAAGACAGAGAGAGTCATCCAACACTGAGCCACCCAGCACAAGGCCGGTTATGACAACCATTTAGCCAGAATTAGCTGGCAAATTGACTAGGCTTTAACATGTAGCTGTATATTACCCAAGGGGCATTGTGAGGTTTTGAGAAGCCCTGGGCTAAAACTGACCATGGGCTGCACCGTGGATATCATGCCAGCCTAAAAGTGCTCAGGTCCCTGCGGGGATTGAGGGAATGTGGAGGACTCAAATGGAGACACAACAGTGTCATTGAATCTGTGTTTTAAAGGGACAGTTTACCCAGAAATAAACATTGCATTTTCATTTATTTATATTCAATTCAATACAAATATACATACTGTTATTAATGTTTTTTCCACAGTCCAAATGACTTGTTTTTGCTATATTTCAAGTGTTCCAAAGCCACAAGATTGCTTTGCGTAGTTAAAAGACCTAAAATTAAAATGAAAGTTTACTTAAAAATGAAAAGGTTGCCATCATTTAATCACACTTATGTCGTTACAAAAGGACGTTCCTTCTTATTTTGAACAAAAAAGAAGATATTTTAAGAAATGTGTTTTCTCAGAGTTTGTTTTCTCAACATTTATCAAAATCTCTTTTTACTGTATATTCCACAGAAGAAAGAAAGTCACACTGGTTTAGAACAACATGAGGGTGAGCTGATTATGACTGGATTTTCATTTCATTTCCATTCAGTCATTATACACTGATAATCTTCCCCTCTACTCATAAAGAGTGAGAGAGCTTTTGATAATTATTTGGTTATTATTGACAGCTGTGGTCAAACTAAATCAAATTACTTCATTTGTGACTGAATGGTGCTTAAATTACAAGAATTTTAATTTTGGGGTAGCTATTCAATTAAGGCAAATTTATTTATTTAATTAATGTGTATCTCTACAAATCTTGTGAAGGTAAGAGTACTTTATATGCGTTTAAAGATTGCATTTTATAATGAGCTACGAGCATTTCTGATCTTCCTAGCAATAAGGGAACTCCCTCCGAAAATAGATGTGCTTTCTAATACACAAACAAAAAAGCAACAAGACTAAGAAAGCGACCATGCAGAGGTGGAGTCTTGTTACAAAGGCAGAGCAGAGCAGAGCCAAAATTAACAGCTCTTAGCTGGCGACAGTGTGACATCCAACTCTAGCATATGCTCTTAACAGTCGTCAACACCAGATTCCACACGCACCCAGCCACATTTGCACCAACACATGCACGGACACACACCTACACCTTAACTCGCTCACCTCAACGGCTGTCAATCATGTGTCAGGGCACAGCATATAGAACAGTGACAAATAGACCGAGGATCGCTGAATGTGACCTTTCACCTTCAGAAGTGGCCTGAAGCTCGTAGGATGTCAGGCCTGTAAATATAGACATCAAGTGAATGGCGTTCAGGCCTTGATTTATAGCGTGCAATTATTCAGCACATCTCTTTCATATTACCTATGCCAGATCACTGTTAACAAATGTGTAAATCAAACAGTGTTGCAAAGTAGTAGTAAGAAGTGTGTGTGTGTGCTCCTTTATCCCTGGGTGTCCTGGTTGATGGCACAGCCAGGTTTGATGAGTTGCTCTCTGAACGATCGTAAATAAAGACGGGGGACATGAGCTCCCAGGACGCCGACCTCTCCTGTCACAACTTTCACCACACACAGAGCAATTGATACATCCTCCCCCTCTCTGCCGAGAGCCCACATATTTCTCACCGCACATTGGAAATCAATAAAGAGCAAATTATTTATGGAAAATATACTCTGTGCTGAATTATTGTCAGTGCAGTGCTTGGGGGATGTGGGGCGGTGGGTTACCTTCAAAAATGCAAACACAAATCACAATCTATGTGAAGCAATGTGTTTATATGTATTGGGGGATGGTGCATTTGTTTAATGTCACTGTTTCTGAGGCTTATTTACAATGAACGAGGACATTTTGTGAGAAAATCACCCAAATTTGGAAGTACTAGGAGTTTGAAGGCGATTTTACTGTGTTTTTCGCCTTCTTTAAGAGGCCAGAAGTCTGTGGAGGAGTTTTCGTCAGTGGCAAGACTGAGTTTGTGCTTCAATAGAGGGAAGAGGGGTCCTTGACAAGCTGATTTATGACAGGCACTTCGCAGGACACCAACTCCCACTAGCAGCAATACAGTCGTCACCTCAGCTTTTCTGTTCTCTCTCCTCTTTCTCTGACAGACAGCAGGCATACCTCTTCTGGACTGTTCTCTTACAATAACGTTTATCATCTGAGCGCATTATAAATCACTCGGCTAAATTAGATGTGATAAGCACAGAAGTGACAGCACAACATCCCCCTCCTCTTTGCCTCAGATCGGAGGCCTCTGCACTGGAGAGACCACCAGGCCTGCCAGGGTCTTATCCTGCACCTCTGAAATTTGGGCTCCTTTTTGGGTGCGGTGATGGGTGTTCTGTCTGTGTTAGTATTGGTTTACATGTACTCAAACTCAATTTTCAGCAGCCGGTACTGCAATCACACGATCCTTCAAAAATCATTCTAATATGCATGCTCAAAAAACATTTCCAAATTATTATCAATGTTTTTTTAGGATTCTTTAATAAAGAGAAAGTTCAAAAGAACAACATTTATGTGAAGTGATGTACTGTAACATTCACAATGTCTTTACTGTCATTTTACATCAAGTTAATGCATCCTTAATGAATAAAAGCATTAATTTCCTAAAAAAGTGCACGCATGAACGTAATCAACGCAATCGGTACAATCATCGTTGTTTATGCTTAGGGTATTTTTTCATCTTTCATTTATCGGCGTGTCTGGTTACATGCAAATAGCTTTAGGCAAAATAGTATATAATAGTAATTAACATTAAAATAATAATTTTCGGCTTATCGGTATTTGCTAAAATTTTAATATCAGTGTCTCTCTAGAAAAGCAGCATTATTGCATTTAAGTTTTTCTATAAAAAATAGTATTTAGAGAGAAAGAAAACCACAGAAAAAGATGCACTGCATTTGAATGATATCTCAGACTCTCTCATTTCTAGGCCCACCTGGAAAGACATGCAAGTCTCCCTTTAGAGAAATGCACTTCTGCAACATTGCACAGGGGTCACTTTCAAACATGCAGACGTACACAGACATTCTTGGCAGATTTATCGTTCCTGGGTTAAAGTCGGGACAGAGGCGACATAAACCACCAGGAGGCGTGTCCACAGAGGGAAGTTTGCTTTTACGTATTTTCTTTTCCACCATTTAAAAACAAGCAGTTCCCAGTCTGCTCTCTGTGAGCTGAAGTCATTAAAACCAGTGTGGAAGTGTTTGAGTCACATGGCTGTAAAGTAATGTGATCCCTGGAGAACAACTGCTGTTAACTTTAATCTCTGAAAAAATCTCTCCTGTTCTCTCACCGGTCCTATACTACAGCTTAAATGACTGAAAACCATATAGTGGAGTTGAATACAGTGCTATTTCAAGGGCTCTGTGTGTGTTTTTAAACCCCTGACAGACATACTTAAATACAAACATGACCTTTGTACTAAAATTAAACAAGACTGGATGAATGCTTGCACACATTCGTATGAAAAAAAAACATGCATGCAGAAGTATTAGACTACCCTTTTGCCACCACACAAACTTTAACTTATGACACATAAACACTACAGAGCACACATTAACACAACTACAGTGCCAATGACAAACATTTACACATTTCTGTAGCCCTTCGATTCGAATCACCTAAATGGCTATCAACACAAATTGCGGGATCTTAATACTTGTCAGATAAAGAAGGAATAATGTAGAAAACATGATATAGGGAGAAGGCAAAACAGAGGGAAAAAAAATGTAAAAAAGAAATGAAAGAGAGAGGTTTGATTGATAAAGTCCTGAATCTGGCTATTTAGGGTCTGGCGGGAGAGGAAGCAGCTTCTGCCAGACAGAAAAGCAATTAATCTGTAAACGAGCTTTACAGCGGCGGCAGCAGCAGGTCTGAGCGCTGGAAACCCCCCACCCCCCACCCTCCCTACCCGGCTCTCCTGCTCAGATAAGGCCGCAGACGGCTATTTATTGTACATTTTAATTAAGTGCTTGTTAACGCTAGTTATCTTAACAGTCACAAAATTACCGTTGTAATGCATTTTGTTTGAGGAAAAATGGAGCAGGGTGTGAGTGCTTTATGAGAGCCAAGCACAGCTTGGCTTCATTTGGAAAATCACAGAGCAGGAAGCAAAGAGGAGGCACGGTGGGTGCGCGATGATCTGAGCGCCGGCGCTAATGGTTATTTAATATGGCCATCAGCGGTTCCCAGTCCCCAGCATACGGAGCGCTAGCACAATAGCCTCCAAACCCTCTTTAACACTTATTTGAGATGACAGGAAAAATGAAACCGTTTGTGCTTTCAATGGAAAAGCAATCATTGGGACATTATCCTCCGCTTGCCCTATCATGCTAATGCTGGGTAAAAATGTCACCAAATGTATTTAAAAGGCTGATGGAGTGGTGCTCTGTGATTCCTGCTGCCCGCCTGATTAATAAAAACCTTCAATTTGTATGTAAATGCAACCTGGGCCTCATATCATCCTCACACCTGCACGGAAAATAATAAACTCAAGTTTGATGCCGCAATTACCGGAGTTTATGGCGTATCCGCTGCACGGCGAGCGAGGAGGAGAGCGAGAGAGAGGAAGAGAGAGCCCTTCAGGGTTAGGGAGGAGTGTAATGAGACTAGAGCATTGCAGGTAATGAAACCGTACCAGGGATGGAGGATGACCCCCAGGACCAACACGTCCTGGTATTGATGTCCAGGTTGCAAACACACAACACACCTTAGAAACAGCTACGCATGGTAATTCAGACATTAACATATGGGTCATTCCTGTTATGCAGTACCTTTTGAACTCTATAAATGATTTTTTTTTTTTTTTAAAGAAAGAGGAGAGAATTTGATTGTGTTCTAACATATTCTTTCCTCAAGCATTTAAATTTTACTAACTATATATCAAGTTTTCCGATAGCAAGAAAAAATAATGGAGATGATGGAATGTAAGCACAAATCATCCCAAAACTCAAAATCATTGGCTAATACTCACTGATGTTTCACTGATATTACAAAATATGAATTAAATGAAAGGTTAAATTGAGGACACGAGAAAAAAAAAACTAATTATTACCAATTAAAAGAATGAAATTACTTGTTTCTTAATATCTGTTGCAAACATTATAATTTAGGAGGACTGAAACACGAAACACACCTGGAATATACTTTTTTAAATTGCCAATATTTAATTGTAAATGTTAGTGGGATAATTTTTTTTTAAAAAAAGTAACATCCAGGTGAAAGTAGTTAAATTTAGAGGCCACTGAATTTGTGCGCAGGAAAAGAGGATAAAGACGAAGATGAAGAGAAAGAAAGCAACGTTTTTCTCTTATAGTTTTCGCTTTAGTTTTGCTTGTGTAGAGCTGTCACTGAAAATACCTGAATACCTTCACAGCTTTCTTATATCAAATTTACAGAGCAACCAAAGATATACTGCTATGTAAAATCTTCGAAAAATGTCGTTTTAGAGTGTTGTGAAAAGTTGCCTGAATTCCAATATGACTGATGAAAGTTGCATTGCAAAACATTGGTCCTGTACCTGATTTAGTACCGCGAATGGAAGTGGCCCAAATTAGAATCGAAAAGATCAGATTCACATGGTTTGTGCTGTTCATATATGACGGCCACTTTTGCCTACAGTTTGTTTGTAACCCAAGTTTCGATATGGACGTGCACTCATTTTTGGATATGGATGGACTGAGTCCACTGCATAAATAGTTTTTTGTTGTTGTTGCAAGGATTTGCAGTTGTTTCTTTGTTGATTCTAAAAAAAAAAGAGAGAGAGAGAGGAAAAAAATTCTTGTATGCTTAGATACCTAAGAAATGTTTTATAAGATATTCAGCCTTTTACTTTGATGACTTGTTTACTCTACCAAGAGATGAAAGCATTATGCATGTCACTGAGAAAAGAAAATCAAAGCATTGCAAAGTTTTCCTTCTAAAAGTCCATGCCTTTGCATGAGATATACTTGACATTATAAACAACTTAAAAAGAAACAAAAAAAATCCTCCAAGTACATGTTCCTTGCGATTCTAAACTGTCTCAGACTGGGCTCCTGATCTCAGAGTTAATCTAACTAAACAAGTGTGTTTCCACTCTTCTGCACTGCTTTTGCATCATACACTTTCACTTCCACATCCCTCTATCACAGAACAAAAAGAGGGCGTATTGACTCAATCGGGGTTGAGTAGGTATTGCAGAGCTCAGATTAAAGGTGTATGTGTGTGTGTGGATGTTGACTGAAGTCATGAAGACGACGCCCCGCGGAGTCGGACCAACACAATGCCTTTGAAGTTCAAGTATACAGCGCCACGTCTCACCTTGGCCAGAATGACCCGTATACCTGCACATATCAAAAGCGTGCGTGTTAAAGGAGGTTCACCAATAACTGCTGTTGACGTTCACAGACGCTCTCTGGCTTCTTCCCTCCAATGCAATACCATCGAAACAAAAATGATGCAAGAGTGTGATCAGTAAAAAACATGTGCTTCTGAAACAAAAACTTTTGTGGGATATTTTGTATATAAATGCTTTTCTGAAAACAGTCACATTTATTCAAAGTCAAAGTCTCCTACAAAGGAAGAGAAGAAATTAAATGCGGTTTACCGGAAATAGCAGTGTAAATAGTGTAATACAGCATGACAGCAAACAATGCTCAAGTGGAGTAAGAACCCACAACTTTCCGGGTACTAACCCATTTTTTTAACCCAACAATTTAGCTACACCACACCTTACAAATACTCAAACAGATTTAGCACAGACCTTGTCACAAATGACAGTAAATACAGTGCTCGGGTTGACCATTTGCAAGGTTCAGTCATGGATCCTGACTGCCTGAGGCCTGTTAGTCAGGAACTCTAGGATCCAGTTGCATTGTTGTGCTTAGTCCAAGTGCAGAGAGTTTACCGGTTAGTGGCTACAATGAACAGCACTCTAATGTTAAGTGTGGGAAAGGTTGAAAGAGGTCCTACTGTATATATTATGACAGCCACAAAGGTATTATTCTCCCTGTAAGCAAATATGTCCAGTGCAGGTGTGAGTACAACAGGATGATAGCTATTAACTGACTTCTACTGAAAACACAAATTTGACTTTTACCAGCACAATGTTAAGTCTTACTGCCACCAACATTCGACCTGAAAGCTATAGGATTTTTAATCGATATTCCAATTAGCCCAGTTATACAGTGCTTCAACTGTGAGACTGCCCTCTGGCCACATTTGGAAGTTTTTAAAGTTTTTTCCTTGTTTCAGGAGGGGTTGGTATGTAGATATTAACAATACAGAGTAGTGATCTGAGTGACCTGTATGGGGATGTGCAGTCTCTGTATTTTTTCAGGACAATGATGGTTCTATAATACAAATCTCATTATGTTGAGAAGTAGGTTACTAGCATTATAGCTCACTGAGATATGAACTGAAAAGTCTGAACTGTTTACCTGTGTATTTTACTGATTATACTGCAATGTTGTCAGTTCAGTTCATAACCTATTATTTAGATGTTTCATCCATAATTGATTGTAAAACTATATACATACATATAAAATTATTGTTATTACAATTTTAAATAAGTGTTATCTATTTTAATATATTTTAAAATGCGTTTTATTCCTGTAATGCCAATCTTCACTCCAGAAATTAATCCAGTCTTCACTCTTCAGTGTCACATAATCCTTCAGAAATCATTCTAATATGCTGAATTGTGGCTCGAGAAACATTCTGTCATTATTACTAAGGATGAAAATAGTTAATAGTTAAGTACTTAATATTCTGGTAACACTTTAGAATAGGGATCACATTTTCACTATTAACTAAAAGTTTTCCCTGAACAAACTCCTAATTTGCTTCTTCTTAATAGTCAGTAAGGTAGTTGTTATTTTAGTTATGGGGTTGGATTAAGGGATCTAAAATATGGTAATGCGGAATAAGGCATTAATATGTGCTTTATAAGTAATAATAAACAGCTAATATGCTAGTAATATGCGGTCCTTAAAATGAAGTGTTACCAATATTTTAGTGGAAATTGTGATAATAATATATAATGTTATTATTTAGCAGTTTCTTTATCTGTGCCTCTATAGTTGAAGTAATCTGATTTTGTTCCAAACAGAACTTAAAACACTAGGAGTGAAAGAGGGAGCGGAAAGTGTTCAACCGCTGCCTTCAGTAACTCCCCCAGTCTTCAAGATGCGATGGCCCTGTGAAAATGGGTGTGTGATCCTAATAACAGTCTCTCATCTATCTGAATATCTGCTGCCTGGATAATGGAGTTACACTAGAGTGAACTGAATAGAACAAATCCAGAGTAGAAACCAGCTCAGGCTCAACTCTCAGATGGGCTTCAGACATCTTCCTTTCACACCCTCTCATTTCCTCCCTCTCTCTCAGTGCCGTGTGGAGATTGGATTTTTACAGATCACAACGGCAAGGCAGCACACTCATTCAAGTGTGCTCCCCACGAGAAATGTATCATGATCTCTCATAATATTCTGTATACGGCTTCACCGAAGCGCTGCTCCTTAAATGCGTTTGTGGTATTAATATTAATATTTATGGACTGTGAGTGAGGGCTGTCTATGCAGAATGGAAGAGCAAACTTTCATTAATTCCTATGGAGGGGAAAGTCCAAATTAATTCCAATTCTCATTTTAATGCCTTTATGCTAATGCGGGCACAGAGAGCGAGCTAAGAGGAGCCCAATGGAGGAGAGGGTTCAAGTTTAAAGCTCAGAGAGATCACCGGCATTCCCAGTGATGGGGACCAGACCTCGCTCACACACACAGTTTCTCACACACTCTGTAGCCATAGCAAATGATACACACAATTTAAATCCAAACGACAGCTTACTCCAATGAATCCAGCATCGGTGCTAAGCAAATTACACTACACCGCAAATACATTGCGAAGTAAATTGAAACACAAACTAAACACTGCAGTCGATTCAACTCCATTATCCAAACCCCCACCCCCTCTCTAATAAAAAGATCTAGTGAGTTTTTTGGCCACTCACTTCAGGCTGGATGAATGAGATTCTAGTCCATCCATTTCGGTTTGTCGAGCTTGCTTAACTGAATCGAGCTCGGCCAAACACAAATAGATTGCTCCTGTGGTCTCCCCACGTCCCCATCCCCTTCTCTTACACCTGTGATCATTACATATTTACTGCACAGACAAGCTCTCCCGGCTGCTGATAGTGGCCTATCCGTTAATGTCTGTGTTCTGGCACCTGCTGGGTTATTGTCATTAATTGAGCTCATTTGAGAAGCAGGTCGGGGCAATAGAAACGCAGGTGTGTGGGACAACTGTTATTATCCAAGTACGCAGACTGGTCAAAAGAAGACAGATCCCTTCATCACTAGAGGTACTATTCCTGATGGCTGTCCATTCTTTCTACTTTTAACACACATTAGCAGTTAATTGAGCTTTCAGATTCATTAATATTGTCTATTTGGTAAAAAAAAATAATAATAATAAATAAAAAATAGATGTAATCTGATACTGAACATCGCTCAAACAAAGCTTTGCTTCTCTTTGTTAAAGTTAGGTACTGAGGCTGAATTTTGTATTTCTAGGATGCCATTTTGAAATTCAGAATCTCAATTAAACAATAAAAGAAGACTCTATCCCACAAAGCATTAATACTCCTAGATACTGGTTTTACCTGATCTGGATATATTTAACCTAGGAAAAATATGGGTCACACTTTATATTAGGTGGCCTTAACTACTATGTACTTACATCAAAAAATAAGTACAATGTACTTACTGTGTTCATATTGTATTGCAAAACACAATTGCTGCTATTGAGGTGGGATACGGGTAAGGTTAGGGACAGGTTTGGTGGTCTGGGTAGGTTAAATGTGGGTTAAGATATAAAGGATAGGTCAACGGTGTAATTATCAATTTAATTACAGAAATTAATTACAGATGTAATTACACATAGGTATTTTTAAAAATATAAGTACAATGTAAAAACATGTATGTACACAATAAGTGCATTGTACCAAATGATTAATTTAAATGTAAGTACATAGTAGTTAAGGCCACCTAATATAAAGTGGGACCAAAATATGTGTGTATAGATATGTGATAGCATTATTATATGTGTGTGTGTGTGTGTGTGTGTGTGTGTGCAATATATACAATATATGTTTTGTTTTCTTTTGTTTTATATAGTTTTTGATCATCTGCATTTATTTGAAATATTATCACAATGTAAAGATATATATATATATATATATATATATATATATATATATATATATATATATATATATATATATATATATATATATATTCTATTTACGCCTATCCTTTAAGTTATTAGCAGCCATTACTTCAGTCTTCAGTGTCACATGATCCTTCAGAAATCATTCTAATATGCTGATTTGGTGCTCAAGGAACATTTCTGAAATATTTCAGTTCAGTTCACTAGAACAGCAAGTCTTTACTGTCACTTTGGAACAATTTAATGCATCCTTGGATTCCCCAATAATAGTAGCATGTTGGCTAAAGCTAATGTTACATATATAAATGTTTGTAAAAAGAAGCCAAATTCCAGTTGTAAACACAATGACTGGAGTCACTGCAAGCTCTACATTGCAATATATAGACCTATACAATTAAAAATGGCAGCAACTCATCAATGACTTGACACTACGATGATTAACCTGACAAACTGTATGACAATCCTCACCAAAGAAATGTAGTTTGACTGTATTAACACTTATCCTCTCATACATTGTGTAGACATATTAACACACACACACACACACATGCACACTATCTCTTTCTGACACCCACACGCTCTTTCGGTCTCACTCTTGCCTTCCTCACTGAACACATAGTAAGATTTATTCTAGTCCTGAAGAGCTGTGGCCGGAGCTGCTGGATATTTATGGTTTAATAAGACTTACATAAGTCTTGCAGGTGTGCTTTCCGTCCCGCCACCAAACCTATTCACATGATTTATGGAGGGCCTTTGGATTGCGTACTGATTTAGAACCTCTCTCACTCAAGCTCTCCCTCTTTCTCTCAACGGTTGTGGGCCTGTTCGTTGCTTAAAGCTCACCATGGTTGCTCTTTCTCTGTCTGGGTTTTGGAGGACAGGGCCTGCCAAAATGGACTCCAGTGCTCACACAGCAAGACTCAGTCTGCTTCATTACTGAGAGTGTCTGCCACACAAATCAGATTGATATACAGATGCAGAGCGGATACAGTGATGGCGAGGGAGCATTGATTGTCAAATCAGAACCTAAACTTGAACGTGTCCAGGTTTGGTGCAAATTAACACTGCAAGAGACACAAAAAAATCATGACATCCAAGTTATCACTCCCATGGAGGCAATTGTCGGATCGTGCAAAGCAATCATGTCAGTAAAGTTTAAGGGATTCTCAAGACCTCCTGTGAAAACTTTATAGCAAAAAAGTAAGTATAACTGGCTGGACCACCATTCCTTAAATCACAATATGGAGTTTTAGACATGTGAATGTTTAAGTCAGTAAGAGAGATGAGCGAAGACAGCATCAATAATACAGGATGTCATTTAAAGCTGTGGGTTAAGGCTCCTGAGTGTAGTCTGCCCATCTGGATGATGTATTGTTGAGCTCTCTGGAATGACAGGTGTGTATGAAGCTAGACCGTATGATTTAACAATGCCACGAGAAGATCAAGTTCATCACAGCGTGCTCGAGTCTGCGAGCAAGTGAGCGAGTGAAAGAGGGTTATCAGACAGGAATGCCGCTTCACCAAATAGCCTCAGACGTTCGGACACACTCTTGACACACACACTCTCGCCACACCTCGTCGACCTGTCCGCGCTCTCTTCCTCCTCCTCCGGGGAGCTCCCTCCATTCTCATGCAACAATGCAAAACTCCCTCATTACCATCTCCTAAATATTCATGAATATTCGGCTGGATAAGCGTGTCACCTGAAGAGTGGCCTTTTACTGTCCAATAAGCACACACATCCATCTCCCTCTCTGATAGGCCAAATAAAGGGGAACGTCCAGAGCGTGTCTCCGCGGAACGAAGAAAAAGAAAGAAAGGGAATTTTGAAATGCTAAATAACAGGGGAGGGGTAGGAGCGAGGAGGATGAATCAGTCATATTGAGTGACATTCCTCAGATCTGAGCATCTTATCCTGGGTGAAATATTCTTATCTGACTGTCATAGGACGTGACATAAACAGGAGGGGAGAGCAGAGCGGGCAGGTGATTGCAGAGCGCCGAACAGACGTTGCACTACAGAGGAAGAGAAAGAGAGCCAAATGAGGAGAAACAAAATCTATATTTTGCCAGCCGTTAAAAAAAGATTTTATTATGTTTAATAAACATATTCAGCATATGTGTATAGATATGTGCATTATAATAGACTATATGGATACAGCTTGTTACATTTGTGAGTTGAAAAAATTACAATGAGGAAAATGGACAAACTGTGCAACAACAAAGAAAAATTAATAAACAAACGGAATCTAGTGAATGCCGGATACAATGAGGTGAAAAATAAAATTCTTTATGGGACTGATATACGTAAATAAAGCTATTTTTAAACATTGATGTTTTTATGCGCTCTGATCTCTGCAGGAAAGAGCATAGATATGAACAAAGGCATTGCTGAATATGAAAAGGATTTCTCTTTTGAAAATTAGTCTTCGCCACAATGGTGCGTGACATAACGTGTTGAAAAAAAAAATTATATCTTTTTATAGTCTGTTTTAATTATTATTGGCAATGTGGAAATTCAATCAAAAGCATAAGGAAAAAATAACTTTTACGCATAATGAAGGTTTTGTTCCTCAAAGAGTTTCTGTGGTATTATACAGTAATCAGTAATTCACTTAAGCAGAACTGACCAGATAACGAGAAAAAGAATTTGAGCATATCAAAAACATCACAGTGCCCTATCACTTTAGACTCTTGTCAGAGGCTTTGATGTGCCCTGCTCTCAAAATGGTAGTGTGCTTAAAAAAATTGCAGCTCAATTTAAGTCTCATCCAAGGAGCTTACAACTGTAATTAAATCATTAAATTCTTGTCTACGCTTCACAGAGCGTAGAGAAATTAACTTCCCACCAACCTCATTTTCTATTTGAACATGAAATAATGATTTTCTGCCAGTCTAATTACAAAGCCAACATCTGATCAAGCCAGCATCCAGAGGGGATTATCACATGCTGCAGTATTAGAGCTCATTACCAGCTTGAGTGCAAAATTATTACATCTTGTAATTGGATGGTGAGATTTATATACAGATCGGGCTGGTTTCTGTAAGATTGTAATTACAAGGTTCGTTGGTTAGCTACTTATCAGAACTTTGCAGGAAAACAAAACAAATGGCTGGGCGAAATGAGCATGTCATTAACCTGTAACCTCAGAGACAGGGGCGAGAAGGGGGAGGGAGCACGTCTGTGCAAGCGTGCGCGTGTGTGTGTGTGTGTGTGTGTGTGTGTGTGTGTGTGTGTGTGTGTGTGTGTGTGTGTGTGTGTGTGTGTGTGCGCACGCCGGGCTCGTGTCTGCATTAAGGGAAATGGGTTCATCCATTTCGGCACCCACCGGAGCAGCCCGCGCAAAACAGTCTGTTTCATTTATTTGACCTGCGTAATCTGTGCCTGTTAAAAAGAAAGAAGGTGGATGAGGGAGAGAGAAGGAACGAAGGGAGGGGGCTACCAGAGGAGAAAAAGAGAGGAGTAAATGAGCTGTCTCTGCCAGTAGGATGGGCTCAATGCTTCTATTACTTAAAGCTAACAGGCTGTGAAGCCATTCATTCACAGGGCTGAGAGGAGCTATTTGGGCCTGCTGGGGGAAAGAGAGAGAGAAAGACAGAGAGATCGCTAACCTGGCTACAGGGTGAGCAGCGTATGCACACACACACACACACACACACACACCAGGTAGCTTGTGCTTGGTAACGCCTGATATAAACAGGCAACTAATCAATGAAAGAGAGGGAGCTGAGTTTATGCCGGGAGGTGAAAGAAAAACCGGTGAGAGGGAAAGGGGGAAAAAGGTGAAAATAAAAATTGTTCAATTACCAATTACCTCACCAACACGTTCTTTCTTTATTTCTCTCTCTCTCTTTCTTTCTTTCGCTCTCTCTCTTTTTCTAGAACAAGTGATTTTGCAGCACAAATCAATGTTGGCAGGTCAGGCAGCCAGCTACTAATCTTGGCATTACAACGCTCCAATCAGCGCGAGCCAGGTAATGGAGTTGTTATTGAACTTCATAGTTAGGATTAGATTCTCAGCGAAGATCAATGCCGCTCTGAGATGAGACTGATAAAGGCCTGATAGCAATCTGAATCCCTATAGCCATACACTGAGCCTCTCTCTCTTTCTCTGTGTGTGTGTGTTCGAATTCCTCTACCTCTTGTCCTCTCTTTCGCCTTTTCTCCTGTTCCTTTTTCTCTCTGTCGTCTGATTGGGCTACAAAGGCTTTCACCTGCGTCCAGATCTTTTTATGTTTATATATTGTTGCTTGACCAGACATAGTCAGTTAAGTACTGCAGCAATTTGTCAGTGAGGACGATGTTTATTTAAATGTCTACACTGTTTAAGAAATATAATGATTTTTGAATTATGGACTGACATAAATGAAGATAAAACGCACAATAATAGGAGAAAATTGAGCATTGAGAGATATTATGATGTATCCCAAAGAGCCAGGCTGTGATGAGAAAAGGGAATTGAGTATCTAGCGAGGTACGGGGTAATGACTACATTTTTTATCACAACTAATGGCCTTTTAATTCTCTCTCTTTTCCTCCTGCTTTGTAATGGGATTATTAATATCACTCTCTTTTCGAGTGTTTTGAGGAAATAAACCAAGCTAATGCTCTGTGGGGGTCAAAAGGAGCCACGTTCAAGCGCAATAGCTGCACTGGGAAAACAAAGACAACTTATTGGGGATTATAATTTCATAATTCAGCATTCATCAATGCTCATACAAAATGCAGTTTGAAGACTTATTTTCCTCAGGAGGAGAAGCGGCCTGTCACAAACCCCCGAGAGCGGTGGGAGCAGGACCTGTAGGAGCGGCTCACAAAGTTGATTTTGTTAAAGCTCGCAAAAGTACTTCATTTATTTCAGGGCTCCTTGTGGCCATTTAGCAAGTAGCGCTGCGGAGGCCCCTTGACAGTGCCAAATCAATAGTGAATCAATGGCCGAGGCAAATCAATCAGCCAGGTTTTCTTCTCAAAATATTTAATTAAACATGGTGGAAAATAACTCCAGGATTTATTGTTTGATGCTAAGAGCATTAGTGATTTGCCTTTTCCTGAGCTACGCCTGAGGCCCGAGTCACCAGAGCGCTGCAGGAGCTCAGTGGGACCAGGGGAATAGCAAAGACACTTTTCCAATATATAATAATGCTTGTATTTATACATGCGTATGCGGCTTCTTGACTCTCTCTCTCTCTCTCTCTCTCTCTCTCTCTCTCTCTCTCTCTCGAGTGCGCTAATCCACTGCAGCAGCAGATCGTTTGAGAGAGTGAGGAGAGACAGGGAGAGCGGCCCAGCAGAGCGCTATGCTTTTAGATAGTCTCCGTTTAACATCTTAATCCTTCACAACCATTCTACTGAGAGATGCACCACTGTCTGCCCACCACTGGTGAGCATCTCCTCCGAGCTGTGTGGCCAACCAGTGTGGGTCATATATTTTTTTTTTAAAAGACAGTGAACCTGGAGATGCGTCACAATTCAGATACTTATGCACTACTCTGTGCCATTTTGTAGTAGAAATAGTGTGAGTAGTGTGTTCAATTTCTAAAAAGAAAATGTGCACTTCAAATAACCATATGATGCACTTGATTCACCGAAAAAATGAATGCTAGACACATTTAGCTTTGGATGATTAAATAACCTTATTCATAGTGCAATAATCTACACTTTAAGAAACAATGGTACAAAACCTGGCACTGGAGTGGTGCCCTTTTTAAAAATAATTAATATGTACCATTATATTACTAATATGCACACTTTAGGGGTAATTCAAGTACAAAGGTGTACCTTTCGAAACTTTTCTTTTTTAACAGCAACATTTGGAACACAAATTGGATTTTTTTGGTCACCATGCTCAACTTCAATCTGTGTAGCGCTGAAAACCTCTCAATCGGGTCAATTCACCGCCTTAAATTTTACAGTTTGGTGCTGCGTGTAATCATTAATCGCTTTTCATAATCTGCAGGATACAGAAGGAAGTGATTTGATTGCACACATGCTAAGCTTCTGACAGGGCCAGCCACAACAGACACCAGCAGACATTGATATGTGAGGATAATATAGAAGCGTGTTGGGATCTGGGATGTTTCTGAGGAGGAGAGAGGCGGTAACAGTGATGATGAGGGCTGCATTGTTCTGAAAATCTGGCAGCTCTTCCCAAGCCTGTGTGTATGAAAAGGGAATTAGGGGAGTGTGTGTCTGTGTGTGTATGTAATCATCACTGGGTCACAGTGGAGTGACCTACCAGCTGAGTCCATTGCTGCTCCACTGCTCACAAGGTAACAAATGGCCCCAAATACACAAACACATGCGTACACACACACAGAGAAATAAAGTGGGTTAACATTTGCTCAATTTCACAAGTCAACTCTGAAAGCTAAATCTACAAACAATTACACTCGACTGCACACAAAAGAAACGGAGCGATCTTGTTATCCCAACATCTGACGACTCCAGAAAATGGTCAGTGTGTTTCTGTTTATTACAAATAGCTGCTTTTCTTTATCCCAGGGCAGGTTTCTATCAGCAATCAAAATAAAGAAAAAAATATACATGTAATATAATTATTTCTTAAAAATTTTAAATCTGAAATTGAATGTTGTTTAAATCAAACTGAAATCATGTATGTGTGTGTGTAGAATACAATGTAACGTAAATTTACATTTTCTTATATATCTAGATCTTGATATTTTTCTAGTTACATAATTTGAATGCAGTTTATATAATGTGGACATAATAGATAGACAGATAGACAGATAGATAGATTAATGTAGCGCACACACACTTTCACACACTTAGTCTGGAGTGTGTACATGAGGACAGTGCTTAGGTGGTCTATGTCATATCACTAACTGCATGCTGAGTATAAGTGCTGGCAGTATAAACTGCACTGACCTCAGTGTGTTGGCATGCTGTGCCACTCAATATTGCAGATTACACACACACACACACACCGAAGACCATAATGCTATTCAGTCTAGACCTGATAAGAGGCTCGCACTATTTGCTATTAGCCGGTTCTAAAAAATAATAAGGATGGAAAAACTAGCTTGCATTCCTTTTCATTAAAGACATGAGGCTAGTTTCTGAACTGGAAAGTTATACAAGGCATGCAATCTTTAAAAACCTACTTGACTTTATATTTGAGGACGCATCAATATGTAGACTGTGAGCTATTCTTCCCGCAGGGTTATCAGTGCCTCTGGGTGGATAGGGGCCTCTGTGTTAGTACAGCTGCTTCTCCTGCAGCTACATACAAACCTGCTACAGCAGCTGGAGAAAAAGAAAAAAAAAAGAGAAAGAGAGAGAGCTGGTAATCTTGAATGGACTGTA